>VXBI01013931.1:0-21964 GCA_013397375.1 Toxostoma redivivum
ATTTTGAAGGGGAAATAAATTTTTAGTAACATATGGTTCTTCAGAAGCTGATACCAATATATTATTTGAGGTTTTATCCAACTAAAGATTTTAATGCAGGATTATAGAATAATATCAGTTGAACTGGGGAGACCTCAGGAAGTTTCCAGTTAAATCTCCTGCCCGAGCAGGGTTGGTTATTATGGGGTCAGACCAGGCTGCTCAGAGGTTTCTTCAGTCTGGACTTCAAAATCTAAGGCTGAAGGTTGTACAAGCTCTTTGGGTAACCTGCTTCACTGTCTGATTGTCCTCATAAGTTTGTTTTGTTTTTTTTGTTTTTTTTTTCCCCTCACTTCTAGATGGAATTCATCAATTAAATTCATGCCTGGGGGGAAAAAAAGAACCAAAAAAACACAAAAGTAAAACTCAGATATCATTTAAAAATCTCATATTGTAAGTGTTTCTCTATAATGTAGAAGTGAAGATTGCAGGAATCAGTTCTAAGGATAAGTGGGATTTGGGGTGTTTCTTATTGCTGTGTGTGGTGTCTTGATTTTGCTTGGGTTTATGGAGTTCATTGGTTTTCTTTTGTTTTGCTAGTTGTGTGTTTATATGGAAAGGCAATATTGTACTGTGCTCTTCTAATGTTTGGTAAGACTGTATAAAGTACAAACTTATGGATGTAGATTTCCATTTGCTTAATGGAATGACATTTTGGAACTGTTTCCTCAAGTTTCTTGGTGACCAAAAAAACCACTTTCTAAAACCATTTAGGAGTGTCTTTCAATATTTTATATTGTATTGGTACAGCTGAGAGCTTTACTGGTTCATTAGAGTTCACAGGCTGGTCCTTCCATGTTAGAAAGTTTGGGTGTGTGTGGCAGAAATTATTATTTTAAAGACACTAAGCATTTCAGGGATCTCAGCACATTTTAGGATTCCTAGTGGAAATAAAATGGCAAATAGAATAAATGAGATTAAGCTAGCAAAACAATACCTTAAAAACTCATGAATGAAACTGCTGTTTATTTGATGAGTGGTGGGGGAAGAGTTTATCATTATCATATTATTAGACACAGGTGTTTTGTTTGTTTTTTTCTTTTTTTTTATTCTTTGTGGCAATTTTAATTTTTTTGTTCCTATATTTTATTGTTTGTGAACACTTATGATTTAATGTTTGAAGAAGAATGCATCTCTTATATAATTAGAATTTGGGTTTTCACTGCAGGGTGCAAAGAGGTTGAAACAAATCCACATTTGCTTATTTTTTTTTTTCTCTCCTAAAAAAGGGGTCATGATATATCTTGAGTCAAGCTAATAGCTATAGTTCTCTGACATTAGTTCATTCATTTGAAGCCTAAAACACCGCCCTAGTTTTTCATGGTGATCTATTAGCTGTCTATACTGTATTTGATTTCAGTCTGTATTTTTTCTCAATTAGATTCAGATCATTTGATCTTGAATAATATTTATGGATCTATGGTACCTATTGCTGTCTGTTTTCTGGAATGCACGTCTAAAGACTAACCAAAACAATTAAATCCACAAGAAAAATATGTACTAGCAGTCCCTCTTAATTTGATTATAACTATTAAAGGGAGCCTCACATTTAAAAGTTTGATTTTTCAGAAGAATGTCACAGTTTCTAAGTAAATATAAATGCATACAGATATTATATATTGCCAACCAAAAAGGCTGCTGAACGTTCCCCCTCACCTCCCAAATGTGCAGGATCCTGCATTCACCTGTCATGGTAAAATCTCTAGCCAAATGTAGAGGATGCTTAGGAAATATCAGGAGAAAATGGTCAAACTCACATCTGTTTACAAGCTCAGATCCCTGGGATGCTGCAGTTTAGGATCTTCCTGAGGTAGAGAATACTGGCCTGCACCACAGTCTTGAGGAGATATTTATGCCATGACCTCTAGACAATTCTCTTATGGAATCTGTGTGAATGACAATGACTTGCAGAGTTTGCAAGAGTCTGCACACTGTGTAGAAAAAGGACTCACTCCCACCACCCATTACTTGTTGATTTCTTATAATGGTTTCCAGTTTTGCATTGTGAGCAATACTGAGTTGCTTATTTACTCATTCAGTAATAAAGATGTACTCTGCCATATTCAGCATTAAAAATTATTAAAAAAAAAAAAAGTTATGTTAAATATATCAGTGAAAATTTGAAGTGAAAAGACCTTCATCATGTGAAAGCTAAGTGTAAAGGAAGTATGCTTGATTATTTTTGAAAAACCAATTTATCTAATTTAATGTTATTATGCATTGTTTTTAGACAATGGTGATCTCAGCAAAAAGTGAATAACTCGAAGCTGACAGCCATTATTTATATTAAAATCTACTTGTATTTGAGAGTAGTATCATCTCTCATTGTTTCTGGGATAAATGCTGATTCAGCAAGACTCAGCAGATGAGAATTTCCACAATTTTGCAAAGTGCCCATTGTAGTGGTTGGGCTTTTGTTTCTGTTGCTCTAACTATTGAATTAAATGAGTTTACATTTGGAACAGGATGAGATCTTGTACCCCATCAGTTGCAGAGCTCCAGGTGACAGGTGGTAATTTCTGTAGCAATTGGAAGTTGTGTGCCTTTGATCCATAACCTCTGCCTCCCTAACTGCTGCAGTCCTTGTTAGAGTCCTCCCAATTTCAGATGTCCATTAACCTGCCATTTCTCACAGCAAAATCACAGTCTACCTTTCCCTGTCCAGCTGTGCCTGGACTGTAAGTCCTTATGTACTATGCAAAACATCTTCAGAAAGTCTAATTTTGGTTCAGGACTGCTTTTTTCTGAAGCAGTCTTTCTTTTTTAACTCAAAAACTCGTTCAAGGACTAAACCATGTATTAGAAAGACAAATTATTTTGAAGAAAACATATCTTGTAAAAGCAAGGAAAAGCCGAGGAAACCTAAATCAGTCTATACAGACACCAGCACCTAAACAATGACCTGTTCTGCATAAAGAAACTGGAGAAATTGAAATACAGGGCCATAGGGGTAGGTAGATATCTAATACAACTAGAATTAAAAGACACTTCTTGTCTCATCATGTCTTAACTTTTTACAAGCTTTTCTTCAGTGCTTTCTTAGGTCAACTCTTCTTTCTCAAAAGTGACAAAAATGCCCTTGAAGGGTAGCTCTCCTTCCCTCACAAGGGTTTGTGTCCTTGAAGGTTTCTCCATCCTTATGCTTTCAATCTAACAAAAAACGTTTAATGTACAGCTAAGGAAAATGATGTTGTCTTTCAAATCTGTGCTTGTCAGCTGTTTTCTGGAAAGAGATGGCAGTGTCTTCCTGAGCAGATTGCATTCATTTTAAGAATTATAGGCATATGGTGAGCATCCCAACTGTTTTAGCATAACATATTTAAACCAAAAGTGTTGGTGCCTCATCATAGTTGCATAGTTATCTCACAGACTGCATTCATAAAATTGTTATATTTCAGTATTCATAATGCTGCTACAATTTCCATATCCATTATCTTTCTATATAATACAGTTTATAAGAATCCTGTTTTCAGTATCAGTGGAGAGGCTTTTAATATTTCTGATAAAAGTATAAAGGAAAAATGGAATTGTAGAGATTTGTCTTCATGGGACTATGCAAGACAGTCAAAGGAACTCAACAAAACTAAGAGGAATACAGATGTTTTTTTCTTTTCAATGAGTGAGAAATTTCTAGACTTTTACAAATGACATTTTGGAGAGGGAGATGGTAAAAACTTGAAGCTGTATTTGTTTTTATAAACTGGTTTTAGTTATATTTCTTCAGGGGATGTTTCTTGTTTGAACTAAGGCTATTGAAGGTTTCATTGCAGCATCACCTGGCCCGTAGCTGCTTCTCTGGAAGGGTGAGAGCTCCCTACAGTCCTTTTATTGTAGGCAACAGAGAGGGCAAATTCTAGGCTGGGGTGGGCATGGCAAAGGGTGGTTGGTGCCTGCAGCCCAGGCAGCTGAATTCCAGCTCTAGTACTGCTTCAGGCTGTTTGTCAGCAATTCATCTCAAGAACATTACCTGTAAACATTTATTTTTATTATTTTTTTCATGTTGATGGTTGCAACACAACACAGTCCCTCCCATCCTAATTCACCACAGGAAAATTGAGAATATTTCAGCAAGTTACTCAGTTGTAACAAATGTGCACAGCAGATGTTGTGTGAATTTTCACAGAACAAAAGGAGGTTGTCATGTTTATATAATCACAATATCTTGTAAATGACCTGTAGATGCATGGGTTCAATTTTGGAAGTGTGTATCAATTTTAAATATCCCATTTCTTCTTTATTGAATGATGCAATAATTCTGTTCTACATTAATTACCTGTGTATTTATCCAATGGTTTCTGTGCTAATAACCTACAACCTATCCACTATTAGGATTAAAAAAAACAAACAAACAACAACAACAACAAAAAAAACAGAAAAGGCTTTTGTAATTCTAAGCCTTGTGAAGAGTATGCAGGCTTTGGTATAGTCAAGATTCTGAGCTATAATATTTGGAATTCTTTTAGGACTGGGGCCACCTCTGCCTGATTGGGTGATTTAAAGGGGTCACAAGTAGGGTCTAACACATAGAACAAATTGCAATACTTTAGTGGGGGGGCAGAGAAGAAAACTTTAAGAGTTTCAAGATGTGCTGTGGAAATGAGTATTTAACGAACCAAGGGGAAGCTTTGTTTCATGACAGCTGCTTAGCACAGAAGATGATTTCTCAAGACATGTCTCATCAAGTAAAGCATGATTGTTGAGTACATTTTCGGGCCCTGTAAAAATAAGAACAGTTATTGCTAGGTGTGGATCACAACAGTGTTGGACCTGAAAAGCAGGCAGACTGTTTGATGATTTTTAGTTTCTGTTTAGTTTTCTCTTCAGAAAGCAAAACAGTGCACAAGTCTTAAATGAATTGGATCTGACATCACTATCCATCCTCCTTTTTTCCTTAAGTCTAGTTCACGTGAACTATTGATGTTCAGAAACACCCTGTTTTTGAGTTTTATGAGTTCAGACATTTGTAAAACCACCACAGAATGCTTTCCCTTTCACTCACCTAGAACCTTCCCACAGTAGTGCAAAGATTATTTGAAACTTGGAAGATCAGAATTGATTTAAAGTTGTGAATCAGGCTGTGGTTGCTTTCCCTCCTGCTTCATCACTGGGACATTACCACTTCACTGGTGACTGAGAGCAGAATTTACCAGCATCCTTCTGGAATTAGAGCAGTGGTGTTGAGCAGGGTCCTCTGGAATGCACAGTCTCCACTGGTCTCTTGGGAGTGTCTAAGAGAAGGTTTTGTTGGCAGTACTGACTGCATTCATATTCTGTTCCTTTAATTTTTTGATTAAGGCATGAGACCAAATCACTGAACTTTGTTCATTAATATGAGGGGGGGCATTGAGCTGAATGGAAGAAATTAGGCAAAAATTATTCCCAAAGGATTTCTAAATAGGAGAGGATTTAGAAACAGAAAAATAGAATTAAAGCCTAAGTTCACACCCCAGTGTCTTCAACTGACAGAAATGCTGTGAATTAACAACTTGCAATTAAGATTATCATAGACATTTGGTTACATTATTTCAAAATTCCATTCTTTAGATCCCCATCATTGCCATTTTGTAACACAGGGAAGTTTAAATGAAGCTCAGAATCAAAGTTTTTCTAAGTGTAAAAAGATCCCACAAGATTCCTTAGAGGCATGCAGCTCATCCTATCTGGAGTCCTGCTGTTCCATCTGTGGCTCCATGTGACAGTAGCATATCCCCATTCAGAAGATAAGATATAATGTCTTCCTTTCTATTAGAGATATGATAATTAGCATGATTTATGTCAAAATTTAATTTGACCCCCTCAGCTGGTGGGGATGAAGCCTTATTCCACTGCAAGAGGGAATTTTTAAAGTGAAACAGGATTATTAACCTTCTTACTACTGAGCCATCCTCCCCTGTCATCACAACTTGTTTTTCCTTTTCTCCTTTTCCTGTTCTCCAATCCCAAGAAATTCATCACCTTCAACTTCCTCTTCTCTGTGCAGGAAAACAAAACAAAAAAAAACCCAACCCTTAATCAATCAATCTACAACCAAAACTAAATCAGCCCAAACCCATCAATGTAGACTCTGAGTGGGGAAGAGGGGAGACAGAAGTACAGTAAAGGGTAAAGATTAAAAAGGAGTATGGAGGATCCTCCTGTTGAGTCACAAAGTTCAGAGCAGACCCCTGGGCTAAACTGAGCCCACACTTGACCAACAGTTGATGCCTAAAGTCTCAACAGCACTTAAACCTTACCAGGAATGGAGAGAGGGGGATGTCAGCCCAGAATCCATTGAAGTCAGAGGAAGGTAATGCCTCATTTATGGAATTTGATTATGCAAAGCATTTCCTATGCTACTGTTCACAACTTCCACTTAGCTGATCAAAATGCCTCCTGACATGCCAGTTTTAAGAAAAAAAAGCTTTAAAATTCTGTTTATAACTGGTAATCTCTTCTGGTCTTTCTTGGTCTTTGTTTTTTTTTTTTTCCTAGTAGCTCATTTGAAGAGATCCTGAGACACACATGATACTTTGAAACTGAGAGCAGGAGAACTTTCAGATACACTCTTTACTGTGACAGGAATTAATTCCATTATTTCAGAAAAAAAAAAGGTTTGAAAAGAATGCCTTGTAAGAGGCATACTTATGAATTCAAAAATTGATGAATTATTGATTATGCCTATCAATGTAGAAAACAAATTAAAGGTAAGGGAAAAAATATTTGGAAAGCATGTTCATTCCAAATGCATTATTATCATGGTGTAAATACTTGGAGAGAAGCTCAAATATTTTTAAAAAAGACAGTAACACTACTTCAGATCCATCTTTCTGGCAGTTGTTGAGACAGCTGCTATACAGGAAAATGCATTTTGAAACGGTGCGTGGATATTTGACAGGAGAAATAGTTTAATGTTAAAACACAGAATACAAGACTTTGGGAGTATAAAATTAATTAAAAGTGAGAAGAAGGTGGTTCTTTCTAAACAGGCATGCATGAGAAGAAAATGTGTTTGCAGCTTTTAGTCCCCAAAGAGTTTGGTTATGGAAAGAGGCAGCCTATGAACATTTGAAAAGTGCACTCTGAAACTGATTCAAGTGTTCAGTGCAGTGTGATGAGGCCCACCTGCAAATAAAACAATTATAGAGGGGAAACCACATCAGTCCAAACAAAAATGCTAACCTCATCTATAATTTGAAATAACTTGCCAAAGTTCCATCATCATATTTTTTTAACAAAGTATTTTAACTGAAATATTTTTATTATAACTGACATAGCTTCATTTTAGTGCTATATGTTAATTAGAAATGTCATTTATAATTAATATATTTGGAAGAAATCCTCCTTTTTACAGTCAAAATGTGCTTTTAAATATGTCCATTTGTCTTACAAAGTCTTTCTAAGCAGTGTCAACTAACCTGACTTGAAATCTCGTCAAAAACAAAAATACCTTATTTTAGTCTGTATTTAATTTAATTCTATTTACACAGAAGCTGCTAGAGCATACGATGGCTTTAAGAGTGGGAATTTTATAACACATCTGCAAATTATTATGCATAAAATCCATCTCTTAACTAATTAGCAGTCTCAACATGTCTCCTGAAGTATAAATGAATTATTAAGTGTTGTCTCTGATGAGGAATGATTGAAAAGAGAGAATTATTTCTTTAGCCATTATGGATGAGGATCAGCAAAAAGGAAAGCTAATTCTACATCAATAAATAAATAAAAATGTAGATCAGTTTGATTTTCTTGATTTCCAGCTGTGCCCCCCAAAAGATGCATCCTGCATCTATTCCTCTGACAGTTCTGCCTAAAGAAAGGAAGGGTTTGACACACAAATAAAATTACAAAATTGAGTTAATACCATAGAAATCAAACTATTTTTTACATGTTTTCACTTACAAAATGAACTTTCAGGCACAAAAAGTAATAATTTGACCCTGCTCCTTTTTTTGCTCATCTTTGGATTTTGTCTTTATGCTTGTGCTGTGCAAAGCTCTGCTCCACATTTCATGCTTATTTGGTCAGGGGAGCATATTTTTCTCAGTGAAATGCTGATCTCTGGAAAAAACTGACAATTTTATTAAATACATGAAATTAAAGACCAGACTGTGGCAGGGAAACAAAGTCAGAACAAATTGTGACTTTACACTTTGAGCCTGGTATCTCACCGGAGGTTAGTGCTCAGTTCACCTGGAAATGCACACTGGCTTTGAAATTACATCACTTGATGTCCTTGAATGTGTCAGTAGCTCTGATCAAAAGTACATGTGTCACTATATATTTGGCGAAACAATCGGTCTGAATCCCTTGAGGAGTGATCTTTGGGAAGAATTCCACCACCAGTGAAAGGAGTTGTAAATGGGTTTCAAATGGATGCTGTTCTAGGGCAAAGAGAAGAATTCACCCTATAAAAGGTATCCATGCTGAAAAATGCATTGCATGAGAGAAAGATGTGTTAGGAGGCACAGTTTAAGCATTGTTATCATTTCACATAAAGACTACATATTTTAAGGTAATGTCTAGTGGTATAAGTGGCACAGTGTGTTTTAGTTCCTTATCCTTGTTTTTATTAAGCTTACTTGATACTTTATATTGATTTGGTCATTTATTCTTACCCTCTTTAGTCTGCATCCTTATGCTGTTCTGTTTATCAGTATTGCTTTTTATGTATGATTGGCTTAAATAGGAAGGACTGGAAAAAACTCAGTTCCTCTAAAGTATTTCTTAATTCATTATGAATCTTAATAAATTCAAAGCCATGCATTTTTAACTTTTTTGTTACCTAAATACTTTAAGCAATATGTGAACTGTGTTCATTTTGCTTTGATTCTGGATTGGAGCACAATAGGAAACCATCTTACCTGAACAAGAGACTTATAGAGAATTTCTCTCTATTTAAAATGGGAATACTAAAAGTTTAGACAGATGTTGATATAAATCATAAAGTTTACTTTTCTTCTTGATTTGATAAAATGACATATTTTATATTTTAGCAATTCTTTAAAGGTGCAAGATGTCTCTAAAGAATAATGCAGTAAATGTAAGTCACTCCTATTTCCAATGAGTTCTGTCATAATCTATGTGAATCAGGAATTGTCATCTAATACCACTTAAGCATCTAGGCTTAGTTAAGAAGAAATAGAAATGCAATGTAGCTGTCAAAACAGTATTGCTGCTGATCTTAGCTTTGAAAAATATAACTTTTTGGATTTTTTTTTATATTTTTGGTCATTTTCCTTTGTAATAAATCTAGACAGTAGATGCAAAGTACTTTTATTTGCTCTCTTCTATGAGTTAAAGACTTTCAGTGCAACTTTTCTGTTTATAGGTGCTACCAAACATTTAGCTTCCTTTTATATAATTGTGAATGAGGATTATTAAATATGCTGTTGAGTCATGGTAGAAATTGATTTAAAACAAGTACTCATCTGAGTTTCAGAGTACTTTTTGTTTGTTTCAGGTTGGTTTTTCTTTTTTTTTCTTTTAATAATTATATTTGGGTTTTGCATTTTATCCTAGTAACAGAGGTTTGAGTACTTGGATGATATTATATCCAGCCAGCAGAAGATTATAATTTTTCCATTTTCAGCTGGAAATCCCTCTGTATTTTACATTAGCAGTTTAAATAAAGTGCTGTGCCCTGGTTCTGAGCATGAGGTATTCAGCTGCCTGCTGGGTCAAATCACCTCAGTCCTTTCAGGAGAGTTTTCTGCCCCAAAGTGAATAACTGGGCACTCTGAGGAGCTCTAAGTGATGCTACCATCCCAGCAGCCTGGTTTGTCATCCTCTGACCTCAGGTCTGCAGAGAGGATAGGAGAGCCCAGCAGTGGATTTTTTTTTTTCTGGAATACAACAGCACAGTTGCTTGTATAGAGGAATCATTTTGTCAGCCCTGGGCATGTTTATAGCAAATTATTGAATCCAGCAGCCTCACGTTGAGATTGATACAATGCTTTGCACAGGGTTGTGCTGTCCACAATTCAACAAAATAGAACAGAGTATCCATGTTGGCCTGTGGAAATCCTTAATGTACACTCTCTAAAATATCTACAAAAGGTACCACAGGTAACAAAGTACCTCTGTCTATAGTTCTGTTATTCACATGAACTACTTATTCAAAGAAAATAATCAAAATTGGAAAAAAAACACCAACAAAACAAAAAAGGCATGGGTAATCCCCATTATCATAGGCCATGTTTTCACATTTTTCTTCAAAGGCATTGCCCTGAGTGCTTTATCTTGATGAGCTGGGGTGAAGTGTTTGTAGGGCCATGGAAACAGCGTGTGTTAAAGTAGCAGAGAAGAAGTGCACAGCATTTTGTCTATTTTGTCCATTTAAGGAATAATTTGGCTTTTGACCAACTTGTGTGAGCTGGTCTTGGAGGTTTTTTTGACATTTGAAAATAAATGCTCAGCCTTAAGAATTTTTTTGTTTGGTTTTTAGAGACAGAAGGTAAACTGATGACAAGGAAATCATACCTTGCTCTCCGACAACCTGAAAAACGTTGTCGTATTTGAGAACTTCAGGACAAAATGCAATTTTCTTGTAGCTTTTAAGGTATTACTGTTTCTCCATAAGCAGTATAAACACCAAAAGGCAAAATATAAAATATCTTTTTGAGTTCTCTTAGTTTCTAATGACCAAGGGATTATAAAATATAAATACACCCTCTATTTAAATTGTAGAGTTTGAATCAGGAACTGTAATAATCTCTTAACAGGACTAGGTAACAGTTATTTTTACATTAAGAATTTTTTGTTCAGTTGGTTTGCTTTTAATTACATATTTGGAGGGAAAATTCTGTAAAATCTGAAGGAGAATCTTATTTTTTTATACATTTTCATTTCAAACATTGGAATGTTTTCTATCTAGGGGAATTAATGATATTTTTTTAATATATTTTAGTGTGTGCATGACCAGCAGTTGGCAACTCCGTTCATATTTAGTCTTTATTGGAAACAATGCATAAATGAGAAAGATAAAAATTTTATTTCAAATCAATATTTGTCAATGAATTAAAAACAAAATAACAACAACAAAAAAAAAACCCAAAAAACAACAAAAGAAAAAATGTACGCTACACATGATCATGTGGGAAATAAAAAAAAAGTGTTTAAGGAAATCCTTCTCTTCCCGAGCTCATTAGTTTATCTTTGGCATCCCATGCCTCTGTCTACAACTACTACTGGTTTGGTGAGACTGGTGTCAGTTTAGTACATTCAGGTGAAAGCATGCTTCCCTGAGAATTTATTAATTACAGGGAAAAAAAAAAAAACAAAAAATTAAAAGAAAATAATTAAGAAAAAGAGTTCTTTTTGAAAAAATAAAAAGCAAAATCAAGTAACAACAAAAAACTCTGTACATATTTTCAGAGTTTCTTCTATGATAATTTAATGGAACAGGCATGCTAAAATTAGAGTAATTTTGTGGTTCATGGATCTTTCCCACTATAAATGATGTAGTGAATCAGGATAGGTGTATGTGCTTTATCAGCAAACTACTATTTTAAGTGGGAATTTATGATTCAGCTGTTAAGCCTCAGACTCGTTGCAGATTTCCCTGTGAATAAAGGATTAGTTTTTGTGGTGGAAGTTATTCCATCCCAATACAAGCAAGCCTTTATTCAGTGATTTCGTTTGTGTAGCCCTGCATGAAAGATTAAAAAATGTTTACCGTGCAGTCTTTTGGAGAATTTTCACTTTTTGTCTTCTCAAAAAGCTGTCAAGTTCCTGACTGGAGAGGCATCATGCCCGAAACAAAAGAAGTTTTCTGATTATTGGTTTGTCTCAATGCACCTGTTTCAGGAATGGGGGGAGGAATCAGCCTGCTGCAAGGAAGAAGTTATTCTTTTGGACCAGTGCTTAATGTGACACTATATCAGACCATCTGTTTTAGGAGCAGGAGCTCCAGTAGAGCAGATTGTAAAGGTACTGAGTGGTGGGGTTGTTCAGGGATGGGAAACAAAAAAAAAACAAAAACAACAAAAAAATAAACAAAAAAAAACCCCAATCTGTTAAGTTTTGGTCTCTTGGGGGCTAATCTTCAGATGCTGTGAAATCTGTTTATTCTTTTGACTTGAGTGGAGCTCTAAGGATGTCTATCAGTTCAGGATCTTGTTCTCTTCCCTGTCTATATTTCAACCAAGACAAGTGAGAAATAAACCCTTGCTGAAGGGGCAAGCAATTCCCTTTTACTCCTCTCTTGATTTGGATAAGATCTGGCACTTTGAAGAATTTATTAGATTTGTAATGTCCTTTGGTTCTCCTCTTATGTATGGCAAGAAAGGCATCATTTCATCGCTGCTTCTGTTTGTTGTTTTTTGGGGTTTTTTTTTTTTGTTATAAAGAATCTATGCACTTATTACTAGATTAAATTTAGCCTGAGATCCTGAGATTAGTCTTTTCCTGCCAGTGTGTTCTGTTGTTTGACCAATGTCTGAAAACAGAAAAAAACTCATCTAACCTCCAATTTAAGAGAGAGAAAATAGTGTATAAATAATTGCATCAAACACAAAGCCTTCTTTGACAAAAAGTTATTGCTAACTGTGAGAGCCTTATAAAAAGATTTTCCACACTGCAAAAATATATTCATAATTGATCATAAATGATGTGATGAGTCAAAATCAGGAAAAAAATAATCAAGCCTAACCTTTACAGTTCAGGGGGCAGAAATTATATGCAAAATACTTAAATACAACGTAATCTGCATTTTTAAGAAGAGTCTATGGTAAATGTTTATATATTCTCTCAAAAAAAAGAAAAAAAAGCTGAGTTTTCTTTTGGCAGCATTCGTTTAAGCATTTTTCAGTTGCTTAAAATAAGGTATCTAATGCCACATAAGATGCTGTAATGTGGCCAAGAGATGTGCCTGGAGTAGATCAACATGTGACATCTTTATGAGGCTTGAGATTGTCTGGTCCAGATACCCCCAGGTGTGTTATTTGGCACAGGACACTCGTGTTTGATCAGCAGAACCACTCCCAGCAGAACTCAACAACTAGATTCTCGTTCCCTGTTGTTATTATTAGTTTTCATAATAAATTTTTTCTGTTATAAATCATGGAATGAGGGGTAACCCTTTGTGCAATCTCTGCAATTTAATTTCCAGAATATTAAATAGTAATTTGACTTTTAACACATATTCTAAAGTTTGCTTTCTTGTAGTCTCTGAGTTAACTTAAAAAAACTTTGGAAGTCTTTGGCTTTCTCAGAAACCAGAGTTGTAAAGTAAGCTGTTTTCATGAAATAAAGCACCAAGTTGAAAAGAATACTATTAGGACAGAAAGGCACAGCAAACGTTGTATCAAACCTGAATGAGCTTCCTGAGATGGGGATGAATTATTAAAAAAAAGGAGGGATGATGATGATGCGTTCTGCTATCAGGCAGCAGTTCCTCAATATCTCTGTGAAGATACCACTTTTTACAAGTCACAGTCCACTTAAAAATTTTTGAGTTTTGCAGGCAATTTTCATGCTGCCTGAATGGTGTTGTTTGTTCATTAATTGACAGTGTGAAAAATTTCAAATGAGAGCTATCTTCCTACCACTAATACTTCTGATGTCCTCGAAAGCATCATAAAGCTTCCTGGCAGTTTAGACATGTGAAAAGTGTCTATTTACATGGGAAGTGATACATCATCTGCATTAGCTGTAGTGGAGCAAGAGAAAAAGAAAAAAAAAAAAGAAACAAAGAAAAAGAAGCTGACTGTTAGAAGAGTTTCTCACCACATAAAAATGAGGGAGGTGTATTGAATTATAGGTGCCTGATTATATGTAATTGGGTTTGGACAAACCTTTTGGAAGTAGTCATATTTTAAATATTGAGTGCTATCTCTCTCTTGGAAGAGAGGTTTTACTATGATCCAGCTGTTCCTTTCTCAGAACTTGGAAATGTATTAGCCCTCCTCTACAGGCAATATATTCTAAATATGATTTTTAGTTCCACAAAACATAATTCTTATGAAACCTGCCACTTTTTTTCCCCAAAAACATTTTTTTATAAAGGTAGTGCTCTACTTCTAACAACTGTTGTTTCTCATGTAAAATTAAAATATTCTTTCCCCTTTACATTATATTGAAATATTGATGAAATAACATTCACTGGAAGGCTGACATTTCTTCTTACAATAATTTTAAGTTTTCATGTTTAGTCAGAACTTACTGTGTCCTCCCTTAATATTTTATTATTTTCAGAAGAGACGAGTAAGAATTAAGTCTGGTTTAAAGCAACACTCTCTGTAAATGCATAATAAATCTTCTAATTTGCTTTATGATAAGCCAGGTAATACTTTTGCTTCCTTGGTCATAAAGAAATGCATGTATTTGTGTCTAGGTGAGAATGTGAGAACCAGCATGTGTGCATGAGCAACAGGAATTTTGCGTACTCTCTGTATCCTGGTATCCTCTGTTTTGTTGATTCTTCATTTATTATATGCAGGAACACATAACAAGGGAAGTTAATTAACTATCTGTAGAGAGTCATTATAACAGTGAACAGAAAAAGAAATAGAAAGGTATATTTTTTTTATTCTTAATTACTGCTTTGCACCATTTACCATTCTTCTACTAAATATTTTTATTTTCTGTTTTAACTTCAAGTGTAATGTTTCTGCAGAAAATGTTTTTTGATTGCCTTATGTGCAGTGGTTATTATCCACCTGTCTCTTTCCTGCCTGAGCAGGGAGATTCCAGAAACATGTTTGACTGCAAAGTTTTTCATAGAAAAGCCTTCACTCTTAAAAGTAACCAAGCCCAGCTATAATTTTCAAGTGTCTCTTGGAGACTTTTTTTTTTACTTTGGGTTGGCTTAGTCTTACTTTATTTCCTACACTGGAATATTTTATAGATCCCAGAATCACTTAGGCTGGAATAAAGGTCTGGTATCATAGAGTCCCACCCATGACTAAACACCCCATGTCAATGAAACCAAGGCACTGAGTTCCACTTCCAGTGTTTGCCTAAGCACCCCCTGGGACAGTGACTCCAACACCTCCCTGGGCAGCCCATGCCAGTATCTGATCACCTTTTCTGTGAAAAAATTCTTCCTAGTGTCCAACCAAAACTTCCCCTGCCATAGCTGAACATGATATCCTCTCATCCTGGTTTTCTGACAAATGATCAATTATTCTTTTGAAAAGTATTTCAGTAGCAAGCACAATAGATTCCTCATGCAGAATAAAAAACAGGAGAATAAACTGAATTTCTGACACCTTCAGACATGATTCTGAAGGTTCACATGCAAGCCTGGAGGAGTATGTAGGAAGCAGTAGATTGTCTGAGCATCAATCTCAGGAAGATGCTGAGACAGACAACTAGCAAAGAGTATAAACCCAAGGGAGTGCCAGAGACTGTTCATCCCTTGATGATTTATATTTCAGAAATGAATATTCTATCTCTGCTTGGCATCTTTAGTCAATTCAGTGCAAGTAGCCCATGAACATGAGTATGCAAGACTGTATACATCTACATAAAACCTTACAAAAATGTGCCCTGCTCCTTCTATTTTTTTTTAAGTAATACAATTTATGCCTTTAACAGAATAGAGAAAAAGGTTCTTTATGTATCTTTAATATGCTTTCCATTTTAATGTTGTAGCACTAACAAAACCTATTTATCCTTCTTTCTAGAAAAATTATAAACCTATGCAAACCTTTCTTCTCTGTGTCTCTCTCTGGATCTTTCTGGCTTTTGGTCTAACAAACAGGGCCATTTCTTAGCTTTGTTGTTTATTTTCACAAACTGTTGCTTTTTTCTTGATTATTAAGTTTTTTTAAACAAATGTACTCTTATCAACAGGCGGTATCAATAATTCCTCTGTAACTTTGGTCTTGGAGACACTAGTGCCAGGATCTGTAGTCCCAAACTAAATTACTTTCTCCTGGCTTCAGCACCTCAGGTCCCCATAATGTGTTGTCACAACTGTGCTCTGAAGTTACTTGGAGCACCCCAGAGCAATGGTTTCATAGCAATTATACTTGAAAGAGGTCTTCCTGAGCATTATTGTTGTTTACAAAGAAGATTGGATTAAGAACTGAGGGAAGAAGAAATATAATTCAGGTATGAGGGGCAAAGGCTTCTCTCCTATCTGTTCCATCTGTCTGGGAAAGGGTGGAGATATGTTTGCCATAAGGTTTCTATTGTTTTGTTTTTTCCTGTGGATCAAGGTAATTGTTAGCTTGATGACAGTTCCATGATCTGGTTTTTAGAGTTTATATCTCCCCTTCATACCATCAGCCTTTTCAGAGTTGATCCTCACACACATGCACACCCCACAACCCCTGGGGCTGACACCAGAAAATCCTCTTGTTGCTGAAGTTCAATTTCCAAGAAAAGAGCATCTCAGACTGCAGGGCTGGTCAAGTCCATCTCCCTCCTTCCTCAGGCTGCAGAAAGGCCATGAAAATGATAAGAAGGAAATATTGTCCCACAGCTCTGCCAGCTGTGACAAGGGAGGGCTTGTTGAGGATTTGACAGGTCTTGGAGGACCTGATAGATTTGATGCAGGTCAGTTCCCAGCTCGGGCTTCAGAGTTCTCCAGACACCCACACTGCTTGATGGAGGAGCCTGAAAGAATTCAGCTCAAAAAGAAATCAACCAGAACAACTTTTCAACCTAAAGGAAGAAAAAAAANAAAAAGAAAAGGTAAATATTGAGAACACTTTCTGGAATGCCATTGATTATTTCAGAAATATAAAGGAATGAAAACACTAATTCAGCTTCTGCTTTTCAAAGGCAATTCAAAATTATGCTGCAATTTGGAGGATGGATTTATTAGGTAAATTTAGAAGTAAACATGAAGTTTAACGTGTTAAACGGGGAAGGCTTTATCAACTCCTTCAAAACTGAGGAAATACACGGAAGTTTTGCATGGGTAATTAATAATCATTATTTTTAGCCATTATGGAAAAGTGAATTTAAGGCATTGAATACGGTGAATTTCAAATTGAGTCTCCAACAAAGCAAATGAATCAGTCTTTGTAGTCTAACCCTAGGATTCAGTTTTTACAATGCTACACAGAGGGTCCAGCTGTGGGAAGCTTTTGTTGAATATATTTTCTTTAAATTATAATCCTATATGAACTCCCAGTAAACTGTAACAAGAGTAGATTCAATCATCAATTATTTGGGGAAAAAAAAATATGTTCTTTATTAGTTATCTGCAGGTCATTATTTTGTCAAAATGAGCAGATGTGAAGGAAAGGGGGTAATTTGGGTGCCAGCATTCCAATAGTGCTGCAGCCTGTCTTGCTGTGCATGGCTGTGAGCTGAAGAGGTTAACATGAAAAAC
Organism: Toxostoma redivivum; assembly: GCA_013397375.1. Classification (NCBI taxonomy): domain Eukaryota; kingdom Metazoa; phylum Chordata; class Aves; order Passeriformes; family Mimidae; genus Toxostoma; species Toxostoma redivivum. The sequence continues at coordinate 17,309 of VXBI01013931.1, forward strand.
AAATTACTGTGCTTTTCTGTAGTCTTCATTAATGATGTACTTCACCAGAAAAAGAGACAACAAGTGGGAATGGTACCAGCTTTGCAGGCTGAATTGATATTCTGCTGTGCACAGTGCTTTTTACTCACTGGCAGCAAGAGGACTTGTTTTTTCCAATTTTTTGGTGGTAAAGGGTCAGGAAACAATATTAACTAAGGCAAGTGATTAAAAAGAATTAAATTGGAGACTTTTCTCTGCCCAGCAGAAGTCAACATGAAAACTTTCTTACTTTCCTTAAGAGTGATTTATTACTTCTTCCTCTCCCACACCCCCACGATGATAAAACCCAAGTGTCACATGCAAAAAGGATCTAATTTGATCCTTAAAGTTGTTGCTTTTTATTCAGATAGGAAAAGATTTCTTAAAGCATATTTTGAGGTGTTTCAAATGTTTATTTTCATATGTGCAATAACCCTTGCTCTGGCCCTTACAATTTTTCAGGAATGGATTTATAGATACAAGGAAGGATGAAATTTATTTTTTCTGACCTCTATGTTGTACAACAACTCAGCATTCTGAAGAGTATTTTGGGAAGTCAATATGGCAGCAGATACAGAAGAATAGCAGCATTGATTTTTTAGTACTATACTGTTACTCTTCTATCCTCAGCTTGCCTTTTGGCACAAAATTTTGTGCTTTCTGTCCTCCTGACAGTACTTGATATCTGACATTTTAAAATTTCCATTATCCCAGATCCTCTTTAATATTGGTCTTAGAGAAAAACTCCAGGAAATTTAATAATTTATTTTTTCTGTGAATTTTGTTCTTTTCTTTAAGGTGTGAAATGCACATGTGATTTACACTGGCTATTCCAAACTTCTCTGCTCTGATATAATGAATGTCAAGGTTATTGAGAAGTATTGAATTAGTGCCAATGAAACCTTTTTAATTCTTTATATGACAGGTTGTATTGGGGTGCAAATTTCACCCTTACACATTACAATATTTTGATTTCTCCGTTTTCTAGGAAAATAGTGTTAATGCAATTACTTTTTCTCATTTAATTTCCATGTTTCCATTCTTTGGGTCATGGAGGAAGGAAGGGTATTTTTTTGCCTTTTCTATTAGAATTTAGGTTCAGTGTATGCTGAGGTAATAACCAGACCAGCTCTTCTAAAATTCAGTATTGAAGCAAGTAATCTATTTGTTTTTTTTAACTGACTACTCTCTCTACCTTTTAAAATTATTTTATTGGCATCCACCACCAACGTACACGCCCCAAATGCATATTTTACAAAATTAAAGCATACAATGAAGGAAGAAATAGTCAATTCTGTCTGTCTTACACTTTCAAGAACATAAAATTATAAAGAACATTTGTGCTATCAAATAGAGTCTTTTTCAGTAACCATGGGAACTAGAACTGTGCAGTATTCCCCTTAATGCATTTGGGGGTGTCCACTATGGGGAAAGAATAGATAAATAATAATGTATGTTTGTTGTTCTTTTAGAATAAAACATATTTGTTCAGAAGAGTCCTCAAAACATTTGCTTCCCTTTTGGTTTTGGAAATCAAAGTTTTCATTTATGAGATCTAAAATCAAAAATTTTAACAGGACTTTAGGGAGGACTTTTTATACCATGACTGGGGAGAAGTTTTCAACTCATGGTGAATACTTGTTTAGAAAGAATAGCCTGCCCACTTTCTTTGGATTGTAGGGAAGCTTTCTATAGAAAAAAACATTTATGTACTTTCAGATTTTACATCTATAGATTACTGAAGGTGCTGTTTCTTCCTCAGTTTTCCTATATAATTGACCAGAACTTGAAACTTGAACAGATAGTTTTATCAAAACCTGGTCAAAAAAAGAAAAAAAAAAAAAATTACAGACTGTGTGCTGCATATGACTGTGTTAAACAAAAGCATGGGTACATTCTTTAGAAAATAAGATTTTACCAGCTTCTCTTTTAATGCTTTTGGTCACAGGTTGCTTTTAAAAATGCAAAACTGTTTTGCTGGTTTGTCAGTTTATAAATGCGTTGTTATTAAAAATTCAAAACTAAGGAACTTCATCTCCTGACTTCTGTTTTATCAGCAAATATAACCTACAATGGATTCTGTGTAAGGAAAGCCTCCCAAGCAGCCCAGGTTGCCTCATGGATGCCCAAGCTCAGAGCAGATCTTATTGCAGCCAGTGCAAGTGGGACTTGTTTCCACTTTGCTTTCACATTCAGCATTGCTTGCTAAGGGGTTCCTGAACACCTCACAGGCACAAATATATAAAGATAAATAGAGAGGGGAGTTAGTTAATCCTAAATTCCATTTACATCGTTTCCACCTGTTAATATTAGAAACAAGTGATAAAATAAATTCAGCAGAGTCCTTCTGGAGTATTACATCTTGCAATTAAGCTGTGAGATTTGTTAAGACTTGCAAATGCAATTGATTTTCTTTTACTAGCACATATTAAGGACTTTTCTATTATATTGCATTTATTAATAAGCTATTTGACACATTTCTAATAAGAATTTGCATCCTTTAGCCATAAGTTATCCTCACTGTGCTTAAACAAACTACCTCTAATTGGAAAAGCACTACAAGTTTCAGAAGAGAATGTTGAACCCAAATTTGCTCCATTTCCCCCCTCTGTCTCTTGAGACCTTTGATGACTGTTCTCAGGCACTTAAGCCATTTTCCTTTCACTGCTTTGCCTTATTTAAAGAAATAAATCACCTTGCACAGCCTATACTGACATGCCATTTAAACTTGGGATTTCTTTTTTCTTATCCAGCGTTTTAGAATTTAATAGAATTATCTACTGGGTGCTTTCCCGAGAAAATTAAATTCTGGGAAGGCTTCCAGTTCTCGTCACCTTTTACTTGTGGTGGCTACCACTACTGAGAAGAATGATAACATTACTGATTTTGTGCCAGCCTTGGCAAGCTTTCATTAGTTCTAATGTAGTCATGAGATTGTTGTGGATACATAATTTGTTTTTTACTTTCCTTTGTAGTCTTTTGCTCTTTGAGTTCATTTCCTTCCTCTCTTCTTTCTTTCCCTCCCTCTTCTCTCCCCCTCTCCTCCCCCATTTACGTCAGGTAAATGCAAATTATAGCTACTATGATATTCAAGCTGTGTTTTTCTGGTGGTTATGTCTATTAAACAGTTTCATTCAAAACTGCCACATAAAAATCCCTCCACAGTAAAATTTTAAAATTTTCACATTTTCCCTTTATGGATTTTTTTTTTTCCCCCGAGATTACTTTATCTAAGGATGTGAAGATATTAGAGAGTTGACATATTTTCTTTGGCAATCTAACTCTGTGATACAAGTTTTCATTTATGAGGTGCAGATGTAAAAAAAATTAGTTTAATTATTTCTTTCTCTATGTTGTCAGTACAAATACTTTGTTCTCCAGGCATTCTTGTTTTCCAGAAGTTGTAACACTTGTGAGTTAAGTTTGATTCATAATGCCTGTATTTTCAACCCATATTTGTTGTTAGTGAAAAAAAAAAAAATGCAATAGTGCCTTCATTATATGTACTGGTTTCGTTATATGAATTTTAAATATCATCAGATAGTGTGGAAGATGAAACAGAGAAATGGGTTTTGTAATGAGCTTGTAGAATTTCTGCAGTAAATCTGAATTTTGAGTTAATATTTCTAATTTTAAAATATTGTAACTGGAATATACAGAACTAAATTTTGAAGCAAAGTTTTAGCCTGCCTCTTCCACATCTTCTGCATAAGACTGCATAAAAAGAGTCACATTTTGAGACATGGTTTTCCTGATCCATTTTCATCTCTTTTTGAAATCAGTTCAATGAATTGGATATGAACCCTCTATACTACTATAGTGCATAAAGTGCAGTGTCAGGAAAGTTATCAGAGAGGTGGAGTCTGTGGTTAGAGGTGGAGATTTTCTTCCAAAACCAGATCTGGATCACTATGGTGATAAAGAGGCTGAAACACAAGATATTAGTTATCCTAAAATTAAAGTAAAAATCCACTGTACTTTTATCTGGTGTACTGAGAAGTAAAGGAGAAGATTTAAGATTTCTGAACAAATGGGACTGCACTTTATCACCTGCTGGTCCTAAAGACAGAGTTTAACAGGTAATTAACACTTAGTAACACAAAATGAGCTTTTGGAACTGACTTTAAGGGGGTAGGAACTGAGTTAACACAGAAGTGACAATCAAGTGGATTGCAGTTAGTTTGAAACTCTGACAATAAATTAATGCCTCTTTAAATTTTTTCAAATATGCTTGAGCATGAGGTTCACCCACCTAGTAATAATGTGTATATAAGAAGAATAAGGTAAACTAAACCTTTTTTTTTCCCCCAGCTTTTTTTTCCCCAAATAGCTTTATTTTGATTCTACAGTGGCTATAAACTTGCATAGAGTAAAATAAGCTCTGTCTCCTTGGAGGTGTCAGCTCTTCACCTCATCTTACCAGAGAGCTTCTGTTTCACTCTTCAGACTTATCATCATGTCAAGCACTGTCTTAACATTTGGAGATGTCTTCACTTCGTACATCACCAAAATTTTTGCCCCAAATGTATCACAGGTCTATAATGCTATATAGAAGAGGCAAAAAACCCAACAACCCAAAACAACAAAAATAATGCAGACAAACAGTGCATTATTGTTACTCTTTTCTTTTTTTTTTTT
>VXBI01013931.1:21995-57989 GCA_013397375.1 Toxostoma redivivum
TTTTTTTTTTTTTTTTTGATCAGGTGCAGTACAGATCTGCAAAAATGAAGTATAAATTATTTTCTAAACCTACAGTATACAAAGAACATGCTGGAGACAATCTCACAAAAAGAAGTGGTTCATGTATATTTTTGTTACACCCTTAGGAAAATGCATTGCACAGGCATCCTTCTAGAAGGAAAAGTGCAGCACTGCTTAATGAGACTTTTGAATATACAGACACAGCATTAAAATAAAATAGAAAGACTGTTAGCATTCCCTTGTTTTACTTCAGAGACAGAATAATGGTACACTTTAAGCCATCATCAAATACACATTTTCTGCTTGGCAGCTGGAGATAGCAGACTGTGTAGAGTTGGTGAGGTGCATTTGGGAGTGATTTGTCTGGATGTAGCAGCCAGCTTCAAGCCAAGGAGAGTTTGTGGCTGGAGAAAAGAGGGAGATTGGGTAGAGGACCAAAAGCCTGGTGAGCAGACAGGCAGGGGAAGATGGAGAGGCTGCTCAGCAACTTAACAGAAGATGCAAATGCAATGATGAAATTCATACCCCATTGAGGGTATGGTGCAAAAAGAGTAGATAAAAAGTTGATTGCTGTTCCTGGAAGTTAAAAAAAAAAGGCAATTTCTTTAGATATTTCTACTAACAAATGAAATTATTAACATTCCAGAATCAAATTACTGTGTTTGTGCAATTGAATTATACCATATAATAGTGTTTTGGTTTGCATATGTTTCTGAACAGGACTAAAGTACATAGGAAAACTCTATTGTCCTGCCCAGCAGAGTAGATAATATTCTTCTCTTGAAAAATCCTCATGAAACCTAACTTTGAGTCCTCTGGGTTTTTCAGTTACTCTCCTATTTGTAAATTTTCTGCCCTTTGGGGGATATATAAAACCCTTTTTAGAGGACATCTATGGGAGAATGTTTCATCTTCCCTGCTCTCAGTCACAGCCAGGCACAGTTATCTGAAATCATGTTCAGCCTCTGGACAACTCCAGATTTTTGTCTGCAGTAGCAAATTACCTATCATTATAGATGCCTCTCTCTTAAAACTGTTGTGGGAATACTTTTATTTGTGGCATTAGAAAAGTATCGGTTATAATGTGCAAGTTAAAGTGTGATTTTGGCACAGATTGAAGTTTGTCACTGACAGTATGCCAGATTTGTTTTTGTTCTGTTTTTACATACAGTATAGCCACACTATATTGAGCAGTTCCTTGCTTTTCAAATGGTACAAGGTAAGGATAAAGCATATCTGTTCCAGCTTCTACAAAACTGCAATATTTGTACCCAGTGAAAATTGTTGATAGCTTCAGCAAACAGAATTTAATACATTATTAATTTGCTGTAATTAACTGGCTACTAGCCAGTGATGAAAGCAAGATATCAGATAGCTTAGAGTGTTAAAATTTTGCTTTATTTCAGTTAATAACTTTGGTAAACAAGCATTTTATACATCAGTTTAGGACTCAAAATATTTTCCTCACTTTTTGGTGCTTCATAACCTAACAGGAGATTCATAAGGTTGCTTTCTTTCTCTGAAAAAATAACAGCTCTTCATGGCCCTGCTTTCTGTATACTTCCAAAGTCTGATATGTAACAGTTTTGATGTAGTTACATTCCTTTACTCCCTGAATGTGTAATCCCCTTCAAGATTGTAATGGGAAATATTGGAGCTGGATTAGTTAAATGGTCAAGTGTATCATCACATACTCTTAGTAATATTTCTTGACTGGAACCAAAAATTGGCACTGGCAAACAAAGTTCTGAGCTAAAGGATGAACTAAAACAGTATGGACTTGTAGTTATCTGTTCATGACCCTGAACTGTGTGTCCTTGTCTGTGAAGCAGGAAATCATTGCATTTGTGTTATGATTTGTATTGGGGTGTTTTCTGGAAGCTGTGGGGATGAAATTGAAGAAGGGCTACGAAGAGTTCATAGCAGCAGAAATTAGATTTGTTTCCTGTGGGAGAGAATAGAGACCTGTCCTTATCAGCTGAGAAACAGGAATATTCCCAAACTTCACCTACACTGGGTGGCATGGGATTAGAACATGTGTGCCTTGCAACTCACTGTCATCTCCTGTGCTAGGTGCCTTTGTCCCTTTACTTAAGCAGATCTTCAGCAACAGAGTTCTCTGCCTGCTATTCCTTGTAGCTTTCTACAGCTGCAGCAAGAATAAGAGGTGTTGAATTGTCTGTCCCTTTGTTCTTCCTCTTGTCATACCCTCTATATCAAATGTCTGGGGTAATGCCTGCCTGCCTTCCTTTGCTGCTAAAGAATCCTTCCTGTGGGAGATTTTGTTTAGATTATACAGTACCTTCTTAAAGCAAGCAGCCTGCAAACTAATCCACTCCACTTTCCCTAAAACCTGACAGTTGTTAACAAGGTATTGCTCAGCAAGTCATCTCATCCGTACATGTTACTGGAGGACAAAATATCCTCTGGAGTCTCCTTCCCATTGGTTTGTATTTCTGTAAAATTTCCTAAAAAGAAAATGAGACTTAGTTGCAGGAGAAAAACCAACCCAACTTTGATGCAGCAATATCTGGGATTTGTTGTTTTAATTATGTGTTGTTGCAGAAAAATGAACAGTCCTAATGATATTCAGGCATTCAAAATGCAAAATCAGCCCCACATTTCATCTCAATTATGCCAATTCTGTTTTCAGTACCTCTGTCTGAACCCTGTAATAGAGTTTTTGGAAATCCCAGGTCAAACAGGCTGCAGAAAGCACAGACATAATTGTGACAACATTTTTGTGACCATGTCTGATGACTCATTTGCAGACTGCCTGTAAGGAAGTCTCACCCTGGCCTACCAAGTATGGAGATCTGATAGTGAGAGCACAAAGATTAGACATGGTTCCAGTATGCACACAATTCCAGTATTAGGAGATTGATTTCCCAGCAAGATATTTGCATTTCAAACTTCTGCCTAGTTTGTGTAAATTAAAATCCATTTAGTATCCAAATAATTAGAATACAAGAATACTCTAGAAGTCTGATCTTTAGCTTCAAATCACTAAAGGAGTGACCTTGAAAGAAATAAATCTGCCTAATCGGTTCTCCTCAGTATTCCATAAATATGTGGAGGAATAAAATGGCTGTCAGAGATAGAAGATTCTACCAGCAGTATTAAATGCACATAGAAAGACAAGAAGGAGGTTTTTCAGCTTTTTTTTTGCTGCCTCCTTGGCTTTTTGAGGGAGTGAGGGGACTGGCTTTAACCTTGGTCTCTTCTGCAGGATGGTTCAGAGTTGGATCTTAGTAATGTTTCAATTCCTTTTGTTTGATAGTCTTGCACAATGCTTTATATAAATTATAGAGTTTTAATGGCTAATAGAAAGAGTAGTACTTGTAAGATTTAAATATTGTTTTTACTCTGATGTAGATTTTAAATGATTAATGCTACTTTAACTGTATCTCTGCATAATGGTATGAATACAGAATGAGTGAGGAGGTGGATTTAAAGTTCAAAATCTATGCTGCATTTACAAGGTAGATTAACCCAAACTAGAGGAGGTTCTTCTGGGTCAGAGTAGGAGCTTTGAGCCATGAGCTCTGTTGATTCCTGCTGAGCAGATGAAGAGAATCTGGCTGGTGTCTGTCCTTCCTGTCCCACAGCTGAGAGTTTCTTTCCCAGGAGTGGGGTTGAGTGAAATTCCTGCTCTAGAGCTGTAGTAGTATTAAGGTAAAGCAAAGGACATTTCAGTTTATGAGTGAGACAATGGGTCATGGCACCTGAGAGGGCTGATTTACAGTCCCTGCAGGATTTAGCTGCAACAAGGTAAAAAATTAAGTCCTGCATACTCTTCATTTATTTTAACTGCCTGACTGGGATGGGACAGTAACCTCTTCAGCTGCTGCAACTTCATCAGGCACGAGTCATGAATCAGAGCCACAGAGCTGCTCACCAAGGAGTTGGGGAAGTGGGGCTCATTTGCATTCTGGTTTATTCACCCAGCCTTCCTGTTTGACACCCTTGGGTGGACTTGCCCTAGATCCACAGGACCAAGTTACTGGCTCAGGGAGCAGGAGCTCCCTCATGAAGCAAAACTTGCTAGCCTGTCATCCATGTCAGATTCCAGTCCTGCAGGAGGGAGGGATGTTACTTGTACCAGCTTCAGCGGGCCAGGAGCAGGCACACAGTGGGAAGGGGACAGTGTCTGTATCCCATGGTTTTGAATGCTCTGGGTTCTCCTGGAGGGGCCTGTGGTTTTGTCTGAGCTTTGTGGAAGATCAATCATACAACAATTTACATTGAAAAAGACCTTTAAAATCATTGAGTCCAACCAGAACCCAGCACTGCCATGTTCACCTCTAAATCACATCTCCAGGCACCACATCTACACATCTGTTAAATGCCTCCAGGGATGGTGATTCCACCACTTCCCAGAGCAGCCTGTTTCAATGCCTGACCACCCTCCAGTGAAGACATTTTTCTTAATACCTAACCTGAACGTCCCCTAGTGCAACTTGAGGCCATTTTCTCAATGACTAGGCCATTTTCAACTCTGACTAGGTTATTGACTGCCTACCAGAGTTGAGTGAGACCTGTTTCAGAGAAACAGTTCAATGGAGAATCCTTAAAGAATGATTTTCTAGCTATTGTAGAATTACTTAAACCTACAAAGTGGTTTTCTTATTCTGTACATGCATGCTGAGCGTGTCTGAAACAAAGATTTTTTCTTTAGAATCTGAATGTTTGGGGGTTTTTTAAAATTATTTTATTTGTATTTTACAAAGGCAACATAAAAACTCAGGTGCTATAAATTTCACATCACATGGCTCTGAGGTTGAGTTTCTCTCCTGTATCATACAAGGTGGGTTTTTTTTTTTGTTTTTTTTGAGTGTGAGTAGATGGGTTCTTGACATGGCATTAAGGAAATGTCAAAGTAGACATCTATTCCTAGTCTATAAGTCATTATTCAACAACTTCAAAGGTTTGACAACTACAAAGAAATGAACCACAAACACCTTGGTATTGATTTTGTCTTTTGCTTTGTATCTACTCCATTAAATTCTATTGGCACTGACAACTGCTGAACTCTTCTTCAAAATTCTGTGAGCTTTCAGTCTTTAAGGACAGCTTTATTTCATTTTACACACCTTTTTCCTTCTAAAATCTCTCTGTCATTAAACTATTACTGCGATCTCAAGAACTCTTTGAACTGAAAACTCTTGAAGTTTATCCTTCCCTTATTTCTGTGCTGAAAGATAATAGTATGATAACATGTCATTGATGAATTTAAGGGTTCTTGCTCTCAATGAATTTTTGATATTAGGTTTAGTTAGCCAGTGTAAGGACTAATCCTCTTGTTTCACATAAAATAGATGATATAAAGAATAGTTCCTTAAAAGAGATGTTTTCAACTGTATTCCAAAGTGCATATAATAATACTAACTGGGGGAAAAATTATACTTAACTAATCATTGCAGTAGTTTATAGATTGCTAGCTGGGATTATATTTAATTTTAAATGAAGAATAAATAAATATCAGTAAGGATTTTCAGAAATATCACCTTTCAGTGCAAGACAAGATGATCATCAAAAACTAGTAAAGGCCCTGTACACAATGCAAGTCACTTTGCTCTGTGTCTCCTCCACAATTTACAGTGTCTGAATCAGTAGACAGAGCTGTTTTTTTTTCCTGCTTAAGGTCTCACTGCATGAAATATCAGGGCTCTTTTGCACTGACCAGCTTTTTATTTTGTAATATGAATATCAAAGTATGTGATGCTCTGTGCTGTAGCTGGAGTCAGAGGATGCAAAATGTGCCAAGTCAGTTTTGAGAGATTCTCTTGGGTGATGGGAAGCAATTGCTTGTGATGTTACCTATGCTGTGTCCTGAGAGCAGAGCTGGGAGTAAATTGTCTGAAAAAAATGGACAGAGGTTTTGCTTTGTGAATAGCTAGGTTGTGCATCCTGGAATAGAATCTGGGATAAAAGTAACAAGCAGTGTGAATGACCAGGGATGATTGAGGGCTCAGTGTCACTTCTAGACATGTTTTATGTTCAGTGCTGATGTCCCTTCAGGGAAGTCTACGATTTTAATGTGGTGCAACTCAGAGATGGCTGCAAACTGTTGATAAAACAAATGTAATCTAGGGAGAGTCTGGAAGCTGTGATTGTATTTTATTTCTTCTTGTTTCAGGAGAAACTAGAGATGGTTTTCCATTAAGCATGTATGTCATACTATATGCTTTATTTCACAAACCTTGACCTCTATAAACAAACCCCCACAAATTCTCACATTGTTGTTCTTACATTGTCCACTTTTGCACTGAGGAATATGATGCAGAACAAGTAGGAAAACCAGAGATTTCTCATTCTGAGAGGGAAAGAGAGATGAGATGCGTGTTAAAGTAAGCAAAAGTAATATTTCTTCTTGGGGGGCGAAAAGAAAAGAAATAGCAGGAGGTGGTATTTGCAGATTATATTTTAACTGCCAAGTTCAAGAACTGTGTCTGATTTTAATTTTCCCAGCCATGGAGATACTTCAAATCATCTTTCTCTAGTTTTGTGAATCCAGACCCTCACTGACTTTGCTTCCATTTTTCACATTTAATTTCATATCAACTGGAACATATTAGGAAGGGATAAGCCTTTACTTTGGAAAGGTTAGGATGAGAAGAAAGAAATTAGAACTTTTAAAACTAAGTTTGATCTGATCAAGAATTATAATTGAAGTTTTTGATTCAGTTGCAGATGAAACAGTATTAAACAGAGACCTCCTTACAGCTGTAGTTTCAAAATGCTTTCCAAGTTTCTTTTGGGCCAATATTTAAGTGCTCTTTATGCATGTTATCCATCTGTTTAATTTAGGAACCAAAGTTAGAGTCACTGAGGAAACCCTGTAGAATAGTACAGTAAGCTGTTTTGAATTACAAATTATATTTTTAAGGGGTTGTTTTTGTGATAGTAATATTTATATACAATAGGAAACACTTGAATTTCAGGCAAGCACTTTGTATTTCAACAAGTGTATTTCAACACTTTGCAGCTGTACTTCTGTTTTAGGTGAAGTTTTGGTGACCGTGGATAAAAAAGCAATGCCTTTTTTTACTGCATTTTACCTGCATTCCAAATAGAATTAAGCAAAAGTAATGCAATGAAGACTGTAATGTCTCTTTTATGTACCTACTTACATAATTAAAACACTGTGAATGAAAAGAAAAAAAACCTTATTTATCCATTTGTATGGAAATTACCATAATTTTCCAGTTCCTTGATCTTTTTCAGATAATAATCCATAAGGGCTCAATAGATTCCTTAGCAGACATTTCTGAGAGTAAACTTGTATTGGATATTGAGATGTCAAAAAGTCTTTGAAATGTGTCTAATAGTTTAGGACATTGACATTTCTGTGTGCATTTTGTTACATCAAATTGAGTAAGAAAAATAGTTTTAAATCTAACTGAAGCCATTGGATTATCTCAGATTTTTTAAAATTTATTTTTGAAAACAGCAACTAGCTAAAAGAATGAAGTTGCTGGTATTGGCAGCTCTACGGAGAGTGTAAATTATTTCAATGACTTCTTTTTTTATTTTCGAGGAGAATTTGATTTTTTTTTACCTTTTATTTTAATTATTCATCAATTTAATAATTGATAAGGTGATAAAATCTAATTTGGATGTTGTCATGAAGTAGTAAGCAGTTCAATCATTCTGCCTAATTCTTGTGTCCTTTAAGAAGGTGCCATTGCTTGGATTTCCAGAAAGGATGGAACTATAAGCTGAGAAGCAGACATTTTTTCAGCTGTCAATCCTACACCTAAAATCTCTTAGACCAGATTCAGAATCATTTAGGTTGAAAAAGACCTCTAAGATCATCAAGTCTAAGTAAATCTAACACCGTCAAGTCTGCAGCTAAACTGCATCCCTAAAAACATCACTTGAGAAACATCAATGAGGAGGTACAAAGGCAGACTGTCATGAAAGACGTAGTAAACTTTAAAGTGACAAATATAAGACCTAAAAGTAACCTAAATTTGATGTTCTGTTCAGATAGTTAATTTGAAACTAACCTGTAGCAATCAAATGATTTCTTCCCCCTAGATGAAAGTTACTGTCAAGTTGGTTGACAGATTAAGGGTTGCTTGTTTTGGGAGGCAGGAAGAATCTAATGCTAGCTTTTTAGGGGTGCTTATTTAGCTTTGCTCCCAGTAGCTTGACTAGAAGGGCAGGCACTTTTGTGTTCATCTGGCTTGAGTTAGTGTTTCTACTTACACCTAAAACTCCTGCCTGCATCTCACTGTGCTGGAAAGATGCAGGATTTACTTGAAAGCAAAGAACAACATGAAATTGGCTCTTAAAGCAGTTTTGCTCTGGTATTTACTTTTTAGGGACCTGGAAACAGATACTAATACATCTCACAGCATCTAGAAAGTAGTTTGCTAGTAGTTTGCTACACACACCACTTGAAAGACTGCCTCATCAACAGGAACTTTTGCTGCTGCTTCTCTAATGAGAAACATAATCTCTTCTTAGACCTAAAATCCAAACTTGCAGCTGGACTTAAATTTAAGTTCCTTTAAAACATGTAGCTTTGCACTTGCTTCTTTATCACACAATGTTCACAATCAAATAAATGTTTTTTTCAACCTTTACAATTTTATTCTAATATCATGTTAATAATTTCTGCTTATGGAGTGTGAAAGGATAGCATTAAATGTTACTGTGCTTTATTTTGGTATCACAGTTTTATTAAAATGGACTTAACTACTTATAGAATTGCAAAGGAATAGTCTTAATTATGCTGCTCAAAAAATCAGCCCAAATTTTAACATTCAAAAGCTTCCTTGAGTTTTCTAGTAGAGAAGGCAACCTAATATCATTACAGCAGAGTCAATAAATCCAGTCTGGGGAGGTAAAGGGACATTCAATTTCCAAGTCAAGGGGCTTTGACAGTGAATGCCCTTCTAGGAGGTCCCACTTCACTAAATTGACAGAACTCCAGCACAAATTTCTCTGCACTGCAATCACACAACAGAGAAAATGTCCCTCAAGTACCCTTTTTCTAGTCATTTAAAGGTCAAAACTAACTCCTTTGGTTTCATTTGAAAGCCCACAGGTGTGGTAAGCAGCTTAGGTTACAAAGCTAATGACTGATAAAGTTGATTCTGCATGACAGAAGGAATACAGAGATTTCTCAGACAAGATTTAGTTTGTTATCTTTATTGCTAGCCCTGCTATTTTGACCTCCAGTAATTATGTGATGGCTGTCCAGATTTACTAACAGATGTGTGGAAGTAAAGTAACTTCATGCACCTAAGGTTTGGTTATTGAAACGAGGCAGGGGTTTAGGGAGGATTAAGGAAAGAGGTACCACTTTGTTCCTAGCTATAAGCAGGTATCATACAAAGTTGTGCAATGCAGAAAGTTTTCCTCTCCTCCATCTGGGCTTCTCTGTTTGCTGTCATGGTTGGATTTCTGTGGAAGTTGGGGTGGACAGGAAGCTGCCTTCACCTGCAGATACAGAAAGCTTCAGCTTCAAACTCTTTGGGACACCTAGCTAGGAGAAAGAACGTCCTTTAACATCATGGTGATAGAATAGAAAGAAGCATTGTCTCATGGCAACTAAGATGTTAACCAGTTTATTACAAATAAGATGGTGTTCTTGGTTTTGATATAAGGTTGGCTGGCTGCCAGCTACATTTATGGTTTTGTTCCTTATCCTCATTACTGATTAAATCCTGTGCCTTCCACCCCATCTATATATCTCTGTGCTTTCAGGGTCTTTGGAGATTCCCCTTGTACGATGCATTTTTTCTATTTTTGTTATTTTTACATTTAAAGTTCTTTGTTTTTATGGCATCTTCATCATTTCCATCTCTCTGTATTTATGCTACAGATTTCCCAGCTGGCCTGGTTCTGTTATAGCCACGTGGTGCTTGTCGTTCTCAGATGGCTTGAGATGTTTTATTTAAGGCATTTTTTGTTTCATCGGTCAGTTGTCAACGTAGGATTAGTGACCTTTTGCATACAATGAAGTGTCCTTAGGTCTTGTTCTTTGCTGAGGGCAGTCCTTTATAAAATGTCTCTGTTTGCTGAGTTCTTGATGCTATCCCATACCTGCCTTGGGGGGCAGGAGGCTGAAACCTGCATGCTGCGGCTGCCCCTGTGATGGGATGACTCTCCTGGCAGCCAGAGATTCCTTCCTCAGTTCCCTGCACAATTGCCTGTGCTTGAAGAGCTGCTGAGTGCTCTGGAGTGCAGAGGTGGCTGTGAGTCTTTGTCACTTGAGTTAAAGTAGGTTCTGGTTCAGATGGTGAAGAGCACAAACCCTTTTTGCATTGTGTAGGTGTTGGAGACAGCCAGCTTTCTTAGCAGCTCCCTTTGGCCCTTTCCACAAAGCCAAGGCTAGGGGTACTCTCATCCAGTACCTTTTCCCAAGGATCTTTGATGTTACAGGGTCTAGAGGGGCTGAGGTCTTCCTCAGTTGATGATGATGAGGAGGAATATCCATATGCTAGAGAGGCCTTTTCTTGGTTAGAACAAAGCTGGTTATAACCTCCAGTATGGACTTCATGAGTGCTGCCATGTTGGAAAGCGTCACTTCTGGAATGCAGATAGAGATATTTCCAGCATTCCCAGTGGGAGTGCGGCCCCACACAAAGTATGCACAACCTGAGGTGTGGTCTGAGGCAAGAGCGTGGACCCTGAGGTAGGAGTGTTGCTAAAAACATGGAGGGGACATAGACGAGTGGGAGAGGTGGAACTGAGAAGTGGGATGCTGGAGATGACTGGCAGGTTGAGTGGAAGAGGAGGGGAGGGCAAGGAGAAGGCACGGGAATGGGGGAGATGGGACGGAAAGGGTCTGAGTTGGCATGGGCGCTGCCATCTTGGGCCATGTGTGGGGAGATTGGGGTGGACACAGGGCAGCAGAATAACATGGCACACCAGTGCTTCCTCCGAGCTCAGTGGGGATATCAGCCATGTATCTAATGCTGGGGCAATCCGAGGGGCGAGAAGGACGGGGACACAAAGTGGCTGGAGTTGCTGATTGCACTGGCTCCAGCATCCGTGGCGGGACCCTACGTCGTGTCACTCTTCTGGGGCTAGGAGGGCTGGGGGCAGTCCCATGTTGGAAGGGGGTGGTGGGGATGGAATCTTGCACCTTCTGATGGGCTGTCAAGGTTTTGTGAATCATGCACAAGGCAGGCAGCATAAGAAATGGGAGCAGATCCTTCCAGGTAGCCAAATCATACAGCCTTGACCCCACCAAGTCCCAAACCGTGGGAGTAAGGATGTTACAGTTCGGGCAAACCCTCATGGCACCCCTTGAACAGCATTGGAAAGATTACTCAATATCCATTTTACAAAGGTTTTCAGCTCCTGTGTGGCCACCACCTTTCTCTAGTTTGCAAAAAGAACTTCAAACTGCCCATATACATCTCTCTCTACTGTGGATAGCTGTAACCCCATGCTGCAGAGCTTGGATTGGGGTGGGATGTGCCCCCCCTCAGTGAGGGAAGGGTGTGGAGTTGCTATTCCCTTTCTCTACTCGCCTGCCTCCTGCAGGCACACCACGGCTGATTGGTCCAACTCTGAGGGTCACCCAAACTTTCCATGTCAGGTCTGACAAATTTCTAATCCGTGGAGAATCTCCTACTTGTTGGCCTCCAGCCAAACTGACTCTGACAGGTTCTCTCAATATGAGATTTGTCCCTGTTCGGGGCACCATTTACAGCTGCTGTGGGTGGCTGTAACAGGACCACACCAGCCGAGGAATCTGTGGCATAATATAGAGAGATGGGAACGATGGAGTAGCCGAAAAACAAAGAACTTTCAATGTAAAAAAAAACAAATGTAGAAAAACTGTATGATATAAGGGGCAAACTCCAAAAAACTCGAAACCTGGAAAGCACAGAGGTGTATGGATGGAGTAGAAGGCACAGGATCCAATCAATAATGAGGATAAGGAACAAAACCATAAATGTAGCTGGCAGCCAGCCAACCTTATATCAAAACCAAGAACAGCACCTTATTTGTAGCAAACTGGTTAACCTGTTAGTTCCTGTGAAACAGCTCTTCTTTCTATTCTCTCACCACGATGTAGAAGGATCTCCTTTCTCCTAGCCAGGTGTCTCCCAGGGTTTGAAGCTGAAGCTTTCTGTATCTGTAGGTGAAGGCAGCTCCCTGTCCACCCTAATTTCCACAGATTTCCACAGGGCCACTGACCATGGTTTTGTTCTCAAGTTTTATCTTAAAGAAAAAAAGAAACACCTAACAAAATAACCAGTAATTCTTAGAGTAAGGCGAGAAAAGAGGAAGCATTCAGGAGAAGAGGTCTTTATGTAAAAATGAAGTGATTCCTCCTCTTAACTCTGCTGGCAAGGCTGTTGGTATGCCTGGGGACCTCACCTCTGCACTTCCATATGAGGCTCAGAGCTTGGGAGCTGACCACTTCCACTCTGGCTGTCAGCAGAGCTGGGGGATTTTTAGAAGACTGGGAACTGAAATTCCTCAGAGGCTGGATAGACACACTGTCAAAGGACCAGAGAGGATAACTGTCAGGAATGGCCCAACACTATTTCACTTTGACAGCTGAGCACCTTGGCTCAGTTGTGACAGACCTGCAGGGTCTGGTGGGGAAAGTGTCTGGTGGAAAATTCATGACCAGTGCCAGCAGAAACATAAATAGTTGGGGAGGGTTCCCCACTTGCAGAAGTGGTAAATCTGCAAAGCCTCTCCTCTGTCTCTGGGTACAGTAGTGCTGTGGAGCCAGGCAGGAAAGTTAAGATCTCACTAAAATTCACTGAGTTACTTGTAGGCAGGAAGGGTACAATGAAATTTCAGCAAGTTCACTTTTTAATCATATTGAAGAAATCTGTTAAAAGCAGTTTAAGATAATGGTAAAAAGAGGTAGAATTTGCTTGGTGAATGGATGAAAACAGAGGAAGAGAAAAGGGGAAGGATTCAGTGGGCATAAAGGAGAGCCAAGCTGCAGTCAAGGAGGCAATCTGAGTCCTACCCTCTTGTCTCTTTGTCCTTTAAAAGTTGGTAGCCTTGTTTTTTCCAAAGTACTATGGCCACTAAAATGCAATGCCACACACTGAATACAGAAACTAATCTTTCTAATAATTTTCCGTTTTGTGAATGCTTTAAGTGATTAACAGACTACTTTGTTTTCCCAGTATTTTAAGTTGAATTTATTTGCATTTGAACATGGCTTATTTTTTTAATATTAAATCCTTTTGTTGTTGATGATGATTGGATGTTTGAGATTAGGAAACTGCAATAACAATGTCACTTTTTTCCTAGTTAGTGCCATTGTTTTTTTTATTGCAATGCAATTTCATTGAGGGCACTTGCTTAGAATTGTGACCATCTCAGATGATCAATAACCAGAAGTGGTCACTGACCAAATTAACATATAGAAAATCATAATATTGTAAATATGTTGAAGTATTCTTATCATGGGAGATCTTTAAACATAACAAAATGAATCACAAGGCAACAGCCAAAAGCACCACAGTAAATTAAAATGTAGCATTAACAAGAAAGTATACCCCAAAGCAGTCTATATGGAAAATCAAGACTCACCAGAGCAACACTAACCACTAAAATTACTCCTCATATATTTTAAGCATTTAGATATGACAACCAAATTGTTTTCACCACATTGTTTCTGAGTGTACTGATGCTTTATCCTTATCGGAGAAGCGTGAGGTTGAGAGGGTATCAACATCTGTACAGCTGCTTTTACCAGGTGTGAAGACTTGAGATCCATAATGCTGGGCTTTATTACATTTATATATATATATGTGTACTTCCTATTTTTTAATACACATTTTATTTGGGGTTTTTTTGGTTGTTTTCTTTTATTTGTTTGTGGCTTTTTCTTTTTTGGTGTTTTTTTGGGGGGAGTTTGTTTGTTTTTATATTCTGATAATTCTTCTTTGATTCTAAAAGAGAAGTGTGAGAAACACCACAGAATTTGTTTCCTTTTATTTAATTTATTTAAATCAAAGGGATATAGTCTGTTGGTTCTGATGATGGGAACATCAGAAATGCTTTAAGTTATGGCTGGGAATCCCATATGAAACAGAACATAGTGGCCTAGCATTCTTATATTTGCACATAAATTAGATTTTTGTTGAAGATTGCAGTGTAAGGGGAATGATGTAAAAGATAAGAATGAATGTCAGCTGAAGGCAAGAAAATTAATAACTCTTGGTCAAGATGATGGAATAACACAATTCTTCAAATGCTTCTCTAAAGCATATATGTGTGTATGTATGCATAAAATGTTTGTGTGCACTATTTTATTAATGTGTATCAGAAATGGATTAAGTGTGAGCACTTAGAAAAGCAAGAGTGTTGTTCTTAGAGTGACATTAAAAGCAGTGCAGAAGAGGGATCAGCCAGCCTTGATAAAGGTTTGTGTCTCTATGCTGAGCTACAGTATTTTTTCTCTTCTATTCCTGGATTAAGACAAGGGGAATGTTTCAGGTTTTTTTAATTTCCTCTCCTTCTGCCCTTTCTGTTGTTTGCACTGATGTACAGCATCATTATTTAGGAAAATCCTATGTGGTCCTTGTGGTCATGACATTTGTTCCCAGATGATTCATTGGTACCTTTTCTTGAAGAATATCCTCATATCTCTTATTTAGCAGTGCTGACCATCCCACATTGTCTTTCCTAACAAATTCTGACTTCTGAGGTAAATCCAGCCATTTGTTGACCTCCCATTCTCAATTTCAAGGACTGGGATGCTGCCTAGAGCCATGGTGATTAATTGAGGGAGGCAAGGTTGGATGGGAAGATATATTTTCAAGGGAATGTGGGTTTGCTGGATAGCAGAGCATGGGAATTAAAACAAACTCCGGAAGCACTGAAGAAGCCAGAAGCAGAGCTCATCAACATGCTGCTCATCGGGGGGGCAGGGGTGGCCCTGCAGCTCTTAGCTTATGCCAGGAATGCCAACAAAGGTGATAACTGTGATGAGCTCCTTGATGGCATGAACTGTCCACCAATACCCGTGAACAAGCAGCTGCCACATAGGAAGGCTTTTAGGTAACTGACACCTGTGGCCCCATTTGAAATTACAATTAGCTGCATTGTTGAGAAGTGCTTCCCAATTCCAAACGATATCTACTTCCTTTTTTCCCACAGTTGCTGTGACATGTGACATTTTATTACATATAATGTAATTTTCCTGAAATTTGTTTTTGTTTATCAACACATGCTAATCATTTGCTAGGTACTTTTGTTCTCTGGGTATTGAACTTGGGTTTGATTTTTCAGTGGCATCTGTCCATAAAGTGAATTGAGATGTATTTTTCATTGTTAGCCTGTTAGAATCCTTTCTTTTCTCAGGCCATGAAGTGTTGGCACTTGTGACAGAATTGTTTCATTTCAGGGAATTAACCCATTTAAAATATAATAGGTACATACAATGAACTATAAGCAGGCTATAGGCTGGTTTTTTCCCTGCAACATCTACAAAAGGAAGAAAGGAGAGAAGAACAGCATTTTCTTCCTTGAAATGTGTTCCCTTTAAATAAGGGCCAAAAATGAAGGTACAGTAGCTGAAGTGTCCACAATTCTGGCACTGAAGGGGAAACAGGTGGATTTGAGAAACTGTGATGAGGCAGTTTCACAATTAGACCAACTGACTTAGCAATATGTTTGTTTGGTTTTAAGTTGTTACTGGCATTTTTCCATCTGACATTTAGTGATTTGTTAAGATTCAAAGAATTTTCTAGCAAGCAAGCATCTCTCCAGGTGCTAAGATTCTTTTTAGTGGAGGGAAAACTTAGGGGTACTGTAAAGCAGCTTCATAACCTGCCTGAATCAGTACCTGAAAGCAACAGCTAATCTGAGACGGAGGCTGATCTCATGTTTCTTCATCAGATTTCTAAATTAACTCAGAGCTACCTCAAAGTTGCCATGCAATTTTCTTGTGTGTTCCTGAGTGAAATTGGCAGGCTCTGTACCTGGGCTGAACTCAGTGGGACTTTGGAGCTCCTAAGGCTCAGAAAGCTGCAAGGAGCCATGGAATAAAACTGAGGAAAACTCCTCACTTTGAAACTTACTGAGCTTCGAAAAAGGTGGTTTTTTTTGTCCCCCCACTGGGACAAATGAAGCCTTTTTAAAATCATGTATGTGAGTTTATGGGTGGGGATGTCGTGTCTATTTTTCTTTTGTTTGGATATGAAGCAAGAAAATGAAGGAAATCCCCTGCTAGAATTGTGAATTCATACAGCAGAAATGGTGACAAATGTTAACCCAAGTTCCTGTTTTAAAAACTGCTTGCTTGCTGATTAGATGTGGATCTCCTCTTTTAGATCTGAACTGGTTAATCATTTGGAGATAGTAAGTACCAGATTAATCCTTAGAAAATCAGAAGTATTAAATAATTGTTTCTATAGTGGAAGTCCTACTTTAAAAAATGTGGTATTTATCCAAACTTAATAATGGTGTGGAGCATGAAAAGTTCTTTAAAATGAAACTTTTGAAGCAAATACAAAGCAGTTTTGATGTTGTTTTTATCTCTGTGCTCTGTCTTTGGGGAAAGAAAGTGGAAAACAAACATGACAGTACCTTAATTCATTGTTTCAGTGAAAGATCAGATACATTGAAAATGCGCATTTGTTTTCCTTCTTTGACTTTAGTCAGTGCAATAGGAGAAAAGACCAGCTTTCTGGTAGTAGATGAATTTTGCAAGTACATAATAAACCCAGATCTCTAAACACATCAGTCATGTGTCATCTGAAATATGCATTGTGTCTCACATTGCAATTGCTTCCCCAATATTCATGAAATATTCATGCTGGATATATGCAGTACGTGCCACATGGATGGATGTGACACAAGCAGCAACAATAATCAAGGCTTTGGTAGAAGGAGGCCAAAGCAGAAGCAGAACAGCTTCCCTTTCCTTAAGATACTAGGAAGAAAATGGGCTAGAAACGAAGTGTGAAAGGCTTCTCTTCTCACACCTGTGGGTGCACACACAAATACAGGGGCACAGAGGTGCCTGTGCACACTAGGGCTCTCTCTTCTCCATCAGTCAAGTCAGTGAAGAGTTCAGTGTATAGTAATCATTTTTTTCCCCTTACTAAAAGGGGATGATGTGGCTCTCTAATCATGGAGCAATCTTGGTTATTAATGGTGACTTTAGCTTCTTAAGCTCATGAAGCAATTGCCTGTAAAAAAGCATCCACACCTTAAGCCCACTATTTGAATTACAACTCTCTTTTTCCTGTTCACTTAGTCTGTACTGTTTATTTTGCTTGGAAGCTGAAAAGAGAAATGAGCCTGTGCTATGTTTTGTCATCACCCATAAATCCTCCGGAGGATGGAGTAATAAATTTCATTTCATAGGGAGATGGTGGAGTTTGTTTTTATTTAAATTATTTTTATATAGCTTCATGCCTAGATGCCAGGCATATTTGGATGACCTGAAAGAATTTCCAGACGTCAAGGTATGGTCAGATTCCACAGACAAAGCCCAGGGGAGCTTGGCTCAGCCCAGAGGGCTTGCAATCTTTGCAGGTGTTTTCAGTTGTAAATTTCTTGTTTTGTTTTGGAAAACCAGAAAATAAATCCAAACACTGAAAAAGGGCTCTGAGTCATGGCATTTTATTATCCATAGTGCTGTTGCCTTCCTTGAGTGTTCAAATATTTTCTCTGGTTTTATCAAGTGATCCAGGAAGTAGAACTCTGAGCTACTTGTGAAGTACTTGAAATGATTACATCCCATTTTAATCCTTTTTGCAGTTAAAATAGTGAAACGGGATAGGATTGGAAGTGTCTCTAATAGTGACAGCTGATGGGCACAAAACATGACTGTCTTAAAAGAGACTTTGAAACCATCACGGGTGACCTTCTAGTAGAAAAATGCAATACTTCCTAAACTAAACTTTTATTGATGGCACATGGCTTTTGAATACCAGGTAACATGGAGGGGGACCCAAGGTTTTAGCTGTTCAATTTTCTGCATTGTGCAGTCCTTATCCTCACAGCACATGTAATGCTAAGTGTAGGTTTTTAACACACTCTATAATCTTGCCCTCAAATCCACATTTAATAAGAATTATTATAGATTTTACCTTGCAGCCATGAATAACAAAATAACAAATAATAAGATACTTGCAAAACATTACTGCATCAAGAACATATTTTTTTTCCAAGAAAAAGGTATTAGGACTTTTTCAGATTTTTTTAGTTAACCCAGTCACTGTTTTGTTGTTTTTTTTTTTTTATTTTTTTTTTCTAGCGGCAGCAGCACCAGCTGGGAACGGAAGATTAGAGAATAGCTATTGATTAATCTATTAGGTNCCACAGTGGAGAAGCAAGAGGTGTTTGCTCTTTCATACTGAATTCATAGTAAGGGAGTTCCTTCTATATGGAGAAAAGTTTTCTAAATGGTGAGTGCTTGTCATTCTTTAACTGACTTAGAAAAGGCATTATTTTGAAAATTACCATGTCAATTTAACTGTGACAGTAACAGAGGCAGGTACCAGCAGTTTTCTTCTGATTATGTTAAAATCTCATCTATTATTTAGTTTGAAACTGACAGCATATATTAAGGCTTAATGAAGGCTTTCAGTAATTTAAAAGATGAGATTTATCTTTGCAGATTTTGGGATGTTTCTGTCATTTATGAGCTCTAGGATTCTAACAAAAGCTAATCTTAGGAGGAGTTTCAGCCAAATTATTTTTACTTTGAAATGAGGAACTTTGAATTTACTAAAAAAAAAAGCTTTTAAAAAATTACTTCCTTTAGTCTGGTTTAAAAAGCCACCAAAATGGTGGCTTTTTTAATATTTTCTTTTTTTCCTTTTTTTTTTTTTTTTAAGGAATATATTAAAATAATATTAAAAGGTAATAGAACATTATGAGAAAAAGTTGGAAGTTCAGACTGGTTTATGAAAATCAATCTTCTACATACACTTTTCATTGTGCTCATTACAATTACTGAATTTAAATTAATCTCCTGGAGTAAGGAGAATTTTTGGATTTCATACTTCTGAAGCATAGCTCAGAGGCAAGACAGTTTCCATTTTGTTTGTTGAGGTAACACTGCTTTTGTTAGCTTGATTGGCTTGGGGTTTTTTAGGGGGGGTTTGGTTTTTAGAGGAAGAGTTGTACAACTTTTCAGTGTTTGTGACTTTGCATGGCTCTGTCTTTGTTTAAAAATATCTGAAGTTTTGGCTGATTTCAGTCAAATTTGACAGAAGGCTGCAGGTTCCCAAGGTAATTACGTTTATTTCGATTTCATAAAGACAGTCAGAAAAAAGAATGAGCTTTGAACTATAATAAATTTGCCTCAAGAACTTTTGTTCTTGTTTTGGGAGAGCAATTTTAAGGAAATATGAAGTAATTATATTGGGAAAAGGAGTGAAATGTATAAGCATATGCAAAATTGATGAAAAATCTTTACGCGATAAAGTGAAAATGAAAATCAAACAAAAGCCATAAAGTGTTAGGGAAAGCAGGGCTTTTTCCCTCATTCTACTGCATTGCCTTATTTTAGCAGAGGGAAGTGAAAAAGTTAGCACAGCTGCCATAAAACATCATTAACTCATCTTATGAGAGAGATAAGAACTGAGATATAGAGAGGATGACTTTTTTATGAACTGCATTTCTAAACTAAGGCAGTACTTGACAGAAAAATAAATTCCGCTTTTGAAGAGTGTTATCTTTTTTCAAACACTCTGAATTCCATATTTTTTCTAATTGCATACTTTGTATGATGGCAGACATATGTATTAATCTTTAAAATTGAGCAAGAATTATGTTTTGTGTTTAATTTTTGCTGTCAGCTGGGGAGAAAAGGAGCTACAAGTGGTTATGAATCTTTAAGTACTTTTTATAAATAAGCAATTTTGAGATTAATATTTGGGAATAAATGAAACCTGCATTTATGTTGTACTTCTGCATATATTCCTGGCATTAGCACTTCTTCTTTTGCAGAGCAACATGCAGCTGAATTTCAGCCTTATAGACACTGATAAATCATCAGAATTGACCTTGCATGAAGGGTTAAGAGTATGATTTTTTTAGTAAGCAAAGCTGCAATTCCTTGGGATTTTGTGGAGTCTCAAACCTTGGAAACAGTCAAAAGCCAACTGAAAGTGGTCCTGAGCAATTAGCCATAAGTGGTGCTGTTTGAGGGAAGGGGTTGGACCAGATGACCTCCAAAGGTCAAAGAAATTCTGTGATTCTGTAAAACTTAGGTATTTTTTCCTTCTCTTGTCACAGTTTCATTTTTGCTATTAGTCAATGAAAGAATCAACCACAAAATGCTTGAGATATTTGAGATTTGAAAGGGAAATAGTAGCAGGCAAGAGGATCTGGGGCTTACGATGTGGATTGTCTAAGGTTATTTGCTGTTCCTGCTGGTAGCAAGTATCTGGGATGGCACAATATGGGTTAAATATGCTGAAATATCTGTAGAATGAATGCAGAAACAATGAGTTTCACTCACATGGTAAGAAAGTATGTAGAGCAGATATTGCACTGATCTATTTTATTTACTGTACATAGTAAAACCCCAAAGTGTTCTATGTTTCACTAATTTTGTGAAACGAAAGAGACTGTTAATAGTTGAGTTCCTCAATGAAATTTCTTAATGAAAGGGCAGACCCCTCCCTGAGCAGCCCCTCTCCCTCTCACAGGTAGCATTCACAGCATGCCAAGCTTCAGTGAGATGGCAGCTCTTTCCCAAAGGCTCCCTGTGTCTTCTGGGGGATTAGGAGAAATAAAAAGTATATCATCATCTGGTAGGGACCGCTTAGTCCCTGCCAAAATTGCCTGTGGACAAGCTATTGCCTTCCTTGATCACAGACAGGGGTGGAATAACTAATATTTCAAGAAAATTCTGACTATAATAAGGAAAGAATATTCTAAATTGTGTTTTTCCTGAGTGCATTTGTTATTTCAAATTATGCAGAACACTGGAAAACTAGCAATTTGTTAGTGAAAGGAAAACAGAAGTGAGCAGGCGCAGAAGAACAATTCTTATGAGACCCTGTGTTTAATTATTTTTAATTCATAATCTAAGTGACAGATTTAGTTAAAATCCTGAGAAAATTCAATCTTTAATTACAGTGTGTCCTTTGAGCAGGGAAGGTGTTATAATATATCCTTCAAATAAAACAGAGGATATTTTTTTTATTTTTTTTTAATACAAATATCTGAAGTCAATCTTCATACAGGGATTGTTTATATAATATGACATTAAAAACAATGAAAATTAACATATGGCAAGGCTACTTCAAGGTGGCAAGGCAAGCTCTTGCAGCCTAGGAAACACTGATGAGGATTGCCTATGCAACCCTGATTTGTCCCCTGCAGACACAAATACAGGCTTTAATTACCTACTCACAGACTGGTGTCACCTAACAACGTTTAACTTCTGCTGAGGACTGCATGAGCTGCTATTCAGAATTTCCTTCCAGCTTCCCCATTCCCTTCCTGCATGTAATATTTACAGCACACAGTCCAGTCTTCACACTGAACACAGATGGAATTATTGATCTCCTCATGTGCTTTCTTTCCAAGTGTTTCAGCTTTTATATCTTACAACTAGATCCTCAAAGGGACAGAGGTATTTTGCCTAATTTGTCGGTGTCTGGCTCTCAGCTTAGCTTGTACAACCCGACTTAAATTCCCTTTTCAGCACATGGATGCCTCAGAGTATTGCTGCTACAGGCTTTTCCACAGAGCAGGGAATCCTCAGCTTGGTTTAGGTGACAGGAATACTTGCACTGGTGCAGGCTCATCAGCACACATCCAGCTACCTCTGCCATCCTTAGATTTAGTTCCTGGTTCCCAATGAAGTGTTGGGGGCAATCCATCACTGCACAGATGGACCATTGGTGTTTGTACATATAAGGGATACTTATAAGTGTCAGATCTGAACCCAGGTGTCTTTAGCTACTACTGGCTACTCCTGAGAGATAACACATCCAGGCATGATTGCCTAAAGTCTTTATAACACATTGCCCAGGGAGGTTATGGATGCCCCAGCCTTGGCAGTGTTCAAAGCCAAATTATTTAAGGCCTTGAGTTCACTTGTCTGGTGAAAAGTGTGCCCCTGCCATGGCAGCGAGGGTTGGGACTAGATGATCTTTAAGGTCACCCTTAACATTCTATTATTCCATTTCTTCAGTAAAGGAGGGTGATTCTGGCTCTTTTTCTATGGAGATGTTAAAACCTCTGTCTTCTTCTTCACTCCTTACATGATGGCTCGGAGTTAGACACTCAAACTGCAGGACACCAAGGTTTACTTCTTATCTTTTTTGAATGAGTGTTCCTATCTGCAAATGCAGCCTTCTTGGAATAATCTTGTTAGTAATAAGCAGATGATGTTGGAGTGGGAACCCTGCCAACACCTCCTGCCATGTGCCACCAGAGACCACTGCTAATAAACCTGAATGAGGTTGGGTGTCACTTGCAGCCTGGGACAGGGTAGGTGTGGTAGCTGAGAGACAGCAATAAAGCTGGAGGTGGGCTAGAGAGTAGGGTCTGGGGCATGACTGGGGCCAAACCTGATGGTTCTGGGGTTCAGGGACACCTTTGGGTCACAGCCCCAGGACTGGGGGCAGTGCTCTCAGCAGCAGCCCCGTCCCACAGCAGCCATCTGGGCCAGCCAGACAGGCCTGGGGATGGTGAGAATATCCAGCCAAGGGTCCTGATCATGTGCTATGGCTGTAGGAACCAGGAGGGCTAAGGCTGAGTCAGGTCGGGGTCCAGCTTAGCAGGAGTCATGGCCAGGCACTGGCAGGGTTGTGGCAGCACAGCTCAGACAGGGATCTAGGATGAGAGGCTCAGCATAAAAGCAGCTCCCAAGGGAATGGGAGCAGTCCCAGATGAGGTTTCTTCTCTCTTTCTTCACAGTGTCTGTCTCCAAGGTCCCCAGCTGTGCTTTGTGTTGGCTTTGAGTTCAGCTAGACAAAGCCCCAGGAGGTGAGGTGCACTCAGGGTCCTGGCAGCTTTGTTCCCCTTGAAAAGCTTCAAAGTGTCAGAAAGGAGAGGAGAGATCGTGAGCGTCTCGTTACTTGCAGGGAAGCAAACCTGAGCTTTTCTGTTGCAAGAGAATTTTATTGTAAAATACATGTCCATATGACAAATCCAGCTTTAAAGCACTTCTATGATTTGAAGCCATATTAATATTATTCCTAAATTGTGTAAGGCAAACGCAGATGTGGACAATGTATGTCCAGCAATTTAAAAGCATTAGTTGGGTCTTCATTTGGACATTCCCAGTGTATGGTGCAGAGCTTTATGTGCTAAAAGCAGCATTCTCCTTGTTTGTGTTGGTGTTGTGAGTGCTTGTGTCTGCAGATTATGCCCCATGTGTCTCAAATTAATTGTCCCCTAATACAGAATGGACAATTAGTAGCCATGAGGAGGACTTTGATTTAATATTCTTTGATTACAGAGTAGAGGTAGAATAGACTGCTGCTTTCAGCTATAAGATTATTCTTCTATGGTTATTGCTTCTTTCTTCCTCACTGGACAGCTGTGAGCTCTCATATGGATATGATGTGGATGGTAGAGGTTCAATCTTTCCCAGGTGATAGTTCTTCTATAAATGGGAAGAATTCCATGCAGGGAATGGATGCCTTGAACAGAGGCAGTCCAGCACTCAAGGGAGCTGACTGCAGAAAGGAGCATAATGCTGATGTTTAAGTCAAATAACCACATATTTTTTTAAAAAAATGTTGTTTTACATAATAGTAGATAATGTCCTCTACGTAAGAGAGCAATCTCTTCCTGTTTCATTATTGATATCCTTTTGGGGGGTAGTTGTATAAAGAGACTTATATATTTCAACGTATACAGAGAGAGACACAGAGACATATAAAGGTAAAGAAAGTTTTAAAGGTGCAAATAGAAGATTCACTCATCACCAAGACTTACACACTCCCACCTGCATTTTACAGGCCAAAAACATAACTGCTGAGACCTACAGCTCTGTTGAGCACTGTCTGTAAAAGTCTGAGATGATGTAAAAACAAGGATTTTCAGAGGGGTTAAAATGTTAATTGCATTACAATAAGAAGGGAGAGTGAGAGAATTGGAAATGCCCTAGGTACGTATAATGAGTAAGTAATGGGAAAGACTGAAATGCATTAATATTAAACCTTCACTATATAAGTCATCCTTATTGGACACAGCTGTCGATAAAATATGCCCTTACTCTTGACAAGTAGCTCCTGTGTTTTGCTTGTAGATTAGCTCGCAGCCCTGCTCTGTATTCTTTATCTTCATCACTGCACCAGTCATTTAATTAGGCAGTGAAATCTTCTGCATAGTGATTAGGAAAGCACAGTTAAGAAGGTGTTACAAAGAGAGGCTCTGGAAGCTGCTCAAAATAGCTTTCAGCTTTGGAAATTCCTCCATCTACTGTGGCAAGGAAATGCATGTAGGATCCAGAAGGGTGTGAAAACTAACCTTTGCTCAGTTGCTGCAGAAAATTGTTGGCCTTTAGTATACAGATATCATGCTTAATAAAAATTATCTTCATGTGAGGAGCTAGCGGTTGCTCACTCAGAAATTAATAATTGTGGAAATTTTACTGAGGTTGCGGATAGGAATTAAAGATGTGTTTAACAGCTTCATGCTGATGAAGATTTTTTGATTTCAAGAGAAATTATCTGGCATTCTATCCACATTTATTCAGAGCTTCAGCTGTTGGCACTTAAGTAAAATCTAGATTTGTTCTTCATAGCACTGCTTTTGGTAATGCAGCCCGCTGTTGGTTGGGTTTATTTTTTTGCTTTTGGAAACATTCATACCTCAGCTCCTGGCAATTGGCTTGTATTAGTTTTCTACTTCCCCAACCTACATCATTGCCTGCTGCATATGAAAATTTACATATATATGGAGAAGCAGAGCAGTGGGATATAAAGAAAGTGCTGTCAAAAAAAAAACCAAAAAAAAAAGAAAACAAAAAACCAAACATCTTTCCCATTGAGCTTCATGGTCGTGTTTTGAGAAAAAAAGGCTTTCTAACATAGCTGTATGGAGGCAGAAGATGATGGAGATCGTCTGTTGAGGGAGACATGGATGTTCTTACTTGAAATATATGTGGAGAAAAGGAGGAAGCCAACATTTTGCAAGGCATCTCCCATCTTGATTTGTTTCATTTTGTTATATCTACATGTTCCCTGTGATTAGGAACCTACGTCTGCCTTTACACTTCTATTCTGTGCCAGTATATCTTAAATCAGAAAATAGAATGCTAAAATATATATTTAGCAGTAGAGAATTCTGGGTTTCTCTGGATTAATCATATCTAGGATTAAACATATACTTTTCCACATAAAGATATTCTAAATTCAGTCACATTAAACAAGGAAGCTGGGCAATACAGAGTCAAATTCAAGGAAGCAACATGCTGAGAAAAAAAGTATAGTTCAGAGTCAGTGCATAAAACCAATACTTCTGTGTTGAAGAGGAAAATATGGAAAAGAGGTGAGTAGAATAGGAAAAAAAACTGAGAAAGTTCCGATTTTTTTTTTTTATTCCTGTTATAAGTGCCAACTTGAAGCCTTCATTTCTTCCCTCCCTTCCTCCCTCTCTCCACTTTTCCTATTTTCTTTCCCTTCCTTCCTATTCCATCCATTATTAGAGCTACAGTAGGTAAGTTGCATTTCATAGGAAGTGCTCATTTCTATCATTTTCTGGAGAACATGCTATTGTTTTTTTTTCAAAAATGCTACTAGTAAAATACTTAACAAAAAAAATCTGATTTTTGAGGCCAGAGCTCATAGAACTCTTTTGACTTTAGAGAAAAAGTTGCACAATAACTTGTGGAAATTCTACCCTTTGTTTTTGTTAACCTCTTCCTAACCAGGAATGTTAAATATATTAATGTGGGCATAGGGGTGTAAATAATGTTCTGTTGTTTTACAGCTTGAAAACATAAGATGTTGGGATGCAATGGCTTGGCCAAGAATTGATTTCTCACACTTAACGTTTTAAGATGATAGGTTCTTTTTGAAAAGAGGAAAGTCAGTGCCAGACTGCCTTCAAACTTGATTGCCTGTATGGAGTCTGCTGCAGGAAGTATAAGGCAAATAGGGCAAAATAATTCTGCATACACTTCATGACAACATTAATAAGTTTTCCCGTGGAATAATGCATTAGTTGGATAACCTGGGAGTATCTTTTTGTGTTACTGCTTTACTTTAGAGAAACATTAGGAAACTAATGAAGGAGTAACTCAATGTATGTTTCTTTATTGAAGTAATTTCACTTTCTCCCTGAGATTGAAAAGAAAAAGATAGTGGTAGTGTAGCCTTGTAGCAGTTAGACATATATATTAACAAAAAGAAAACTGTGATAAGTTCAGTATTCCTGAAAAAACCTTCCCTGTACTGTCTGTCATGGAATTAATGCACAAACAGATTTTCTTAGACATAACATTCACACTCACATATTCACAAATATGTTGTAGGGCTGTGTTTTTTTCCACCTTTCCCATCAATATTGTTCCTTTTGGAGCTTGTCCCACCTGCTGTTTTCTTTAGTAGGTATATGGGATGAGGATGAAAGAGCCTCATCTTTTCATCTTCTTTTTAGGACACACACTAGACCTTGATGACATTAGTCCAAATTTGGTCACATTTCTAAGCAAGCGTAATAAAAACATGTTTTTATACTCATTCAGCTTGATGAAATTCAATCCTTCAAATATAATAAAGCCACATTGTGTACAATAGATCTTCCATGTAAAAGATTCAGTTATGTTGTCATACTCATCTGGAGCAGTATTTTATTTTAAAATTTACACGTCTTTTTGAACATGCTGTATCAAACATTATAAATGTCTCTTAATTAGGCTTTGCAAAGTTCAAATTTTCCCAATGACAGAAAAATAATTTCATTTGCACTCAGAAAACTATAAAGTTTTAGCAGTCAGCTGCTCTGCTGAGTTATAAAAAACTGTGAAAATGCTCTTTGGCTATGTGGCCTCTAGCTGGTAAACTGGAAAATGGATTTGTAACCCAATGAATTAAGATTTTTTGCCTAAAGGCACAACTATTAGGTGTGCATTTTGCTTGCCTTTAAGGGTAGGCCCTGTCACTCTGCTCCTTTCATTACTAATGCCTGTGGTGTACAACTTGAAGTTTACTTTTTAACATTTTTGTTTCCAATAGTTGTTCATTGTTTGTTTGCCTGGTTTTACTCTTACAGTTATTTAAGTAATAAGTATTTCATCCCTATATGTCTTGACAAAGTAAACGTAGCAGAAAAAAAGACATTTTTCTTAAAAAACTCAGGAAAACTAATTAAAAATAAGCCATATTTTATTTTTTTTTTAATTGAAATGTGCTAGTCACTGCTGTTTCTCATTGCTATATAGCTCTTCTAGATAAAGGATCCACATGGAGTAGTCATTGGGCCAGAGTACATGGAGTTTCTAGCACTGCAGGATGCACTGAATGGCTTAATAGCTTCTGGAGAATGCTTAGGGGCACTTTCAATAGTGCCATTAAAAGAATTTTATGTTTAAAGCGAGCTGCACTCCACACATCAGATTTTAACCCTGAGTTATTCCCACACTTTGAATGTAAGCCTGTTTTGAAAGCCTAAAGCTGGACAGTGGTGTTTTATCCTGGTTCCAGTAAAAAGCATTGGTGGTAAAGCCAAGTCATTGTGGAGGAATTATTTTCAATAGTCCATGAGAAAGATGTGAAAACTGTGGTAAAAAGAAATGGTGGTGAAGGAGAATGGATGATGCCACAACTATTATTAGTCCTAGTTCATAGTCCTGGTGCATAGTGGACAAAATTGGCAGAACAAATCACTAAAATGGCTTCCTGGTGAATTTAACTCCTTGTCCTAAATCTGGAGGTGAAAATGTTTCATAAATGAGGAAAATAGATAATTTATTTGCATATTTTTAGCAAAGTGGTTTTGACAATTAAGACTGGAACTAAGTGCAGCTGAAATTAAATATTCATGTACATTTAATGGCTTGATCATTATTGTTACAGAAATAATTTAACCCTTGGGACTTCAGGTATTTCTGGCATTTACATTACCAGCCAAAAGCAGCACAGTCAGCTTCCACTGCAAAATATTTGTGTGCTAGAGATGAGATTTATTTGGTGCAGACATAAATATCTGGAAGTCACTTCCTGGGCTTTTTAGTTAGGTGGAGACTTCTCTGACCACTGAGATATAAAAATGCAAGCCTAAGTTCTTTACTTGCTCCCTTCCCCCTCCCCAAAGGTACTGGTTCCCTATTAAGCATTGCAGAATGAATTCAGATGTTTTGAATAATGCTAATTTTTAACAATAAACAGAGAGCCTTGGCTGTACTGAGATACCTAATAAACATTTGCTCATGGAAAAGGCTTAGCTCCAATGGTTAATGGCAAAGCATGAGACACCCTAAAATCTTTCTTTTTATTCTGAGTATAGTTGATAAGTGTGTGCAAGTCATAGGCAAACTAGAAATAGATTATCTTGAAAGCTTATTAAGGAGTATTTTATGTGGTGTACCTGTTAGTGTCTACTCCATGCTACTAAATCACCCAGAGACCATTTAAGGTTTGCTGGGGGATAAAACACTGCACTATTAGGTGGTAGCTGTGTCTATGACATGTTGGAGGTTTTGTGCTGCCAGTTATTCTTTCTCAAACCTGGCAAATCATGTTATAACCTCAACTGCTGCGTCCACAAGCAGTTTTCTGTCGACATGAGGGCTAGAATTGAGAGATAAACAACAATTTAAAGAAGTATTTGTTCCCAAAAGCCACCACATTTCTAAACAATTTTGCTCTACAAGCACATAAATCCAAATCTAAGTACTTGTGCAGATGTACTTAACAAGAAGAGTATTTAAAGAAACTAGCATGTCTTGAGAAAAGCAAACTTTTAACAATGGAGAGAGAAGAAGAAAGAAGAATCAATTCACTGCACTATTTTTGTGTCCTGAATATAATTATGATTAATTAAAGTGTGCTCATGCTGTATCATGGTGGCATACATGAGAATCCTAAATATCAACAACTCTAAACCATACAACCCACAGTCTGTGTTCACAGACACAATTCCACAATCTGGAGGAGGGAAAGGGGAGAGGAGACATCATCATCATGGTGGGATTCTTGGGGTGTCCTGCACGAGGGCAGGAATTGGACTTCATGATCCTAATGGGTCCCTTCAAACTCAGTGTATTCTCTGATTCTGTGTTTTTTTAAAGTCTGGGCTGGTGAAAAGAAACAAAATCACTTGCTAAACTAGGAAGGAAGGAAAAGGAGTTTCTTCCAAAAGGCAATATATCCAAAGCTAGCAATGGTAGAAAATTTATAGAGAAAATGAGAACATAATCTTTAACCAGCAGCCAGCAAGGACAGTCCAGAAGGAGTTTAAACATATTAGGAGCAAAAGGAGTCCTAATGATTTTTATTATAAATAGTAACCTGTTAAGAAGGATGTGGAAGAGATGCAAGGGCTAGATAATGCATTTGCATTTGGGGGAGGAAGAAGAGCAGACAGCTAATGCAGTCACATTACATAATGCTGAAATAGTTTGTATTCCAGAAGGAAAGGGGTGCTAATGACTATGCAAGTAAAACCATACTGGGTATTGCTTCAAAGTGCCTTAAGATGAGATGGAGGTTGGTCAGGCAGCCATGGAGGCAGCATTTCTCCCTTTCCTTTATTACTGTGCTGCTTTGCTCTGTGAATTCAACCTAAGAAGATCTCCCGGTCTCTGGAAAGAAACAGACAGAAATATCTCCCTCTCTCTCTCTCTTGCACACTGGTTTTATCCACCTCTGCGAGAGTTCATCCAGCTTCTCCAGCCTCGGCCCAGATCTGAAAGAGCTCCCTCTAATTGGTGATTAGCTTGCATCTATCAATCTTATTGTTAGCAGGATTGACAGTTGAGACAGATGTCCAAGCTTAGTCAATTAAAGCTCCAGTTGCATCCATTGCCAACCTTATGTCAGGTCAGTCCCTTCAAATGCAATTTGCAAGGCTTCAAGCAGAAGCTTTTAACATACATTTCCAAACCTGCTCTCTTAAAATGTTTTTTACAATTTTCCCTTAATTTTTCTGAGTGTGGTTGGAATCTAATTTTAACTTTGTCTTCATTTTGTTCTGTGCTGGTCTAAAGCATAGACTCATTATATTTTTACAGCATGAATTCATTTAAGTGTGCCAGGTTAATGCTTCATGATTCAGTAGTCAATATCCATAGATGCCATTTCCAAAGGTATTATTACCTACTGCAGGTAAACAATTCTTTTTATTTATTTTTAAATTCAAATCCTCTACATGAATCCCACAAAAGAGATTAGTTTCTTATGGAAATAAATGAATCTCTAGCCAGATAAAAATCTAC
Source organism: Toxostoma redivivum (assembly GCA_013397375.1). NCBI lineage: Eukaryota > Metazoa > Chordata > Aves > Passeriformes > Mimidae > Toxostoma > Toxostoma redivivum. The sequence goes on from VXBI01013931.1 coordinate 52,330, forward strand.
TTGCAGTGTGGCTATTAAGGTGGTGAATAAATGTCTTTTGTATATAAGAAGGATTTCATTAACAAGTCAGAAAGTGTATTTTGACTTGTTTCCAACTTGGTGCAAGTCTTTATCATTCTCACTGATCAACACAAGCAAGAGATTTTTCTTCACAGTGTTTCAGAAAGCCATAACAAAAAGATGTGTGTGTGTATTTTATTTTTTTTTAATTATATTGGAAGGGGGGTGGAAGATGAAGCTAGTTCAGTTTTGCCTTCTGAAAAAAATTGAATTATTTCAGAAGCACTGGAATTTTTTTGTAAAGGTTTTCTTACGAGTGCTCTCATGAGTAGTCTATTGATATCATTAGCCCTCTTTGTGAGCTGGAAGGTAGCTGTACCTCAAAAGAAGCTGAAAGGATTAAAAATGCTAAAAGAAAAATAAGTAGAGATTAGAACATCAGTGATTCTTCTTTCATTTTAGAATGCTGGAGTGCTACAACTGATGAAAGTAAAAAGTGCAGCATAACATTTCGTAACTCTGAGGGAACTGATCTAACAGGTAGCTGAACAGGGAATAATCATTCCATCCAGAGGCATTCAGGTCACCATTTTAATTTTTCTTTCTTGTGTTCACTGTAGCATAGTTATATTTTCAGAATCAACAAAAAGCCACATTTTGATTCAGTCTTTTTGCCCTCTTTTCTGCTGTCCTTTCCTCACTCAAAGGATCTGCATATAAGCAGAGAGCCTGTATATGTAAATTATTTTAAGGGTTTAACTCCCTAAAGGAGGGAAAAGGAGTTGAGAGAGATATTTAATTTCATTTTTCTACTGGTACCAGGCAGTTCAGCTATATCTGTAAAGTAGTCACTGGCATACCTATGCTGGATAATTGAAATGCTCAGCATAAAATCTTCTGCACAATGTATTTTAAAATATTTCATTTGCTTTTTCACATTGCCTTGAAAATCTGGTTTCATTTAGTGTTGATGTTCTAGTTTGGGTTTATGGGTAGATCTGCTTTTTCTTTTATGTGATACAAGTGTTCTATTTTTGGAGACTCATTTTTCCTTAGACTGAACTGGAGCTCTAATTGGTTCCATAGCTCATATCTAGCAACATCTTTCAAAACTACCACAGAAGTTATGGGTATATCCTAAAATGCTGCCTGCTGGACTTTAATCAAACTGAATTTTAAATGTATTCAAAATACAATATGTATCATGCCTTAGCCTATTTAACTTTTAAAGTTGTATCAGTAATAATGTCTGGATGAGTTAAAAAAAAAAAAAAATCCCTTCCTTGTTGCTATGAATGAGTTTTTTTCTCATGAGAAGAAAGTTTTTGGTTGTTGTTTTGTTTTGTTTTTGTTCTCACTTTCAAAATAACCTTGAAAAATTATAGGCTGAACAAGCAAGGCATACTTACTGACAGTGTTCAGGGTCAGAAATTGAAAATTCGTTGTTTTATAGCATCCCAGGAGTTTATGTAGAAGCTTTATGTCTTCCTTTATTCCAGGGCACACAAAGCCACCTGAGTTTTCTGTAACAGAATAACAGCATCAATTTTTTGTTATTTTTTTTATCCTTGTGTACAACCAAAGCTTCAAAAGCAAAGGAGATTTTTTTGATTAGTTTTATGAAACACCATGAATTGGTGCTTCTAACCTTTGCCAGTGATGTTCACTATTTGCACGAGCGTTGTTTATGACAGGCAATACCTGGCCAGTGGCAGTGAAGAGGTTAAAAAAGCTCATTGGCATTTGGATAGGTCCACTTGGGCATTATAGTGGATATAGAGAAGGAGCTGGCCAAGCAAGGCAACAGCTTTGCCAAGTGGGCCAGTGACCAGCTGAGGGTTCATCTGGCATGTTTTGACAAGAGGCATTCTAACAAAACTGACTGTCAGGTTATTTGACAGGGACTGGACACCCACAGTGTGGGGACGGGAGGATGCTGGACACAAACTGAGGTGCTAAGAGAGCCTCCTGTCTTAGAAGAGAACCCAGGATCTGCACCAAAATGAGGAGAGTGAGCACATTTTCTGATTTTGACCACATATTGCACTGCAGTTGAGGGTATTGAGTGACACCAAGGAAGCACTTGTAGGTATGTTATGGTTTGACCATATCTGAGCAGTAGAGCTGCATTAAGTACAACTGAAATGACAAAATCTGAAAATTACTCTTTTTACCTTCAGTAGAGGCTCAGAAAATTTAGCTACAGACCCAAGCTGTTGGTTGGTTGTTTTTGGGGTTTTTTTGGGGTGAGGGTTTTGTGGCATTCTTTTCCAAGAGAATGTCTTCTCAAAAACTTTTCTGGAAATCCTTAAGTCAGACTGCACCTGATCTCTTTTAACACTGAGGAAGCTTACCAAAAACTGGATCCTTTCTGGAACATAGGCATAGCAGCACAGCCAGATTCAATCACAGGAAAGCTTTACTAGAACTAACGTCAGGCAGAAGTGGAATTAAGCTGCTTGTTTCAGCTCTGGAACAGAACATTCCGAAACACAAGATTTAAGACTTGTCAATTCCCGACCCGAGTTCAGTCACTTATTTTATCCAGTTAGACTCAGGGCATTCTAACTTCAAAAGGTTTATTGGCACAGCAGAGCAGCATGTTAATGTGGCTAAGGCTGCTTCCAGAACAGGACAGATCATTTCCAGCAGGGCTGTGTGGACTTGCTATTCTGGGACCTCTCTCTTGGTCTTCCTTCCGTGCTCTAATTATGTAGCCTCTAATTCATCTGCCTTCCGAGAAGAGCTCTGTCAGTCATGCCACTAATTTAATAATGTACATTGTCTCCTTATAAAGGTGCTTCAGTCAGAACTTCAACATTTAAATAACTGAAATTAGTTGCTGTAACTAGAAACCTGATCATTTATAATGGTTTGGGGTTTGTTCAGGTTGGGGCTGGGAAGGAGAATATGAGGAGCTGGTCAGGTTGCATTTCAGCAAACTAGAACTGCAGGTGGTCAGTCTGTTGATACACAGTGGCAACATAAGGACCTAGGAATTTTTAGACCCTGTATTTTGTATTTCTCTGAGTCACTTTTTTTGTCAATAACGAATGACAACACAATGATGTAAATGACTGGAGTGTTAATGCCAAATTCAGGGATGTTTTTCAGTGACAGTGTAAAGTAGCAAGGACAGTGAAGTGTCTAAGTAAATATATATCTATATAACTTTTGAGCAGTGTCTGCTCTTGTAGAACAAGAGGGTACTTCCATTGCATGAATTTGTTGTAGCTGACACTATGTACAGCTAAAGTTCAAAATAGTTCTAGTCACCACTGACTGAGGGGTTAATGACCACATGGTAAAGATAATATTAATTTCTCTCAAAGAAAACATCAGGTTAGATTTTAAGTATGTTTATAGTTCAGGTGAGGGAGACTACATGTATCTGAAATAAGGTCTAATTTCTTTTGTAAGCAAATTGAGTTTTACTCCCTTTATCTTCAGGCTACTTTAGAGTTCTTGTAATATCTTGTCACCAGTGAAATCTTTCATTAAAAAATACACATGGATGGAAGAATTGAATTCTAAAGGATGGTGCCAAGATCATTTTGTCTCTTTTATTTGTACGTCTTCACACTGCACATATGATAGAGTTCACAACTAAAAAGTGAAGCATTTCACCTGTGGTGAAAATCTGATAAAATTGAACTGTGAGCTTCTGTGTTTCTGTGACTTAGCTGGGCAAGAGCCAAAGAAAGAGCTTGTTTTGCATTTATTTCTTCCTACTGTTCATAATGCCAGCTTCACAGATCCTGTGAAAAGAACTGTGTAAATGGTAAAATGTTAATGGTCAGGTGGTAAAACAGGCTCTTATATCTGAAAGTTGCTCACACCTTTTATAGTGGAGATTGCCAGATGTATAAGATCACACAAGTTTGAAACTAAGATTTATGATTGTACTCTTTTTAAAAGGACAGTATTTTGAGCAGGAAATGTATTTTTCCCTACTAAACCCAGTACCTCTTGCTGCATAAAAGTTCTCATTTACTTTTAGTCCATGATTACACACAGACAAGTTTAAGAGAAAAAAAAAATTGGAGAGCTTCCTCTATGATTGTGGATAAGTCCTTGAATCTCATAACAGTAATTTTCTAGTTAATGGACAAATTTCAGCAAGCTTGTGTTGTGAGTAATATTTAGTAGACGTGGCAATTGCTGAATGTCTACGGTCACTTCTGCTTCAGTCCTGAAGAAGACACAGTCTGTGCCAGCTTTATTGGATAGCAGAGGAGATTTGACTCTTTCCAAGTTTTTGGCTCTTTTTCAAATCACTGCACACCCAGTTGTCTGCTGTATTCGTGCCCCATGGAAAGTGGTTGCTGCCTCAGGCACTTTAGCCCTGCACAAGGACTTTTTCTTTCCTTGAAGGGAGTTTTTATGAGGTAAGGTTGTGAATGGAATGCAAGGATGCTTTGCAGCTGAATTGGTTCTTCCATGGTATTCAGTCTGCAGCTACACAAGTGCTGGTTTTGATAAGTGGTGTTATGAGGGCAAGAAGAAACAGGAACAACAATTCCTTTTGAAGAGTTAATTGGGGAAAGAGCAGTTTCAGCTATCCGACTAAAATGGTAGTTAGTATAGTAATTAGTCTATTAGCATTTCCTTTGCTTCTGTCTTAAAATCGCTGAAACTGATCTTGTTTTGTGGTCTGGCGACTTGGTACTGGTGGTCATCCATGAATCCTCATTGCCTGCTGCCCAAACCACCTCCACGTATTTCTAAGGTGTTTGGCTTCTGCCTAATTACTCACCAACTCTAGGGATCCTCCCCCAGCGCCTCCAGAAATCCAGCTTCTTACCATAAGCTCCTGCTTCACCTTAATATGTCCAGACCCTCTCAAGAAACAAAAATTACCTTTGCTTCTGCTTCTTTTTCTCATTTGGCTGAGGAATTTCATCCTTTCCTGAAACCTGCTCTTCATTATGCAAGTTCACTGTGCTCATTGCCTCAGCCTCTCACCTCAGCTAACAAGCTGGCATCCATTTACTTCTTAGACACCTGCAGCTTCCATTTGCTACATCCAGCACAGCTTGAAGCAGTTTGTTTTGCTATAAATTGGAGTTTATGGTAGCATACAATACATTTCTAAATGTCACAATATTTAAATAACAAACTTCCATACTCATAAATAACTAAAAGAACTATAAGTAGTGGTAACAATAAGACTGTTTCTGCAGTCTTAATGATTTACATAGGTCTTTGTAACTGAAATCTTTTTAGGAAACCATCAACTTTTGATTTGTATCTTAGGTCTTAGATCAGGCCATATGGTTTTAGACAGGCTTCCACCCACCGTCCTCCACCTTCATCTCCTATTTATTTGTATTGTGACAACTTCAAATTACATTTTTCCTATTTTATTCTCAGAATTCACTTTGTGTCTACAACAATCTCTTTAGAAAAAGTATTTGCAAAGAAACAGATGGTGGTCTTATTTTCTGTGCTGTGAAAGGACAGCAGTTCTCAGTTTAGTGAGAAGAGTGAGATCCTTGTGCATTTAGAAGGAAAAATCAAGCATCAGAACAGAGATAGTCCCTTTTCCATTAATCACTATAGCACCAGCTATATGTTATTTATGCAAAATGGCAGAGTTGCATCTTGCCAGCTGATGCAAAGCAAGAGTCAGTTCCCACTGACAACTAATCCATTTTTGG
>VXBI01013931.1:57994-97987 GCA_013397375.1 Toxostoma redivivum
CCCAGCGAAAACACACTTTTTTTGGGGGGGGGGGGGGGAAATAATGAGAATATTTGTGTTCAGGAACCACCACTAAAACTATTTCATTTAAACTGAAAGAGGACTGACTGGCTATCAGGGGTAAATTTTTTACTGTTAGGGTGGTGAGGCTCTGGAATAGATTTCCCAGAGAAGCTGTGGATGCCCCATCCCTGGAAGTGCTCAAGGCCAGCCTGGATGGGGCTCTGAGCAATCTGGTCTAGTGGGAGTTGGCCCTGCCCATGGCAGGGGGTTGGAACTTGATGATCTTAAATGTCTCTTCCAAGCCAGGCAATTCCATTATGATTCATGACTCTCCCATTTCCTAGGCTGGAAGCACAAAGCATAAAATAACAGTTTACCATTGGGCAAAGCACCTTGTGGTGTACAGTATCTTTACAGATGAGTAGCTTATTTCTGGTATTTTCTTTATCTTAAATTGCAACTAAGAGAAAATAAAGATCCCTCTGATCATGAAATAGAGCTCAATAAGAATGCTATTTCTGAAAGTCTGTTCTACAAGAGGAACATCTAGAGAATGGAGATGCTTGATCCTTTTTTTTCCAATCAAATTACTTAGATGTGTATTCATACTAAATAAACTATGTTGCAGGGTTTATTTCGCTCTTATTAACTGGTGTTTCACATCTTGAGGTGATATACTTTGTAAAAACTAGGACATGGTCTTTTTCTTTATTCTTGCTTTCTTCTGAAGAGTGCCCCTCTTAATGATAACTCTCAAAGATGAAAAGGCCTAATGCTCTTCATGTTTTTACACATATATAATGATATATGAAAGCCTAACTTGTCTGTTTAATTTTTTTTTTTTTGGCAGATTCATGTTTTAGAAGTCACACCAAGGGCAGCTTATTAAGTAAAATGCAGTTCCAAAGTGTCTGAAACTTAAAAAGAAAAATCAGGAAAAGGTCTTTGCTTTTAAAAATAAATGTTTAAAACCAGTTTAAAGTTAAGCATGAGTTTCTGTGATGGTGACTGTGAAGTTCAATAACTGCAGATGATAAAAATAATAACTGCTTTGCATAGTTATATGTGATGAGAGACATTGTAATAAATATCCCTGCACATTCAATAGCAACAGTACTTGTTATTCTTGAAATAGCTACTCCTTCTTTCTTCAAGGTGAGATTTAAGAATAGTGTATGAGTTAGTGCAGTAAAGAACTGTGCTTGCTAACCCAGAAGATGTGTTTGTGTCAGTTGTCAAGTCAGTAAGATTTTGTATTTAGTTTCAGTAAAGATCTTGAAAGGGAAATTTTGCAAAATCATGGCTTATTACTGTACCTGTCCTGGCTATTGTAATATATCTGATAAGCACTGAAGCAATTGTTAAACATGATATTAAATTGAAATACATTCACAATGGTTTATTTCCTTACTGTTTTTGGATCTTTAATTTTTTTGTATTGTCTTTTTTTGTTGTAATTCTAAACTGCTGCAAGGCAACAGATGCATTTTAGAATAAGCATCTGATTTTTGTGCTTATATACCCAAACCTTATTACTGAGTTTGATTCTTCTGCTGAATGTGGCTGACAAAATTATGGGTTTGTTTGTTTTTTTTTTCCACAGTGAGAACTATTTATACAGACCCAAACCTTTTGTGCATATCTAGTTTTATAGTAGAATTACTCTACAGCTCTCTGCTGCCTCTCTACCTGATAATTTGCAGAATAACTCCTCTGATTTTTTAAGTTAATTTATTTATGTAGTCATGGACTCTATAGATTTCTATAAACTGCTTCCAGTAATGGCTGGATAATTACTCCTAAACATGTAGTTAAAATGTCCATTGACAATATAAGGGAATAAGAAAGAAAGATATAAAATAGCTTGGAATTATATTTTGTGTTTGCCTTCATGGTATTAATTACTCATCTAAATTTGTTGACAAGTTATCTTTTATGTCTGACAGCAGAAATAAAACTTATCTCAGAGTTGTGTATACTGCAGTGCTAGGTACCAATGAGAGAGCTGCAGTCACAATTAGCACATGAAATCACCACTGTTCTGCAGCCTGTATTTAACTGCCTGTTATTTTAATTCATTTTATGAAAGCATATGTCAAATAACACTTAAAGCATAGTCCGGCAGTGACAAAGTGGCAACATAATCACCTAGTTATAATATATAGTGTAGCTTGTGGCCCCAGGAGAAATGTAACCAGTTAATTTGCTTAATGTATTTTTCTGACAAAAAGATCTGTGGGAGTTCCACTAAAGAAACTTAGGAATGGTAGAAGGTGCTAAAAGATCACAGAAAATGAACTCGGCGCTCTTGGGATTCTAAAGATTTGTCAGCTATAAATATAATGCTATTTACTGTAACATTTTATTTCATGACTATCTTTTACATTTTTGGGACAAGACTGAATTTGATTTGCCAGTCAGTAGAACTGCTTGAAATCTTGCCTTGAGGTGTGTGTTTATACACCTTAGGAAAGAGGTATTGTGTGAATATTACCAAGAGAAGGGAGACAATTTACTTCATAAAATACAAAATTGTGTACATATTTGCTTATTTTATGGTACTTTATATTTATATAGATGGGTGTACATATCCACTGCATTGCTTAGTAAATGCATTATGTATAGAAATGGGGAGAAAATAGACTGTTTTAAAGTATCAGGTTTTTTTTTTTTATAAAATGTATTGATACATTAGTAGTTCATAAAGTAGTATTTCTCAGAGGAAAGTGTTTTAAATTATTTTTGCAGCCCTCTGCCTTTATCTACTGCGTTGTAGTTTTGAATATAATAATAAATTATCTTGTACTTATTTTGTTGAATATGAAAATATAATTTATAATCTTCTGCCAATTAGCTTTTCTCCTTAGTTGTATTTCGGAGGCATTCATTGCTGTTCTAAAAGTCTATTAAGATAAGACAATACAGACTGTTGGACTTCTTTGCTTAATTTTCCTTGAGACTATTACACAGTGCTTCTCCCAGTAAGCCAGGAGGAGAGAGAATGTAATTTGTACTTTCCAATGCTTTTGATTTGAGCTGATTGGTCTATTCTTTGCTGAAAAAGCTGAGTAAGTTTTATTGCAGTACAAAAACGACCTTCAGGGAAAAGTTAAAGATAACTTTACCAAACTTCTTTCCCAAGCACTCATAAAGAAACAGTTGAGAAATGACTGTGCTCAGCTCCTCAGGTAACCTTGTTGGTTGGCTGGTACTGGCATGTTCTTATCAGACAATTGCTGTTATTAAATCTGGAAGAAGAACACACAATCAACTAATGAAACTGAAATGCCAGAAATAAGATGTTGCCAGTTAGCTTTTATAGCTAATGAGGAAATTTTTGTGGTCACACTGGTAGTTGCAAGTGGTTTAATGGCATCCTTTCTGGGGTTTTATAGTTATAAGATCATGTGGTTAATTTATTTCAAACATGTTAATGTGATCTTCGTTCTGTTCACCTTTCACATGAGGAGACTCATTACTTTTCTCCAGGGATCCAGTATGATAGACAAAATGTCAGAAATAATTAAAACTGATGATCACCACAGACAGAGAAATGTTGAGTAGGAATTTAGTCTATCTGGCATCAAGAATTCTCCCTGGAAATTTGAAATGAATTTTTTCCCAGTTGAATTTGGAGGCTTTCTCATCAGCCTCATGGTTTCATCAGTTTGATATCAGTTTCTTTGGCACCCTGATTTATTGGCTTGTGGGAAAGAGGTCAAACACTTTATGGCTTTGCATTGCTTAGGCTGTTTTTATAACTCCCTGGATAGAATGATTGTTACGTGATAGGAGTGCCTCCAGTTTAAAATCCAGCATCCTGAAATTTGTCGTCATGGTCCCCAGGTCCCTTTGGCAATAAGAAATATGCTTCTCTGTGCTGTAACTTTGAAATGTCTTTTATATAAAAGAAATAATGTTATTTTAAACCATAAATTGGGATTATTTGCATTTCTGACTCTTTATATTTACTTCAGAAGTTTTACCTTCTTTAGAGTCTGGGTAGATTTTTGTAACAGCCATATAAGCAATGAGGTTTTCTCTAATATTAAATAATTACATCATAGCACTCCACATACACAAATATTGACTCTAGATTTTCTATAAGGAATATGAAGGAATTATGTAAGATATTGTTTTCAAGTGGAATATGTACACTTTTAAAATCTTTCTCTGAAATTGCTGATTCTGTTCTCAGCGCTGCTTGTAGCTCAGGTGAGCTGGGATTAGGAAGGGCAACTAGATTAATAAAACTGACCAAAAAAACCCTATGAATTGAAAATGAGAGGCTCTGCTATTTTTGGGTAGATATGCTGGGTAAAGGCCTTTTGCACACAGTCAGGGGCTGCTTTCATTTGCACCTCTGAACTTTTCCCTCACTATGAGGGACATATGCCACTTCATTTGGTTATGGGATAGGTAAGAAATGCAATTTTACAGCCAAGGTTTTCAGGACATCTGCTTGTTCTGGCACATCTATTTGCTTCAAGCCTGGAACCACAGTGCGGGCAAGGAGTGATCCAGCCATGGAACTAGGGGTGGGAGAACAAAAATATCAAGTTCTGCTGATGCTCGGAGGTAAATTGTGTCCCTTGAATTGCAAGTGCTGGATGGTGTGGTTAGATTGATCTGGAATTAATATTAGCAATATGAGCTGTATCCTTCAATGCATAATTGTTTCAGGACCTCCACTGGAAATCTTGTCTCTGCAAATTTTTAGCCATTGTGGAAAGTCTAGGAGAAAGAATTAAGCATGATACTACTTAAATATTGGTTTTTGAAAATAATGTTGACTTTAGCTTCTGAGTCTGCCTTCTCAGGGACCAAAGTTGAGAAACTCTAAATCCAAGAGAAATGGTTACAAATGTTCATAATTCTAAATGCACAAGAATCTCTTGAGTGCATAAATAAGTCTATTTCTGTCTTTTCAAAATTCATTTCACCTGTTTCATAGGAGATGCATACAAACAAAGCTTCGAAGGTGGGGTATTTTGAAGACTGAAATATTACCGACTTGGTTCCTTGCACACTTAGAGTTCTTATTTGTAATATATGTCATTTTTATTGAAAACTTATTAATACAAGTGAAGTGAGCGTTAAGAATGGTCCTTGCTTCACCTAGAGCTATCAGGGCTCCTTCCTTTTTCCAGTATTAGGAGCAGTGCTCATTTATCTTGAGATGCTGAATCCCCATCTTTCACACTTGATGAAGCCTTGCTTCAGGATAAATCTTGTGTCATGCTACTTCATCTTTCAGAAATGAAATGTTGTTAATAAACCAAGTGCACACAGATTGCATGGCATTGCGAGCAATCTACCCTATGTATCTACCTGTGAGTTTAACTGATGTTACTTTTAATTTTGCTCATCAGGTCTAACTTCTCTTCCTATCTTTCTGACGGTTGTGACTGCAGTGGAAATAGATTCTAACTTCTAAGATCATTTTGTCATTAGGTTTGCATTGCTATATTGAAAAGCCACAGATAAAAGGGGCTGATGGACGAGGTGCAAGGATTAAAACTATGCTCCGTTTGTGTTCGTGTATGAGGCAATAGATCTGCAAGATTGAGTTTATTTTCTCCTTGTTATTGTTAATGCTGTTCTGGAAGAAATAGAACCTGCTTCTTTCTCAGTAGTTTTTTTCTTCAGTGCATTTCCATTTGTGGGTTTGTTCACACTACCAGATAAATATAAGAGAAACTACAGGAAGAATACATGAAGTTTTACACTCAACATGGAGGTGAAGCACCAAGTTTGCAAAAAACAAAACCAAAAAAAAATCCCTTTGACTACAGAATGTGCAAAGACATTAAGCATTACTGACAGCCTAAATAGCAACTCCCACTTTCACCCATACACAACCATGAGCCAGCATTGGTTTATTCTTCTTCCATTTGGAAACCTAAAATCTTAGCTTGCTTTGCCTTCAAGTAAATCTTTTGCTACTGCAGTTCTGAAGAACAGATTGTGGGATGTGGTTGAGTTCAGACCTTGAAGAGAAAACAAAATTGCTCAATTAGACCCTCCAGAACAGGTTCATTTGTTGTAGTGAATTACACTGGTCACTGGCAGCTACCATTAGGAAAGGAAAAGGGAAGGAACAAGGGATCACACATTCAGAACAGGTCAGATTAAACCAGACAGAAAGGTTCATGGTGTCATAAACATTTCAGAGAGTGAAAAAAGACTTTGATAGCTGATAACTTAATTATCTGCCACTATCAGTTTGGAAGGGCTTTTAAACGTGTCCAAAGTGTCTACCAAAATTTCCAGCAGGAGTGACAGCAGATTTTTAAGTAAGGATAAAAATGCAGAAGTCTTCCTGGAATAAGAGCCTGGCAGACTATGATGAATTACCTTATTATAGTTGTTCGCATGACAAATGTACTTGATCAGTGTTTCTTCTTGGGAATAGTTGAGCTTATCCAGAGGCAAAAGTTGAAAGGAAATGGAAGCTAACTAGTAATCCTAAGTGTAATACGTCAGAATTTCTAGCAACAGAAGCTGAGAAACCTAATCAATTATTGTATATGTCAATAACAAAACAGTCTTCATGTCCCTCATAGTGTTACTTCTTCCTTCATCTGTTTAGTGTTATTGATAGAAATTTCAAATGCACATACTTTTATAATTGACTCAGAGGTCTACTTAAAGCAAAATGCTGGATAAATAGCAAGATTTAGCCTTTTTCTTGGCTTCAGGAGCAGCCACAGCATTGACTCCAACTACCTACTTTGTGTACAGAGACTGACAGAGAAATTGAGATGGGGCACATCTGCCTGATGACAAATTACAGGTGACTCTGTTGCCCAGCTTCCCCAGAGAATTCACAGCCTTGAGAGCCCTGGTTATGGAGCCAGTTTGGGAATCTGCAGGGCTACAGGTACCCAGGCTCTGGCAGCCAGAGCTGCCCCTTCCTGTAATGCCTGGAAAGGCTGACCTGGAACAGAGACTAGCCAGAGCAAAAGGGATAAAACAGGTATTTATTGAAAGGATACACCTTGGGCAGTGCAGGAACCTGGCTGGCCATGAAGTCTCAGCCCCATGGCTTGTCCCCTTCCCTTTGCTGTTTACACTTTTTGGGTACTGAGTGTCCTTGATTCTCCAGCTGGGAAGGAATTGTTTTGTCTAACTACCCAGTGAAGAGAACTTACTAACACTTAATATGAAGTTTCAGAGTTACACACTAAGCAGCAGAGAATCTGAAAAATATAAAGGCTAAAACCCAAGGCCCAGAGCAGGGCACAGCTGAGCCCACAAAGACTGGGAAGAAAAATGTGAGAAAAAGTCCTGAGAGCCCCAAGGGGAGAGCAGGAGGAGGTGAGCCAGGTTCCTCTGCAAACCCCATGGAAAACCCCATGCTGGAGCCAGGGAAAAGAGTGAGGAGGAAGAAGTGACAGGAAGGAATTGTGGACAGGCCACAGCTTCCATCCTCCAGCCTTGCTTCAGTGGGGGAAGCAGAGGATTTTGGATTGAAGAAGTGTTTTGTGTTTTTTCTCTTTGTTTCTTGCCATCCAATACTGTTTTAACAGGCAATAAATTAAATTAATTTTTCCCAAGATTTTGTTAGTGTAAAAAGAAAAAAAAACAAAGATCATTTTCATCTTATTCTTTCCTCCCTGACCAGTTTTGGACATTATCAGCTGGGTGGGCATCTGGCAGCCAGCCAAGGTCACCTCACCACAGCTTCTCTGTGTTTTTGAGTCTTGATATAGTATCTCAATCCAGGTCTATATCTAGCACTCACATTTCCTCTTATTATTTTGCAAGTGTTTCTACATTAACATAAGACATAGTGTGTAATAATAATACAATCATATTCAGTCTTTGTAGCTACCATTTCTTAAAGGAACAAAGTTTTGTAAATCAGTGTAAATGACACAATAGTTATCACTCTTTTAATTTCTACATCATTTCAGAAGAAACTACAGGTTAGGATAGCTCTAATACACTGGGTGAATAATTACATATAGAACCTAATATGTGATTATTCACCCAGTGTATTAGGGCTATCCTAACCTGTAGTTTCACAATTTGCCTACCTTAGAATTTACACATGAAAGAAGTGGAGATCCTACTCTGGAATTTAGAATTTGCAAATAAGCTTTTCATCACTGATTTCTCTAAAGGTATAAATTAGGTTGTTACCCCAAATTACAGTTGAGAGCCTACATCTGGCCCATCTGGCTTTGAGAAACAAGGCTACAATCTTGCCTGCCAGGGCACAGAGTCTATGTAATAGAAGTGTGAGGTTCAGATGGAGAAAAACCCATTGTTTTGGACAAATTAAATATTTTGGGTTTACTAATTGTTTGTTTGTTTGTTTTTGTTGTTGGTTGATTTTTTTCTTTTTTTTAACTTGACATATGCATTTAAAACACTCTCAACTTTTTTGTTTGGTTAGTCCTTAAACGAAGATATCTAGATATCTAACTCTTCTTACAAGGGATGCCATAGTAAGTTGGTTAATACACTAATGATATATTGCTCTGTGGAACAGAAGTTAGACTCAAGTAAAACTGAACGTACATTTTTTGTCATGCTTATATTTTTGATGTTTGTTTTTTTTTTCATATTCATATTCTTACTATTCTTCTGACTTAGTCATTGGCAATGCTTTTCTAGCCAGCAGTGTGAACTGGGGACATTTTCCTACGTTTCTAGTTATATATGATTATTAGTTTGTTCCAAGGCATGATTTGAAAATCAACCATGCATGCAAAAAAAAAATGTTTATCTTGGCTTTAGAGGACAGATAAGTATATCTGCATCCAAGCTTTCAAAACTCGTCAGAAAATAATTTCATAAAAAAGAATTACTTCTGTTAATGCTTACAAGGAAATTGTGGAAAATAGGAGTTTGTTGTATATGCTTTGTAATATATTGCATAAATAAAGTGCTCAGCAAACTTTAATGTTCTTGATTACATTAAAATTATAAAGTTAATGGGAGAAGTAGTCAGCTATTTTGAGAGTAGCATTGATGATATAACATTTTTTTCTCATTATTTTCTTTGATTTGTTCTAGTGTTTCTGTGATTTACAGGACAGGAGTGGGATTGTATTTCGATCAAAACACTTTTTTTTTTTTTTTTTAATTCCCCATGAGTATTTGTCCAGATTTTGTAAGAATATGATGTGTCTGAGAAAACTAGCACCTGTCACCTTTTTCAGGTAGTGAAAAGCTATAGGTTTTACTAAGTTAGCTTGATTACTAAGAGAATCTCTCCATAAAAATAAGGAATTCTGTGGGAACATAAGTAGAAGGTGTTTACTAAAGCACATTGGTTTTTTTCCTTATGGGGAGGAAAAAAAGAAGCAAATAGCAAAGTACATTTGTCTCCACAGGACTCCAGACTCATCAGCACCTTTCTATATAAATATACTCCTAAAGGCTTATTGACCATCTTCTTTAGATTCACCCAACATATTTTGTCTTACTGCTTTTTCTCTTACTCTATGTAGCTTTGTGAAGTGAGAAGTGAGTTCTTGTATTCTTTGGTTAGAAAAACACAATTGCAGTAGCTATCATCTCTATTGAGAACTTGCATATCCATAATAAAATTAAAATGTTCTGTAATTTCTATACCAACATTTCATTGGTGTTCTTTTTTGATCCATCTATATCTCAAGCAATATTTAAGGTGTAAAACTGGCTTGAAAGGTTGAGAAGACAGGTGGGCCTTCTTTGAAGTAGCTGAGGACAAAGCTGCAGCACTTTACCCTGTTAAGGACTGATTTCATATCTTGATTGGGCTCACATGTTATTTGGGTTGAATTCTATCAGAGTATTAAAAAAAAAAAATGTTAGTTTCCAGTACAGTCTCCTATTCCTTTTACCCAGGAAGAGTTTTATAGTTTATACATTTGCTCTTCTTTTAGTTCTTGAATATTTTTGTCCCTTTATGGGGTTGTTTTTTTTTCATATATTTATAAAATAACAGCATTTAAAATTGCCAGTAAATAGCAAATGCATACATTTAAAAGTAAATAAAAAAAAAAAAGAGTGAGTTGTTTTGGTGATTTTTTTTTTTACTAGTTATGCAGAATTATTTATTTTGTCTTTTATGTCAGATTTTTATCTTACTGATGTTTGTAGCATAAATTCAGTCATATGGTACTTTTGTCAAAATTTTGACAAAGCAGTTAAACAGAAGAGTGGGTAAAACTGCAAATTAATTGAATGGATAGACTTGGGTCTAATGCTTCTTTAGCTGTCATTTGCTTGTTTTGTTCTGCTTAATTTAGCTGCTTTTCAGCTCATAAACTTCAAAGTCAACTCAAAGTCGAGCTCAAGGAGAATTCATATGATTCAAGCAGGCCTGATGAGCCTGAGAGCTGTGAGCGAGGCTTGGATCTGTGCAGTCTGCATATATGTGGTGAAGATGTGAATACTTATTTTTTTGTATTGCAAATACATATAATATGTATTTATATTTTTGGTGTTCCATATTTATTTGTATTGAGCGCAAAAGATTAATTGATAGTAAGAAATTAAGGAAGTTGCTAAGATTAAATATATAAAATTATTAGTTTTAAGATTTTAAATGTCATCTATTTTAAGGGAAGATAATTTTGTAATTTGACATTACATTAGTAATGGTCACAATTTTAAATCTTGACTTTTTTTCCATTACTGCGGATTATTTTATAATGGATTTTCCCGGCTGGGTTTTTAGACCAATGTATCTGTTTATTCCAGGCTACTCTTGTACTCTGCTATTTGTATAGGACTGATGTTGATTTCTAGTTGGTCAGATACTTGTTGAACAGCTTGTTCCTGGATCATTGATCATAAAACCTATGAGGTGCAATTTGCACCTCAGTTGTAAAGCTCTGGTCTCTTTAAATCATACGGAAATGAACTCTAAACCTTTATAAAAATATCTAGGGATGCTTTTTCCTTATGTCATTCCCCGTTTCTTCAGTGTACATGACAGAATTCTTCCTTGGTCTACTTTTCTCTGTTCCCTTTGTGTCAAACCAGAGCATGTCAGCACCATTTTTCTATCCTACACTAAAGCAACCTACTTTACTAATTATTGCATTGAAATCACTTGTTGCTCATGAACATCTGCTGCTGTTTCACAGCTGAAAATACAGGGTATAATATTATAATATCATACCTTTTTTTTTTTTTTTCTCCCACTTTTTCTAACATGTGTCCCAGGTACTAAAACCTGCAGATGTTTTGGTATTTCAGATGACAGCAATGAATCCTCGTAGATGCCCTTTGAATCTGTTTCTCTTCCAAAGATTCTAAGTTTTCTCTCACATGACATGAAAGAGACTATGCTGGTGGCTGCAGTTGTGAAACAGAATAATACACATAAATCCTAAGTTAAAAATATTTTTGATTCTGTCGATTGATAAGAAGAGTAGAAAGGAACAAGTAGAGGGATGCAACAGAAAGAGTCTAGCTCTGGAGCTCCTTTTTTTTAGACAAATGGCATGACCACTGAATAGGGAGGATTTTTAGATCTGTGACTACGTTGGCAGTAGTAGGACTTCACATGGCAAAGTCTTCCTTTCTCAGAACCTGCTTGGCTTGGCCTGAAGGAAGCCCAGTTATTTTTTTTAATCTTGAAATAATTTCAGATTACAGCACTTTTGCATTCTTCTTCAAAGTGTCTTACAATCTAAATAAAATTCATAGATCTAAATACTTTATTATCTAATAAAACCTAAGAGCTACTATTCTTGCCAGAATATTTATAATTCTTCAAGTGTAATAAAACCTTTATTGGAAGTTGTGAGGATAAAGCCAAGCAACTTTTCTTTAGAATAAAATCTAATAGACACTAGAAACCATTTACCATTAGGAATGCTACCTCTTTTCCCCCCCCTCCTCTCTACCACAAGACCATCACTCAGCCCAACTGAGTCACAATTATCAAAGAAAATCTACAATAATAATTAATATTAAAAAAAAATTTAATGAGCTCAACAGAGGGAACAGGAAAATAATTGGTTTTAAAGAAAGCTCTATTCCACAGGTTTCAATAACAGGGGAGAAAAAAAAGTTTGTTTTACTGTCCCATAGCTGTTCACTGAGAAAATCACTTAGATCACCTAATGGATAAACAGAATTAGGTTAAAGGAAAGGTTGGGATCCTCTGCCAGCAAAGCTTTCTCCACTGAGAATTATCACACTCTCTGTTGTGCCATTTCAAGCAATACTATTACCAGAAACGAACCCAGACCTGTCTAAATGATCTGAAAACGTAAACAGAAAGCTGTTTTTCAAGTTTAAATCGTTTGAAGTTGAGAGTGGGGAATTTCACCGAGAAGTTTTGGGTCAGTGCATGGCTACAGAAACAGAGCATGAAGAAACTGCAGCATCTGGGGGGAGATAGAAAGAAGCAGAACCACAGCTGTTGGTGTGGAAGAAAAATGTACCCAACCTGTGCTTGCTGGATATGTCAGTGGTACTGGGCTACAGTGAGAGAGATTGTACTGGTGAATTTTGAATTATCTGAAAAACCTTTGTGTGTTGAAACATACTAAGTTGTCTGGGTTTGTGTTCATTTTTGCTGTGTTGCTCATAAGAAGTTAAACTAAATTTCAAAGCTGAAATTTAAAATGTTAAATATGATAGCTGATGGTTTATGGATGCAGTTCTAAACTAGGAGATATTTTGTTTCCTTTTTGTCATGAGGAAAACTTCGATGAAAAGTAAACAGTTCTGTAGTCTTGGTTGAGATTCCAGTAATCCACACAAATACTAATAAACAGTTTGTAGGAACAAACTTTCAGTTTTCCCAGGAATCCATATAATACATAGTTCAAGCAGGTGAAAGAATTTGTAATTTCTTTGTTGTTGGCATCATTATGGTGAAGTTACTTTGCTTAAAAGAATGTATACCATTTAAAAGTTAGATTGTTTGAAAACATACATATTTATTAGTTTATAAACACTTTACAAACAGATGATGCCACTACTCTTTCAGACAATCCTTGAGCTTCAAGATACTGCTGACAAAAACTTATGGGATCCAAAAAAACAAAACAAAAAACAAACAAAAAAAACCAAAACAAAGCCACCAAACCACTGTAGAGTGAGGTTTATTGAAGTATTTGAATTTCTACTTAGGAAAAAAAAAAGCATATGCATGTACATATGTACAAATGGTACACACTGGACAAAGTTTGAAAGTTAAGAACCTGAATCATACCAAGATAAATGTAAACATGGAACTTGGATTTTTACATGGCTTTTAACCTTCCTTGATTGAAAAGACAGGAGTTTTAATCATCTAAGGAGAGGAAATGACAAAGATATGAAAGAAGATGATTCCAAATCTCTTGGATTGATTTAATGCTAAAGACCATTTATTACTAAGTAGTCTAAACTGAATTTGTTGGTTGTACGTAGTTCATTCTTCTTTAATTTGCAAAATGTATGATTTGAACAATGCTGTGAATTAATCTAAAACAATTTCTCTTTTGTGTTCTAGGTAAGAGAATATCAGGTTTCCTCACACTATAATCAGACCACAGCAAGGTAACATATTTCAGGTATCTGAAGCCTATGATGGGACTATAAATGTGTGTGTGTGTGTGTGTGAACATCAGATTCACTTTGATATGAATCAGTAAAATATTTGATTTCCAAAGGAGAAGTAGCCAACCTTAGCAGATCTTTAACAAACCTTGAAATATATAATAGAAAAAAGTTATATTCTGAGCTCCTGTTCTGCTTTTCTTCTGTGCAAACTATTTAATTTATGTTGTTATCATACTTGATGCATTTTGTATGTCTATATATTTACAAAGCAAGGCTAAGACAACAATACTGTCACTTTGTGAAGCGATTTTAAAAATTAAAAGGAAAAAAGGAAGAAAAAACCAGTTTGATGCAAATAGTAACAAAATATGGAATTGCACATGTAGTTCACAATATCAAGATTAATGTCAAAAGATCCTGAAATACCATTTTGCCATAAGGATACTTCATACTCATTTCTGCTTGTAGATAGTATTTATAGAATGACATTTTGCTAAGAGGTGGGATTGGTACATCTTGGCAGTGATGCATAGACTGATGTGCTCAAGCGTCCAAAATATTTTTTATTTGATTATAAGTTAATATTGGTCTAAAACCAAACCAAACAAGCTTGGTTTCCTTTTACATCCTTGGTTTTAATTTCTTATTTTAAACAGAAAACTGAACATCATTTATTTATTAACCTGTGATTATTGACACAAAATACAACGGATTACATTAGCTTCATCCAAAATCCAATACTAGAATATCTGTCATCTACAGCTTTCTAAGAGTCTCCTGGAAAATTTAATTAAAATTGTTTCACATTTTTCTCCTCACCAATAACTTGTGCTTTTGTGGTCCTTGATGTTGCTGTTTTCCAGAAAGAGTAGAGTGTAGCCTCTTGAAAACAACTGGAACATCTTAGAGGTCTTTGTTTCCTTGATTGCATCCTGCCTTTAAAAATGCAACTTTAAAATGAATGATAGTGCTGGAGTATCCTTAATAATATTGTACTCACATTTGAGCACTGATTTTTTTGTTGCTGCCAGTATCTGCACTGTTGGATACTGGGATACATAAAATCCTGCAGCTACACAAAGACAAGCAAACAACATAAATCCTTTTACTGCTAGACAGAATGGTGTGATGAATCTAAACGGCTTTTTAAAGGTAAGGTTTGCTGAGATGTCCAGAATTTTCAAGATTATTTTGCTAAATCACCCAGAGGTCCGTGAATAACTTTGGGAGAGGAGAGTCTTTCCTTGTCCAGCTGCATTTTGAATGCTTTGTCAGTGCCTCTGGATCAGCATAAGATTGATAGCTGTTTGGTATAGTAACATCTGTTGTTCTGCAATGTACTTCCAGCAGATGCTCTTGCTTTAAATGTAATATGCTATTTGTTTTAATCTTAGAGCATGTTACCTGTAGCACATGAACAGTACTGAAGTTGAGGTGCAGGTTTCGAAACCATGGATTGTGTATCTCTGCTCAGATTGATACCTGTAAAGTGTGCAGAGCATCATTTGATAAGGACAGCAGTTGGAACAGATTCTGATTTATTCCTCAGACTGCCATACAGAATTTTTCTGACTGAAGGGCAATTTGTGCTTGCATATTTTTTTTTATTTTTTTTTTCCTTTCTTTCTCTTCCATCTCTCCCTGCCCCTAATAGCCATGCTTTTTTTGCTCCTGATGAGTTCGTGAAACTGCATAGGCACAAATTTGTCACTGTTTTTCCCTCTCACACCTTATGAAGAGTTGTAATGAGAGAAATGTTAAGAGCTCAAATCTGTAACCTAATTGACTTTGTATGTATAGCATGCTGGTAAGTGGTCTAGACTATGATCATTTTAAGATAATCAGTGTTTCCTACTTTATGTAAATGCATGATAATGCATATTTATTTAAGACAAAATGAGGATGACACCGGGAATTTCTGTAATAAAAGGAAAGGTTTTGTTAAAAAAAATGATCCTTTTCCAGCAGGAACACTTTAACTAGAATATTTTACAATGCAGAGCTCTTAAATAAGTTTGCACAGCAGGCATCCCATATTTCTTGGTGTTAACAAGTCCACTTGGAAGCACCATTTTTTCCTTTTTCCAAGGAGTGGTTTGCTATTACTTGTATGCAAATCCTGTTTCCTGTTGCAAAGTTACAGCAATCAAGAGATTCTCACATAATGATGGCATCTGCTGAATGTTGTTAAAATTCTTCATACAAGTACAGATAAAAAAAAAAAATAAAATAAACGGGCTGCTGTGGATCTTTCTTTGCATGTTGCCGGCTATTTCAGCATTGACCAACCTGAAGTTACTTTCCTGTTTAAATTTTTTTTAGTGACTGAAAAATTTAGCCATAATAACTCTACATGATTGTGTTTTAGCCAAAGAGAATTCAAGAAGTTGCAAAGACTATTTAGTAGCTCTTTTTCCTGTGGCTTTGTCTACCCTGAAGTCTTTGCTCAGTAAATTTGCAATACTTGTTTTGAAAATTTGATCTCTTTTAGAGCTCTGTAGGGAAGCAGAAATTCTAGAATTTCTTTGACGGTAGGTAGTTCTGTCCAGGCTTTATATGGGGTTTTTCCCTTGCTTTTTGTTTTTGTTTTTTTGTTGAGTTTTTTTTGTTTGTTTGTTTTTTGTAAATATTAACTCTGCTTCTCTGTCAAGTAGATATTTGTTATAAGATCTATCTTCTTGGGCTGATGTGGTCTAACCCCAGCCAGCAACTACGCACCAAGCAGTCATTCATTCACTCCTTGCTTCCCTTCCAGCAGGATGGAGGGAGAGAATCAAAAGGGTAAAAGTGAGAAAACTCTTGGGAGTTGAGATAGAAAAGATTTTAATAATTTAAGTTATATAATAATCATCAGATCATTTGTAAATTCAAGGGAAATAACAAAGGCAGAGAAATAAGCCCCAAAGAAGGCAAGTGATGCAAACAAGGGTCATTATTCACCACCACCTGACTGGTGTATCCTCTCCCAGCTTCTTGTGCACCCCACCCAGCCCACATCCTGGGGTGAGAGGCAGAAAGGGCATGGCTCTGTGCAAGCTGTGCCCAGCAGTAAGGAAAGTATCCCTGCATTATCAGCACTGCTTCCAGCACAAATCCAAAACACAGCCCTGTGAAGAAAATTAACTCTATTCCAGCCACAACCAGCACGCCTATACCAAAAGAGATGTAATCAAAGTTCTTAGGACATCGATTTCTTTGGGTCTATTAAGATTAATAGAGGGTTTTGAGCAGTTTGATGAAATAGCATATTAATGCAGTATAATGTTATTTAAAGCTACATGATGCTTAACCAAAACTACTCAGAATAATTTGTGACAAAGAATATTATAATCCATTAGCCGTAATTTCCAAAGCAATTTTTACTCGACTTTAAGTTGCGACAACACTCTGTGCTGTAAATTGCTATATGAATTGAAGAGCTTCTTGGTTTTTTATATAATTTTCACATACAACTGTACTATAAGCAGTGTTTTTATAGGTGAGGTTACATTAGGGCAACTTGGATTTTTGTCTCTCTACCTATTGTGAATGAAGTTATGGACTCTTTGTGATAAAAATGGATAGGGATAATGGATGATCCCTCCTTTTAAGCTGCATCTCTAGTTTAGGAAAAAGTTATTAAATATAAGACTTGAATTCACAAGTAAAATGAATTACCTTCAGTCTATAAGATTTCTTGCCAGTTCAGGGCTTGAATGAAATTTAGGACTATAAGTAGATTTATGAGGTTAAAAGCACACTGAATTTCCCCTTCCTGTAAACTGCCTTTGCCATGAATGAAGAGGAAGTTGTGCAGAAACATTAATGTAAGCTTAAATTGTTAAAGCACACATCTGTATTAAATATGCACATGGTATCACAGGAAAGATTATGTGGAAATTGTAGGGCTTCTTTTTGCAAAATTTCTTTTTGTACTTGGTTTTTCAAAATCTAATATTTTGCACGATGTGCAAGTTTCTTAAATCAATCTCCAAATTAAGGTTTTTCTTACAGAAGATGAACAATTAAGGAGGAAAAGAACAAAGTTCTAAATTGCCTATGGTATCATTTACAGTGAGGAAAAAAAATTATTATAGTCTTAAAAAAAAAAAAAAATCACAGAGTAGTTGGAGTTGGAAGGGACCTGTGGAGATCATCCAGCCCAAACCTCCTTCCAAGGCAGGGTGACCTCGAGCAGGTGACACAGGAACATGTCCAGCTGCAGTTTTAATGTCTCCATAGAAGGAGAATCCATCCCTGGGTAGCTGTTCCAGTGCTCTGCCATGCTCAATGTAAAAAAGTTCTTCCTCTTGTTGATGGGACTTCTGGTGTTTTATTTTATGGCCATTGCTCCTTGCTCTGTTGCTGGGCACCACCAAAAAGTTTGGCAGTGTCCTCCTGATGGGCAGTAGTCTGGAATGGTTTGTCTGCTCCTTAGATTGCTGGCAGAGTAACCTAAAATCCTCGGCCAGAATTCCTCCAAAAGCAATGCCCCACTGCACTGTCCTTGACACAGGAGACATTATTGTATCACATTTTAACTTTTGGTGAAAGACCATAAAATCCTAATGCATGTACACACAAATCAAAAGCAAGCTGAAGCAAAGCTCATTTCTATAGTGATCAAATTATTCAGTAGAAAAGCTGGCAAAATTACTGTACTGTTGCGATAATAATTAAAGAAAAATATATTACTTTTCAAATTGTAAAGTTTTAGTAGAAATAAAGCTAGAAAGCAAAATCAAAACTGTTTTCATATCAGTCAAATACCAGTTAATTTTTAATGAGATTATTTAAGAAGAAACCTTCACAATTAAGCTGCTATTAATGCATTAAAAAGTAAATGCAAATATGTTGCTTTCCAGATCATAGGGTTTCAAACCAAAAAGCAAATTCTAGTGGAATGCAGTCAACTAATTTTTCCTCATCTGAGTCATTCAACTTTTCATCAGTGCTCTTTTTGTTCCCCTTGATTTGACTATTCAAACATTCCATTGCTGTCACCCAGTCATATTTTTTTTTTATTTTTCCTCTTTTTTAAAATCTTGTTTGAAGAAGTTCAGTGTAGTAAAAAGCAATACCGTGGTGTGTTTTGTCATGTCTGCTGGATGTTCCTACACAAGTGACACGGGGATTTGAAGGCACAGTTCTCTGATAAAACTGCTCAAGCTAAACATGTAATGTGAGTGAGGATTTTTGGGTTTAGATCAATACAAAATTATTTGTGAATGAAAACAGAAAATATTTTAGCAGTCTTGTCTAGGGATGTTTTTCTCTACAATTACTGTTATTCATGTGGGAGATGAGTTGGACAATAAAATTACTTACAAATAGGTAAATAAAATGTTCTAAGAGACCCAACACATAACTTTTTAATGTTATATTTCAGTATCTAAATCTGCATACCCGGAGTTTTTGTTCCAGAACATTCTTGCTATTTTTGTTGAAAAATTGGCCAAATAGTCCAGTTATTGACCAGAAATATATCAGGCTCCAGGGAAACCTATCAATAATTCTTGTGTTATTAAAAGAAAATCTGATTAATTAATCAGTATTACCACTTGAAGAAGTAAAAACGATTATTTTTATTGTCTTTTTTTTTTTTTTCTTTCATGTTCTGCTCTAAAAATCCCAAGAAGACTCTCTACTGAAAACTTCTGTAGAATGTTGTTCATTTCTTCATTCTCTTTGGAAGGAATAATCTAAAAAGAGTTGATTTCTGGCATAATATGAAATATCAAGGAATTGAAACTTGGAGGGTGGCTAGTACTCCTTAAGATGAAAAATATGCATTGGGAACTAATAGCAAATGTTCCTCAAATAGTTCCACCCTGCATTCACCTTTCTTCATTAAGTATTCTTTGTTGGTATTTGCAAAGCAGAATGATGCTGGCCCTGTGCAGCTTCAGCACAGACAGAGGAGAAGAATGACAGCTCCTCAATGATTTTCAGTTAATCAGTCTAATTACCTTTCACTCCATTGCAGTGGCAACATCAAGCTTGTAAAGGAAAACTGTTCAAGAAATATCCACACTTTTCTTATTTCTTATTGTGTTTTCTTCATGCATGCTCTGTTGCAACAATTAATTTTAGCATGTATTTCATCCCATTAAAGTAACTCGTTGAGGTCACAGGAGTTACCAGCTTGTTTTGATGTCCTCTGAATGGATGGAGCTGGATATTGAAGAGCTTCTCTAAACTGCAGTCTAGTAGTGAGGATGGAATTAAAACCTTTGCTTTGCAAGTCATGAGCTTTGGTGGGTCAGTAGAGGACTATAGAATCATAGAATATCTCGAGTTGGAAGGCACTCATAAGGATTATTCAGTCCAAGTCCCTGATTCTCACTGGTGTTGTCTTCATGTCCCCTTATCCTCACAGAGGGTGAATCTTTGGACAATGAGGCAACCTGGCACATTTAAAATTCAACCACAAGTAGTTTAATTCCGCATTTTTACATTAGACTTCCCCAGAGGTGATGAGGGAGGGTTTTCAGAGTCTGTGCTTTCTGTTCCTTCACACAGTGAAAACCTCACATGGCAGCCATTGGTTAATATGTCTGTAGATGTATTATATATGTTTTATCTTTATTCATATAACTCTATGACCTTAATTAGTATCTCTTGGTTCAGAGACAGCTCATAAAATTTTATTTTGTCCTTTTTTACTTCTGTGGCCCTCACTGTTCTTTCACGATTCCAGCAGATGTTTGTATATTGTTCCATTAAACCTGTCGTCCTGTCATTTTAATTTTGCTGTAATTCAATTTAATGATAACAGGTAGAAAGGAAGTAAATTTTTTTTATAACAATGCAATACCATCAGAGGATGAAAGCTGGTCACAGTAAACACAATTGCATAATTTGTGATATTCAGGTAAAAGTTAAAAGATTAGTATATAAGCCTGTAATCAGAGATCATTCTCTTTTGCATTACCTGGCCTCATTTGGATATTTAGTTATTTTTAACACTTTTTTTTGAAAATTGATTTTCTAGATGACTAAAAAAGCCTGTGCCAGAAACCAAATGATTTGTTTTCTCCCGAGTGATGTATTAGATGCACATTTGTCCCCATTTGTAAAGTCTTTGCTTTGACCCATTTATTTTGATTCTCTTCTCAGTATGTTTTCACAGGCACATAAACAATTCAAATAACAATAATATGTGTAAAGAAAGTACAGCAAGATACCTCAGGTGCTC
This sequence comes from Toxostoma redivivum, assembly GCA_013397375.1. Classification (NCBI taxonomy): domain Eukaryota; kingdom Metazoa; phylum Chordata; class Aves; order Passeriformes; family Mimidae; genus Toxostoma; species Toxostoma redivivum. The sequence goes on from VXBI01013931.1 coordinate 78,681, forward strand.
TATTTAGATAGAATATGCATCTAAATTGATTCAGAAGTAATATGCACTTTGGCAAAGTGCCATGACTTTCAGACTTATCTGTAGGAAGAATCAGCAATGAAAAATAAGCAAGACAAAGAGAAGACAAAGAAATCCAGGTTGTCTTTTTGTGCATGCTGAATTAAAAAAAAAAAAGGAAAAAATACTCTGTATTGTATAATTTTATTGGAAATACAGAATGATGCAGACCAGTATATTCTGTTAACCCATCAACATTACTAACTCAGGCTCTTCGTGTGGTGCCTTCTGTCCTCTATATTTCAGTCAGTGGTGGTCAGTTTGTACATGTAGATGCAGGGAAGTCTATTTGGGAATATCCCACCCAGCCTACTGGTTGTGCATCACACTGGACCTTGCACTTCTGCCCTTAACAATCCCATAATTTCCAGTTAGAAACTGAGGATGGTGCCAGTCCCCATGGGAGAAGAACTCTGCAGCACTGCCCCTTTGCCTCTTTATAAAGTGATGCCTGCTACCACATTCTTCCAAGAGTGTTCAACACCTCACGGCATGGACAACTCTCTGCCTTTCCTCAGAGACCCCCAGATTCCCATTCCTTCTGGTTTTTACCCCTTTGGCTTCCTTGGTGTAGAGTATAAACCTCTGCCAAAACCTGGAGGATTTACCCAATCTGCCACTGTCTTAAAAGAGGAAGTGGGTCTTTGGGAGCAGTAGGAAACTTGAGAATAAAAATCTGTCAAAAGAATAATGTTCTTTTTCAAGAGCTCTATGCACATGTCAATGTGATAACTTGCTCTGTCATGCACATTAGTGTATATTGTCTGTCATATTTGTTATACACCTTAAATCTTACAGAACACTCTCATTTCTCAAGGTGCTCTTTAAAACACTAACAATATTTTTAATTTAACAGTTTTTTGAGATAAAACATTATAATTCAAGTACTATATTAAATGATATTTTTTATTAGTTTTGTGAGGCCTCCTAATTCAATATAAAGTCATAAAGACTACTTTTTTTCCAGTTCATGCATTTGTTTAATTCCACAAAAAATCGTGGCAGATTTTTTGAATACTATTGTGTCTGCCAAACATATGTCTCATAAACAGTTCAGAAGGACAAAATCTCATTTTTTTATTGATTGGCACAACTTAAGTGAAGCTAGAGAATGAGTGGCACCATGAGGTGTGGCCCAACCCTTCTAACAAAGCAACTTTCATTCCAATGTTCTGTATAAAATGGAGATTGCTTCTCTTACTACACCATCAGTATTGCTGATGTTTTAAAGCTTTACTAAGATGAAGTTTGGTATAATGTACTTCAGTCACTAATCAGTTGGTAAAAATAGAGCTCCTTAATTTTTTGCCTTCAAAATGAAGCATGCAAAGGATTCTTTTGATGCAGTTTTTTTGTTTGTTTGCTTGGGTTTTTTTGAGTTCATTGTTACTGTATTTTACTCAGTGAACAGTGAGAGAAATGGTTACAGTCTATAAAATTGCAGTATTCACTGGGAGGATATCTGCATCTTGAAGTGTTTCTCAGTTGAGATTATTATCTCTAATTTGTGATTTTTTACAACAGTTGTCAACTACAAGATAATCATATATTAACATGAAAACTAGGCTATAATTTCTAAGAATTTTTAAAGGATTTAGGTCATTTTTGTTTGCAGATATGTAATTCTGAGGAAATTAACTTATAGTTCCTACATACTGGTGTTTGTCATTGAGTACCTCATGTCTTGTGGTGAAGCATTTTCTCCTTCCCTAAAGGTAAAGCCTGATAAAAAATGGAGTGGAGTTCATTAAACTTCCATAATGAATTCTTTCTCTTGAAAACAAGAGAAAATTGATGTGTCCTGAATGCAAATTACATCTTACGTTTATAGAAACGAGCTTAGGTTCAATCAGAAGTTTTACTCGAGTAATTTTTTCATTATTCTTGTTAATGAAGACTTTAAGGGTTGTGTTTTATTAGTAAATACCTTTGTTTGGCTTTAACAGAGGTCAGCTGTCTTGTCATTCTGTTTTCCAGACTTGTTTGTTGTTGATGCTTCTTTCCATGTGTGACCTAATCCTTCCATTTCTGGAAATAGTGAAGAAATCAATTCTTCATATGCAGAGCATTTAATGCACCACAAGTCCCAGCTTTGGCAGAAGAACTTTTGTTATTTATAAAGAAAATGAGTTTTATTTTGCCACTTCTACTGCAATTTTTTTGGTTATAAAGTGCTCATGTGCACATGCAGAAGGACGCCCATATTCCCTATTCTGTGTTTTATTGGCCAGACTGCTCCTTTGACCCTTTTAACCCTGAAAAAGTGGTACTGTGTGAGAAGCTAGATACTCTGTCCCTATCTGAAGTGTGCATGTACATTCAAGAACACATTTTTATCACAACTGAATAATTTGCCGTTTTTGTAGCATTCAGCTCTCATTCTTTAGGTCATTTGTTTCTGTGTTAAGGCTGGCACCAGGCACTAGTGATAAAAGCAAACCGAAGGTGAGCAATCAAAGAAACACAGGTGCATGTAGCTAAAGAAGCAACTTTGTTCTCTGAAAAAATGATGTGACTTTGTAATAGCAGATTTAGCATGTGTGTTCAGTAAAACAAAGTGACTCCTGCAGTGAGAAGTCCTCTAATGGCAATGCATGGTGTTTGCTCTTGAGGGCTCTTTGGTTTTCATTGTGGGGCTAAACTGTTGAAGTATCCAGGATTGCTGAGCACTTTGTGAGTGCATGCCTGCTCCTGGGGGAAGGAGAGGGAGAAAGAAACAGGATTCTGCTAATGGGAATGTTTACTTCATTTCCTCAGTCAGATTTTTATGTGGAAAAAAGTGTTGGAGGTTGAGCTATTCAGACCTTGACAGGTTCTATATCCCCTCAGCTCCCATTTAATTAACAGAAAAGAACTCCGAACAATATTTTGGTTTTGGAACCTTCACAAGAAGAGGTGTCAGAAGCCAAGCCTATTATCCACCTTATCTCCTCTCTAATCTTCTGGCTCCTCTCCCCATCAAGCACAGATTCAGTGCCTCATCATTCCCTTTGGTGCACCCTTCTGACCCACAGGGTCTGCTTCCATCCTGATATGGGTCAATCAGTCATGGATGGATTGCTGACTGCGCTGCAGGAGGTTAAAATGTTTCCCAGGGTTCAGTGCTGGGATGAGAGAGAAGAGGCAGGAGAAGTCTCAGGTAACATACATTAGTGCAGAATTTCACTCAAAGGGGTGTTTTAATTTAAATACTTCTATTAGGAGTTTAATAGAGTTGTAGCTTCTATCCCCACTGTGCTGACATGTAACTATTTTTCTCCCCCTGTCTTTTCACAGAGACACTGTTTACACTCAGTTCTTCTCATAAAATGTCTTTTTCCTTGGATTAATAGAGATATACTTGAGTTGCTGTATCTCTCTTGTAAGAGTTAAAATCAAAAAAGGAAATATTTTTGTTTTCGGAAATAAGCATGTGGAAGAATGATGCTTAAAAATGAAAGAGAAATTTATAGGCTTCAACTCTGTGAGGACAAGCAGTATGTAAAATTGTGTATGATAAAAGGAATAGAATTAAAATAGTAAAGACAAAAGTAAAGAGTAAACATTCCTCATATGTCCATGAAGATAGAGTCAGTTACCTCTCATTGAAAAGAAGCCTGAAATTAAATAGAGCTTTGCAGTAAAGGAGATAGCTGAAATGAGAGGTAGATACTGCAGAAAACATGACTTGGAGGAAACAGTGAGATAGTATGGAAATCTAGAGGAAAATAATGGCAGAGAAATAGAAATTATTGGAAAGAAGTAGAAAGAATCTAATAAAGAAGCCTGTCAAAGTGTCACAGAAACACTTGTACCATTACTGTAAGTGGGTTAAAACAACTCCACAAATTAATATTTCCTGGTATGTTCATGTTTTCTCAAGACCAAACCTGTGATTCCTGTTCAGTTTCAGAAAAAAAGAGTTTTTCATAGGCTCCCTGTACATAGCAATGACTTCTGTATCAAAGAAATAGTAATTGGATCTTCAGCTTCCCCTCCAAGCATCCACTGACAGTCTGGCTCAGATGCATCAGCAAATCCCTGAACACTTGCATGTTCAGTTACTTTTTGCAAAGTTTATTTTAGCTGTTGGATAATCTCATCCACGAACATTGTACTTATACATACACCCATAAAGTACCCTTAAAAAGAAGCTGTGTGTGAGAGGCTAAATTTGGTCCTGTTCCTGTCGCCATTCTGAAGCAAGCATGGAATTCAATTTCCAAGTGCCTTCCCTAGTGTGTCTAGCCAAATTCTGAACAATTACAAGGCATAATAGGCTGACATGGGGCATTTAAAAATCATTTGCTTTGTGTCTCTGTAATGTTTCAGTGTGATCAGGTGTATTATAGAATGGAGTTTGTCAGTCTTCTGCCTTGTTTGACACAGGTTATCAAATATATATATCTTTAAGGGCACAACGCTTATGATATAAATTTGAGTATTCATTCTACTAAACCAGTAGTGTCCCTGGCCTGCTGAGAAATAGGAATTACAGGCCAAAGTCCTCTTCTGTCACCAGGAGGGAAATGTGGGTTGTTCATTTTGAAGCAGAAGAATAGTGGGGCAAATTGTTATATAGACTTGGGTCTTTCTGTTAAGCAGACTGCTAAGATAGAGTCTATGCAGAAGGAGCTGTGCATGCAATTGTGAAGAAAATATTGAATTTGTTTGAAGTTCTACAAGTGATGTTGAAACACCAGGTTTCCTGCAGGTAACCTTTGGTTGCAGGCACTGCCTACTACCCTTCAACCTAAAATTTGCCTTTGTTTTTCTTTTTTCTTTTTGTACCTCCCTGTAGTATTTGTTAACTCTTTACTCATTTTTTCTTCTTTCTGAAAATGGTATTTTGAGTTGTAAAGAAGTTATGTGCATATCATGTGAATGGCCATGTGCACATGAACAAAAATACTAATAACTCCTGATCCCCTTGTGCAAAGCCAAGCCCATGCAGTTAGCACTATAGCTCAGCTCCTGCTGGCTAAAATGTCTGTATTTATGTGAACTCGTACTGCATGTTAGAGTCCTTCTTTCCCAGCTTTACATTACATCTTTAATTAGTCCTAGCTCTCTTCAGTTCATAAATTAAAGACTCTCCTTTCTTTTGTTGACAGGAGCACCAGTTACAAATTTTAGTAGCTGAATCCTGTTGCACTGTAAATCAACTTTAGGCAAATAGATTTTCAATTATGACTGACCAAATCAGCTTATTGTGCTTCACTGTATTGTTTCACACACTGGCAGCATCATTAAATTGGAATTAGCTGGTAGCTCTGAAACTCCTACTGCTTAATTTGTAAATGTGACTTTGCTGTGCTATATTTTAACACAGCCTGGACACTGTTTTTCATTCTTTATTCTTGGTAGATCTGTTAATTTTCTGTCTCTTTTCCATATGGAGCCCCATGCCATGTTTGCCTTAACTTCCAGTATGAGTGTACTTCTGCAAAGTGGCTATAGGTTAAGATCCTGTCCTCTCCACCAGGTTTTCAGTAATCTCCATGGAATTCCATGGGGATTCCATGGAGTCATAAGGATAATGTCTCGCTCCTTTTACATAATCAGACCTGGACTTCACCCTTGGAAAATATTTTAGGCATTGTAGGAGCGTTTCTTTCTTCTCAAGCATAGATGAGAGGCTGCCTTTGGAATTGATATATAAGGAGCTCTTTAGGTCCCCTACAGTATGCTGCAGTCTGGTATCTTATGTGCTGTGATCCATGGAGGGGGGAATCATTATCTAATCCTCAATCTAATCTGCTGCATAAAATAGCAAGAATTTCAGGTGTTTAAAATCTTCCTCTGCAATGCATATATATATATATGTATATAAAAATACGTACAGAGAAATATAAGAAATGGAATAAAGATGTACTCAAGTATTTGAAGTTCATTTTATATTTACAGACTCTTTCATTTTATATGCAAATGACTCATTATACTTTGGAAAATGAATATATTAATTTGATTAATTTCTTACCTTATTTAAATCTTTGGAAATGTCACCTGCCATTCAATCCTACATGCCAGTTATGACAAAACAACAAATATTACAGAGAGGTGAAGCATTAAATTTCTCCTAATCACAAGACAGACATGACAAGTCTCAGTTTATGCACATGGGCATTGCTGAGTGTGCTGAAAATATGGAGATATTTTGCTCCCTTTACAAAACTCATTAGAAAAAAAACCTTTAAATCTGTAACTGAAAGTGTTTTTTTTTCCTGTGTTGTAGAAAACAAACACAGGGTTCTATAAATTTTCTAGAACTAGATTTCAGAGGGTTTAGATAAAGAAAAATATGAATGAACTACTGAATATCTGGAAATTTGGGGAGGGGATTGTCTGGTTTGGAGTTTTTAAAGTGGATGCTTTCCTGAGGACTTTTAGAAATTTTGTGCCTGAAGTTTGATATCTACTAAGAAATAAATTCCTCCATGCCTTTATTGCATGGTCAAATACTGAATCCTTGTGTCTTTCCTGGGGTATCCAGTGGTTAGCCTGTCAGTTCCATTATTGCAAGAAGGCTTAACTCAGCAGTCATTAGCTATCCCTCATGCTTTGCTGTAGAATTCTGTTTAAAACCACTTGAATTCAGTATCTTCTCTGTAAGAAAACCATATTTCTAAGGGTTAGTCCAGTATTTAGAGCTTTAACATGTAGATTCAGTTTACCATGCTGGTGGGAGACAGGGCAGATTAATTATTCTATTCCAAAGCTTTACTTACTATGGCATAAATTATTGCTGCCTTTCTAGGAATTTTATGAAACATAATGACTTTGATTGTTTTCAAATTAGTTTACTTTCTTCTAATTCTAGTGTAATAGTAGTATTTTTTTGTGATGGGCTCTTTACTCCACTGGGGACTTGCAAATAGATGCTTGTAGTGCTAAACCTCACTGCAGTATTCTGTTCAAGACATTTCCATCACCAAATATTTCTTGACTCTGGCAAAACCCAACATGACCTTGCATTTAAGCTTCATACATGCATATAGAGATTTCTAACCACATATAAAACACAGCTGCTGACTGAAACAATCTCAGATTTTTTGAGAAAGTGATTCTAGTTTTGAGTGCATTCTTTCTTGAACAACTTATTTATATTGCTGAAAATATGAGAAGTTAAAATGACCTTGAGTAGAAAAAATGCAATTATTTTCTTAGTTAAATATGCATTTGAAAAAGTTTACTTCAAAAACTACTCCATGTGAAAGTAATGTCTACCTACATTAATAGTTTTATTATTAATGGCTTTGGACTACATTATATCATTTAATTGGTGTTTATAAATAGCTTCCTTCCCTGTGGTTATGAAATATAACATTTACCAAACTTCTTCTTTGATGGAATTTACATATGGCACATCATGATGATTAAAAGCCAGCCGTCTTTTCACAGCATGGCAAGAAATAGGATTTGATTTATCTTCGTGGCTCGCCTACCACTTGCTGTGTCTGTACTTTTGAAATTTTAATATTCTCATTTCTCAAAAGGAGCTTGTTATGTAAAGTATTATGTAAATATCTTTTATGCTTTGTTTTTGCCTTTCTATGTAAAAAAATTGGAATTTTAATGTGATGAGCAAACAAAGCATGAAGGTGGGAATGAAAAGCCTCAGCCAAAGAGATTTTGTGTCAAGAGAGGCAGATTTATTTATACTTTGAAATCCGAAGTAATTCAAGTACATTGTAATGTGAGCAGTGTTTTGAATCCCTTTCATATGAACTGTTGATCAATAATCAGTTGCACTGTGTCACTTCCAGATTCCAAATCCTTTTATAGATTAGTGCAGGTACAGTGTGGTTTTCTAAGACAAACCAGGGAGTACAAACCTGTTGTGTGTGGGCAGGCAGATCCCTTTTCCTGCCCTCTTTCTTCCTGCTCCCCTCTCACAAATGACTCCCCAGCAGCAAATATGTGAGGTCCAGAGCTCAGGCTGATCAGGCAGTGATGGGATGATCTTTACGGGATGAAGATGCAGCATCTCTATCTGCATCTGCTACAGCAAAGCACGTTTCAAAGAGTAGGGACTGTGTATTCCTGTTGCATCTGCTCAGATTTTAACACTCTCCCTTTTAATATTGGCCTTCTCAACACAAGAGATTTGATCAAGGTGTTCTTCAAAATTCAGTGCCACGCTGGGAAAGTCTAGTATAAACCTGTTGTCTGTCACCTCCTAATTCTTTTTAAGCAATTAAGCACCTGCTGATTCTCTGAGGTTACACCAGGATTTCTACTTTGATTTTTCTCCATATTTTAGTTCAGTTTTTTTTTTCTGTTGTTCAGTTCAGCAAGGGAGCTATAACGACTTTGTCTCTCCTCCTTTCCCCTTCTTGTGAGGCAGACTGTGCCTACTAAACATCTGTTCCTTAGAAAAATTAATATAAGGATTAAATGTACTGAGTGCTACAGCTACAGCTTATAAAATGGAATACAGAACTATGTATCCAATTCAAATAGAATATTGTCTAAAACTGCACACAAGAGAGAGAATTAACCAGCACCTGTACCAAAGGTTTGGAACAGGAGGTGCACAGTGGGTGGTTCATATAAAATGCAACCCACAGAGAGAGTAGGGTTTTTGTTTTGTTTTGTTTTGGTTCTTTTTCCAATGGGTGTTAGGTTTTTTTTTGTTCTTGTTTTTTTTGTTTTGTTTTTTTGTTTGTTTGCTTGTTTGTTTTTTCTAGAGACTTTCAAGGTATTTAATGTGCCAAGGAAGAAGGAATAATCACACTAAGGGTAAAAGATAGATACAGTTCTGACAATTTCAACTGATGAGGGTGAAGACATACTGTCCTCTCTGTTGAAAACAGTCCTACTCTGATACAACATTAGAAAATAAGAGGAAGCAATCATATCCCTCTTCTAATTTTTAATAGAATACTTCATATACTTGTCAGTTTTCTTTGCCAGTTTTTAGAAATTAGTATGTCAGAATGAGTAATTATCAGTTCTAAAAATAACAGATAAAATCATCCCAGAAGTGGAGCCCTGCTGGGGCTGTAAAGATGGTTAAGATGGGGTTTGTCTTGGAATGCTCTCAGGCCCTGCCCCATGAGATGTTGTACGTCCTTAAATCATGTTGGATCTGAATGGTAAAAAGGATTAAATGTTCTGCAAGGCAGAGTAAATTACTTCCTGTCTCAGGAAGAATAAACATATAAAACTAGTGCAAAACGTATTTTTCTTGCTCTGTGCATTGTTATAAATGCTATTTGTTGTGATAAACAATATATACAAATAGATTGTAACCACATTACCTCAACTGAAACTTGTTTTCTAGCTATAGAAGAAAAAAAATAAAAAGAGGATTAGGTAGGACTCCTTGGGATTTAGTTTACAAACTGTAAACTGTAGCAAATCTCCATTTTAATAGTTCTTGAAGAAAGCATGACACTCAAGAATTTCAAATTCAGAAGTTTCTCACTTGCTGGCTGGTTTAGCAGTAGTAAAATCATGCTATTTCCAAGAAAATTAAAATATTAAGCAACAGGCTTTGCTGTCTTGAATACTAAAGGCTTCCAATCTCTAACATGGTAATTTCAGACAATTCAGATATTTTTTCCTATACCTTTGCAATTAAAAATTTTTCTTTGTACCCTTTAAAGTTTGAGCCTGTTTTGCCTTTCTCCTAATCCTATCTCACAGCAGGAAATAAGTAAATAATTCTAGTGGGTGCACTGGTAATTTGGCTGTTGGTAATTTGGTAAATGCTAGACCCATGACATAAATTGGTGCGTTGGCCAAGAAATTTAAAATTGGTAAACCAACCACTACACTAAATTGGTGTTTCCACCTGGTTGAACCAAAACTGCGACAATGGTAAAGATTAACAAGGTGTTGGTTGTGTAGTAGTAAATTATAAGACACTTAAATAATTTTCTGTGTCCGAAGGATATGCTATAATGGAAATAAAACAGTATAAATGACCTATAGTTGATCTTTTGTAGCCTTTAAAGAGTATTGTAACAAATTAGAAAAGCCTTTCTTTTGTCTACGTTGTAGTTTTATAAGATGACTGTTAGGATGCTGACCTGGAAAAGATTCAGTTTCTGTGCAGGCATCTCAAAAGTTGTTATATAATCCTAACATTTAAACCAGGATAAATATCTTTTTATTCCAATCATACATTCATTTTTTGTTGAAACATAAAAACGAGCTTATCTTTTTCTTGCAGAACAGAATAATTTGTATTTACCATTACTGAGGAGGGCTGTAATTATACTTGTGCAGATTAAGATGCTGATGAAAAATGAAGGGCCTTTTCATTGCACATGCCAGGTAGGGCATAGACTGCACCAGTGTGCTCACAGTGTTCCAGTGCTGATCTCAGACATGCCCTGATCCAACAGAGGATTTCTTCTTTCTGCTGAAGAAAAAATAGGTGCTGCAGCGTGTCTGATAATTCTGTGCTTTGTACATGGAAAACAATGAAGTGTATGTGGTCTCACAGTGGCAGGAAAAGCAACAAACAGATGGCTTTAGTTTACCCCTGCAGTGGCTACCCCTTGAGCAGAAGTGAGTTATATTTTGCATTGTTTTGATAAATCTGTTTCACTGCACTTATTCAAGATGTGAGTGGGGTCAGATTAGCAGTAACAAGAAGTGTATAAACAAAGCTAAAAAACAAAACAACCAAAGGACAGCCCTGCAGATTTGTTATGTCTAATTGTGGGTTGTTAAATGACTGTAAAGATGTGGACAGTGCTTCTCAGGACTTCTGTAGAGTGCCATGAGAATAAGGGTATTACCTGGTTTTGTCATGGTCTGGATTCATGGTTGCCATCAGCTCTCCTGACACTTGAATATATCCCTCGGGTGTAACAAAGCATTTTTGTATTTCTTTGCTTTGCTTTGGAATTGAAGCATTGGGTATTCTGACCTTACAGACACTAGGTTCAGTCTGAGGTGTTTAGCTAAAATGAAAATGGTTTATTCTATGGCTCAGATTACGGGCAAATGTGTGCTGAAGAGAGCTTAGAATTGTTTAAAACATAGAGAGAGGAAGGAGGAAAAATACTTTCCCTGCTCTTGGAAGCATGTGAGACCCAGGCACTGTCTAGCAGTTGTCTCTAAATCAAGATTATCTCTGGCAATTTGTCGTAAGAGTTTTGCATTGCAGTCTCAGCAGTCATATGCGTTAAATGGTGAGACACACTTCCCACACCTTCTGCTGTGTTCTCATGGGACATTTGCCATCCCCTCTCTCTCTGGGGCTGTGACAGGTTCAGGCAGGATTGGAGGCAAGAGTGGGTTTCAGTGAGTCACCAGCTTTCTGTGCCCTTCACTAGGACAAGTGAATAAAAGCTTTATTTCCCCTTCTTGCTACAGTTCATTCGAGGCTGATAAAACTTCTTGCTGCAACATCCCTTCTTCCACTGGTTTACAGTCCCCCATTACATCCTAGATGATATGTTTTACAAATATTGTATTTTAGTTCATTTTTCTTTCTTATGATCCAGATCTCATTGTTGCATCTGTTACTGACCAGTAATTGATTACCAAATATTTTTTTCTACAGTCCTGGGTGTTCTGTCTGTACTTTGAAAGCCCTGGTGTCATTTCATGACTTCACTCCTCTATCTGCATTTTTATACTAGATTCATAAATAGCTTGCTAGATGAGGACTAACAACCAGGTACTGTTTTGCATTATTGCTAAATATATTTCAGGTATCAATAACAGTGGGGTTTTCACCCTCATGCTGTGCAAAGCTAAACCAGATCAAATCAAGTGGGAGTTACCTGATAATTAGAGGGTTGCTGTCACTGTTTATTATGCTAAAATAATGCTCTAGGTGAGCCTAAAACAAGCCTAGACAAAAGTTTTTATGTCTCTCTGTCTTGAGTCCTTGCAGAGTCACCCAGCAGTGGTGACAACTTTGCTGGGTTAGAGAACTGCACATCAGCTTCATGACTCGAAGCCAATGTTGCCATTCAGTACTGCTATTCACATTATTTCATCATGAAATCACATGATTGCCTTCTTTCCTTCTCCCTCTTTCTAATTTTTGATGTTGCTCTTCTATATTTGGAATTTCTGATTGTATTAGGATTGTTCCCATCCTATTGTGAAAACACTAGCTAGCAAGTCAACCTAGCAAAATGTCTGCTGTGCCTTAAATATATTTGGTGTTTGATTTTGTTTTACTTCAAATTGATGTACTACAAGCTAATATTACTTTGAAAAGGTAGTCCCTCCATGGAACCTCAAAGTAATAATAATTGGATGTTGCCTTCTCAGTTTTTTTCAGCTGCCTCAAGCTGACTACAATTGAGCTACAGCTCTGCTCCTTTCCCCCCCAAACAGGCCAAAAACTCCCCCTGTGAAAATTCTCTTAACATGTTTGTCAAAAGATACCCAGACAAAAATCCTAACCCCAGCCTAACTCGCTAACACAGAGTTTTACTTGCCTAATTGCATCACATATTTTCTCAGGATGTAGTTGAGTAAAACTCAACATGAAGAAGAAATAAAAGGGCAAAGGAAAAAAAAAAAAAAAACCAAACCAACAACTAAAAAACTAGTTTAATCCTGTGCCTCTTGAAATTAATAGGAAGTACCTGTGAACAATCCAGCCTCATGGGTGAGGGATTCCAGTCCAGCATTCCAGGGGGGAATTACAACAGCTTGGCAAATCAGGACATGATAGGAACACATGAGAGGACGGTGCCCTAGTTCTTTGTATGGCCACTACAAAAATGTGTGTGCCCCTAAGAGATTTATTAGCTCTTTTCAGAGCTGCCTTTTGTGTTGGGCCAAGGGTTCAGCCTGTTGTCATTTTAAGAGCTTCCTAGCAATTAATCTGTGTGTTCTGGAGGTTTAATACTTGGTAAGTGAAATTATAGATTTACATGGATTATGTGCTTATGGGCAAGGAAGATGTAGAATGGGAAAAATACTTGGAAAATATCTATTCCATGGAGTGGGAAATGAAAGATGACTGGGGGAGGAGCTGTAACACAGAGGACTATTTAAAGATAGGAATATTCAAATAGTGAGTCCTTCATAAAAAGTAGTAATGTTAGAATTAAACTTTGTGGTTTACTTTAAGTGCTGAATAATGATTTCTTTGTTATTTAGGAAATAGGTAAATTAGGAAAAAAACAGACAAGTACTTTTGTCAGATTAAAGTAAAACTGTTACAACTTGTTGCTATAGAGTATTGGGAAATAAATATAAACCAGATAGATAATGGAATGGAAACCCAAATAAGTCACCAGGGGTTTCTTGACAGAAAAAACTTTCCTTTGTTCTGGGGAATCCTTAGACCTGAGACTGTGTGAAAGCTGCTAGAAGGTACACTGTTCTTACAGTCCTCTGCTGCTTGTTAGTTGTGGGTGTCAAAGACTGACAGCTCCTTGTTCATGTGGGAAAAAACTGAGATGCAGCCAGCTATTCTGAAAGGGCCCTACGTATCTGTCCACCAAGGAGAGGGAAAGGTAGACCTTAAGATTCCCCACTCTTTATTTTTTAAACTTTATTAATCCTCTCTTCCAAGATTTATTCTTTATTCCTTAGCCTCTAGTCCCTTTCCATGTTCACCTATAATATTGTCTCTCATTTTAGCTTTCTGAGTGCCCTTCCTTTTTTGCCTGTCTGTGTGCAAATCCTAATTTATGTCTGCATAAATTAGAGACATATAATTGAAAATAACCTAATGAAAATTAGTTGTGGTTTCTTTGAAAGAAACTGTGTAGACCCCTTCCTTTAAGGAGGAAAAAAAAAAAAAATCTGCAAAACATTTTTGAAGTAGGCCAGCATTTTTCCCCCAAACCATGAAGTCTTTCATCAAGACTTCCAGAGTATTTTCACAGGGGCTGAAATCTGTACAAGCAGGTTTTCAATCTTGGGCACCTGTTGCAAGATTTATGAAGTAGGTTTCCATTTCATTTCAGAAATGACTGCCAAAGGTATGGCTTGGGTAGAATTTTTTTTTTTTTCTCTGAAGTAAGCTGGGACACGTCAATGCATGTGGGTGAAGCTATTTATAGTATTAAACTTTTATGCAACAGCATTGAAAGCAGAATAATTTTGAGGCACACATTTTATTTTTCATTCTGCCATGGGCCACCTCCTTTTGGTAATTAGCTGAATCTATCTGCTGCAATCAATGAACTTGTTAAAGAATAATTATCCACATCTGTGTTAATGTACATTGAGTTACTTGTGTGTTTGTTATAGGTGCCACAGTATTGATGTCTCTACTATATTAAACACAGCAAAACTAAAAGCATGAACTAGCCTTTATTAATAGACAGTGTTTTAACTGTATTGAATTGGGATTTTGCTGACATCAGGAGAGCAGAAAAACCTCCAAGACAGTGATATAGTAAAAAGGCATCATTACTGTGTATTTGAGTGCTGACAGTTATTGTTTAGGCAATTATTATTAGAGGAGTATACTATATACTGCAGGAGTTAACTTGTCAATTGCATGTACAGCATATTACTTTTGCTTATTACTTATACCAAAAATAAAGACAGAAGGAGCAGTAAATGTCAAGTTAAAAATTTTTTTGCAAATATAGATTGGTTTATATTTGGTATATGCAGAGATCTTGTGTGCTCAGCTTACGCACAAAGCTGGTCTGCTTAACCCACTTCTATAGATGATGTATATGGACTATCAAATGATTGGCTCTAAGTGAAAATACTAATCCATCAAATAAAAGGCTTAATTTTCTAAACAATAAACTTTTTTTATCTCCTGTTGCTGACTGTCATTCAGAGAATTCACAGATATAATGGCTGCTTGCAGAGGCTATGTGGAAAAAGTGAGAGAAAGGACTCTACTACCTGTATGGTTTTGCAAAGTGATTCTTTAGTGTTTGGACTTCATGCAAAGCTCGTAACAGACCAAGATTTATAAATGTTGAAATGTCATAGCTGTTGAAAAGTTTATATCAAGCTTGACAAGTACCTTTGAGATTTTGTTTGTGAGATGAGGTGTTCATTAAAAGTGCTGTTTTAAAGTACACGTAAATAGAGGAAAGCACCTTTTCCAAAGCAAGAATGGGAACTAATCTTGTAGTGTACTTCATTACCAGTCTTACAAATTTGCACCTGGAGTTGGAGCTGAGTAGAAATTGCTTGTGATGCCCTGTGATATTTCTGAGATCTTGGAGCTTGACTTGCTTCTCTCATGCCAAGTGAGGCATGCTGTCAGACCATTGCAAGCAATTTCTTTGTGTAGCTCTTATTATTATTTATTTATTTGTTATTTTGGGCTCCCTTTTCTCAAACATAGAGCTCTAAGAGCTCCTCATGATGTACAGAGCAAAGTCACTGGAGGTGCTGTGTGTCTTTGTGGGCTATGATAGTTAAGCATAATCTTTAATGATGGAGATAGTATATTGTCATGCCTTCTTGTCACTCACACTTAGGTTTAAATGACTTTTTTTTTTTATTTTAATAAGTCATACTTATTGACAAAGACAGCTCTGAGTAATGGCAATGATATCCTTTATAGGGGAGCAGACTCATTATTTGGAATCAAGGTATCTGCTGCCTGCTGGCTTACACTATCCCCAGAACTCTTTATAGAGATCAAATACAAGGCCTAAAAATGTTCAGTCCTGGGGAGCAGCATAGTTTACCAATGCAACTGAAATTTGGCTGAAATAGGGGTTTCTTCCCAGCCTAACAAAACAGAAAAATTTGGGCTTGATCCTTGAGCCACTGCTTCTATTTGGATATGTCTGGCTCCCCAGAAGTCTCATTGCTTCTCTGCTTAGTAGCTAAGTTTCTGATTGGGTCAGTTTTGCCTCGTTTCTGCAGCCTCTGCTTCCAAGTTTTTCTGGCCTGATTGCTAACTCCCACATCTTGGTATAACTTCACACGTCAACACATCATCTCACCTTCTGTACCTCCCTTTTTTTTCTCTTCTCTCTCCTACCAACTAACAGCAATTTTGAACAAAACTTCAGCTGGTAAATTCCGTGAAGTGGATTTCTAATGTGTATTAGTTTCCATTACCTTCTAATCATAGCGGATTATAAGAAAAATTATTTTTTTGTGTCATCATCTTTGCAAATATGTAGTCATTGCTTGTCCTTCCTGTGCTTGCTCGCTTAGTTCTGAATTCCCTGGGTTTATTTCTGACCATGTACTGCTGTTACAACACATCCCAGCCCCTTCGAGGGATCAGCCTCTGTTTGTACATCTGCTGGCCCAATCCAGGGTATAGACCTGAGCAGAACTGTGTGCATTTGCAGAATGTAATCTGGTGGGCAGGTTTTTTAGGACATTTTTCTCATCAAGATATTCAGTGAATCAGTAAATAAATTGGTTTTGTTTCCCTCAATGTATTTTTCAGCTTTTCAAGTCTTTAACTGTATAAAGGAAAAAAAGGAAGGGGTAAAACCATGCTGATATTGAATGTGTCTTGCCCTCCGAGATTTTGATAGTACTGTACATGGAAGAGTATTTTAATAAATCCAATCTCAGCTAGATTACATGGTGGACGATTAAAAAAAAAAAAAGTTTTCAATACTTTTTTTTTTTTTAATAAAAACCCAAGGCCTGGTCTCATTGAGATGTTACTAATGGCTTGACCAATTGTTCTTGTCAATTCAGTAAATATTTTTTACTCTGACTATCTCAAGTTATTTGCTACACTTCGGTGCCCAGCATCAGAATAGTGCAGCTCCAGATATGACTGATGGCAGCTGAAAATTGGTTTCAATGAGTTTCATCAATTTAAGGACACTGGTTTTATGTCTGACAACACAGGAACATTAATTGACAGCCATCATTTAAGCTGTAGCCCATTCAGCTGCTGAACAATGAAATCCTGAAAGTTAGTTACTGTTTGGTTTTTTTTTCCCAACTGGCTTTGCTTACAGCTCTGAGTATTATGAGATCAGAATATATTTCTCCAACTCTAATTCAGCAGAAGCACAGCATAAAACAAGTCCCTGTTAGATTGACAAGTAAAGTTAGCAGCTAAAATCATTATGTGGAAAGGCAGCAGACCTATGAAGTTCTAGCAAGGCTCATATGTGCTTAAAAGTTTTGAGTGTTTTCTGCTGGTTTTGTTTTGTTTGTTTGTTTTGTGCCTGGGTTTTTTGTTTGGTTGGTTTTTAAAAATACATATTTGGTTTTCCATTTACTGTAACTTTTTCCACTTTGAATGTCAGGACAAAGATAGACCACCAGGATCTTATTTTTCTTATGTATTCTGTGCTAAGGCTTTGTCTGTAATGGACGGGTAGATCTACACAGCTTCACCAAATACACTTTCTATTGAACATAAATATGAATATTGCACTGTAGATATGTCCAGAATGCAAATGACACCTAATGCAATGAACATAGATCATGCTGATATAGTCCCTCATATTTTATTAAAATCTTAGACAAATGGACTTAATGAGTCCTTCTTTTAAAATTATCAAAGTGTGCACTATTAAAACCAGGAAGTTTTTCTAGAGAGAATTCAATACTAAATTGACTTTCATCAAAACTGTGCAAAAAAAGAAAATCAATTATAGCAATCATATTATCTTTCAAGTATGTCCAATAAAGTCACTTAATGGATATAATTTATTCTTTATGGAATTGCTCTTTAAATGCACTGGAAGGCACTTAAACACAGGAAACACTAAGGCAATTAAGATTTCACTTTCATATGAAATTTATGAATGCATAAACAGCCTAAACTGGATTTAAGAGTTCTACCAAAGAAAGTCTTTTTTCAGAACAAAAAAGAAAAAAAAAAAATCCACACAATCTGTGGCTACCGCTTCCTTTGTTGATTAAATGTCCTTAATTATTATATATTGCCTGAGGTAATAGATTTTGACATTTTTTCCCACTTGCACTCTTCTCAGTCTTCCTAACTTTTTCCTGAAATAAGGCAGTAGACATGTATGTATGAAAGTATGTCACCCCGTAAATTACTTAAATCTTTTGCGGTTGTTTCTCCTTTCTCTACCCAACACATCTTTTTCCAGGTAAATTGGGAGTAAAGTGAAATTAGGCATCCTCTTGTACCATTAATAATGTTTGTATTGGAAGCTTGGGTGTAGATGAGAACCCTACCTACTCTCTGCTTTTTTGGGCAAGGTGTTCAATCTGATCCTTTGCTTTGACTATTTTCTAGATAGAAAAACAGTTGTGTTAGGAAGGGTGCAAAATTAAGATGTGACATGAAGTGACTGTTCTTGGATATTCTGTTATGTGAACAACAAGGTCGGATAGTTGAAAGGCAAAGCTTCAGCAGAGAAATAAAATATTTAAAACAGAGTAGGGGATATTGAGAAATATTAGAGAATAAGGTGGGAAATGAGACAAGCTCATCTGGCTGTAAGCAGGAGTACAATGATGCAATGTCCACTTTAACTTCCGTTGTTTTTATGTTCATGCTCAAAACATATATATTCATAATTATAAACAGGCAGTAATAAATAATCTCAAGCAGTGAAGTCCAAACATAATGAAAACATTACTTTTTACTATTATTTTATACTCTGTTGACAATATATGCCTCACATGGTCCCTTATGCAAAAGGTATAAAGACAAACACACAGAGCAGAAATGCATTAGTTTAGCTTTTTCATTCTTCTGTGGAATGTATCAGTGCTTCTGCTCAGTTCCTGGGAGCTCTGCAGTTCACAGAGAGGCCTTGATACCTGTTCATGCACAGAGGTTTGCCTGGAGATTTACAAATCAGGATAGGCATTGACATTTCCAGCCTTAGAAAATTGCTGCTCTATGTCCGTGTGAATAAATTTTGACCTACTTTCTAAGAACAAACTTAGTCCAATGAAGCAAGGTTTTTATTCATGAATACACTTCATCACTGCTCACGAAATATGCCTATTTGGTTGAAATATGGGCTATTTGGTTGATATTTCAGCTTTCTTATCCTCATGTGTATCCACACATCTTATAATATGCTGCTGACTGCACAAATCGTGTGAACCTCAAGGGGCAGGGAGAGGAAAAAATTCCAGTAAATAAGTGTGGGCTGAGGTTTTTTTTAAACTTATTTCAAAGTGTTTTTTTTTTTTTTATTTTCTCTATCCATGTTCTGCAATATATATTACTTGTTGAATAAATTTATATTACCTTTCCAGACTGTTAAGCAACAAACAAGTCATTGAAGAGAAGTTGGTAATCTTCCCCATAGTTTGGTTTTGCTTCACAGTAGAGTATTACTAGCATGTTGTCTTAGCATTAAATATAATCATAAGAATTTAAAAATGAAGGCTATATAGTCCCAATCATAGCTTTCTGGATGTTTTTTTTTGGGGGGGGGGGG
>VXBI01013931.1:103699-143564 GCA_013397375.1 Toxostoma redivivum
GTCCAGAAATTGAAATATTAAGGCCATAATAGCTAGTTTGGGAGAGACTGAATGTGAAGAGCAATGCTATATATACAGAATAAGTAGGATTTTTGGAGTTCTGTCTTCCCTTGTTTGTGTAGTGCCAGTGTCTTGGAAAATTTTCCTCTGAGAGCTTGAAAGCAGAAGCACCTTCTGGGTGACTTGGTAAAGTCCTGTGATTCTTATTGTCTTCCTGTGAGAAATGATAAATTTGTTCAGAGGAGTTGAGTAAAGATGCACCTTTAACAACCACAGAGGTCTTCAATTAAAAAAAAAAAAAATCAAAACCAAAACAAAAACCCCCACTGCAATAGTCTGCTGAAACCAAGTCCTAACTTTTAATTTCTGAAACATAGATGTATTCAAATACTGCCAGAGTATGTGGACAGAAGTTGCTGGAAGAAAGAACAAGCTTACCTTCTGCTGTCTCTGAAACTTTAGTTTGACACACACAAAATACCTGGAAACACAGCTGGTTGAAGGAGACATCTTTGTTTTGGCAAGCCGACACCTATCATTTGGTTATCAGTGAAACCCCTGCATTCTGCTGGAGGTATAAACATGTAAAGTAACTCCTGCAGATGGGGTGAGTCTGAGGCAAAGAACACAAATCTGTGAATATCCATGCCTGTTCATCTCCCATCACACATCCCTGTGTGATGACAGGCTAATGGGAATATGAAGTACAAGAGAGTGAAATATTGCTTAGAAAGAGGGTCTTTACTGCAGACTGTACATAAACAAATTTTTGACACCTTGTGCACTTGTTTCCATTTTGATCAGTCGGTTTTGTCATTATTTGAAAGGTTCTTTGGAGCTGAGGGTTTATCTAGAGGGTTTTTTTTTTTTCTGTTTTTGCTTTTCAGTCATGCTTTACCAGGCAATTTGAAGGGGGAGCACTATTTTTTTCCCCAGACAGTTGTGAATCAGCCAATGTGACCTTACAGCAGGAAGAAATACTCTTACTGCTAGAATCTCCTGTGAAGTTATTCAGTTGTTTGCTACTTTACTCTCAAATACAGTGGCCAAATGATGTATATACCATAAGGCTATTTGCTTGATTCATCTTTCTGACTGGTTGTTACAGGCTTTTGGAAAGAGTAGTATTTAAGCCCTTGGCAAATTGAAGCAGTCACTAGATAATGTTTCTAGATGTGAGGGGTTAGATGTTTGTATCAGGAAGGCAAATCTAAGAAAAATCAACAATGCAGAGTGAAGTTATTTTTTTTTTTAATTTGGAAAATTCATAGACTCTCTGAGACAAATATTTAAACCTGCCAAGCTTCTAGATTTTCGTTCTTTCCATAGTAAGTATGAAAATGCAGATAATTCTTCTTTATTTAGCCATGTTTTCTAAAGAGGCCAGATGAGCTCAATCACTAGAAGGCAATGTTTGTAATTTCTGTCAAGATGTTACCTGAAACCTGAGGAATTTTAAATGATTCTTTGCTGACTGAAATGCTTCCTTCTTATGCTTGACATAATAACAACGAAGTTCAAATGATTAACTGACAAGTAACCATCTCTTCATGTATCAGGTGAAAAAGCAAAATGAAAGTTTGTTTTTAATGAAGGCAGGGTAGTCAGCTCTGCCATGTCTCTTCTGTGTTTGTCCATCTAACTGCAAATTTGTTTTTACTTCAGACTATTGTAAAACACATCTTTAATACCCTCTAGAGAACTTGTCTGTAAGGATTTTTTTACTAAATTCTATTTAATTCCTCTTCTATCTTCGTTTGCAAAAGAAATTATAAAATAATGTCAATGGGATGATTATTAAAAATACAAATTAATGTATCCATATGATCAACAAAAAATCAATTAACATTGCTAATGCAAATATACATGAGAATGTAGCAAGGTAGCAGAGCATGGAGGGGAAAAATTATTCAGATTTGCTTTCTTATTCTCCTAAATGCAACTGATGCATTCAGTCTTATAATGCAGTTAGGAATTTTTTTTTCCTTGATGATTGTTCACTCTTTCTTTCTTAGAGACCTTGAAAAATTAAAATTTTATCACTTGCACCACTACCTAGGTCAGGTAGCTTGATCTTCCTAGTAGCTTGCTAGCAGAATGTATGTTAGCAGTCCACTAATTTTTCCATAGTTATTTTGGTGTCATGATGGATATGATTTGATTTAAGGCCACCTCAAGTACAAAAAATCGGTCATGAACTGCAGACAATGAAAGCTGTTGAGGGTTTTTTTGTTTGTTTTTTTTTTTTGTTTGGTTGGGGTTTTTTTTTTAGGTTTTGGGATTTTCCCTTTTTTTGGGGGGGGGCTTTTTGTTTGGTTTGATTTTAGTGGGGTTTTTTTGTTTGATTAATTTTTTTGTTTTTTTAAAGATTAATCATTTCAGGAGCTTGTCTCTGTGCAACAGTTTTAATGGATCTTCCTGGAGGAAAAAGGAAGAATTTTCTTAGGTTGTAACTGACATAAATATTTAAAAGCAGTCATTTGGGTGAAGTTGAGGGGGCTGCGAGAATTTAAGATATTTGACACTTTTCTAAACTTCCGAATGTACTTAAATAATTTGTTTTGCATTCATGTGTTTTGATGCTTAATAGTTTGAATTCCTTTTCATAGCTTGTCCTGTGTTCTATTTAGCAATTAAATTGTATTGAATGCATAATGAGAAAAATGCCTGAACAGAAATTTTAAAAAATCTTCTTAATATAAGCAAAGGTGAATTAGTTGTATTAACAAGTTTTGTTTTGGCTAATGCCCTAGTTTAATTTGGAGAAATGGCTCTTCCTTTGGTGATCATCAAGCCTTGGTTTCCATTTTTCCAGTTCTGTGTACTTTAGGAACTCCAATGTACAGGACATATGTTTTAAGTGAGGAGGTGGAAATTGGAAAGCTTTTCTCTAGCACCATGTAGGAAAGACGAAACTAAGAATATGTGCACATTATTGCTGTGAAATCAAAGGCCATCCCTGCCTTATCAAGTGGCATTAGGGAAAGGGGGCAGTTGATTGAAAGGGCTGAGGACTCACTTTGTGCCTTTTTGAAATCTTTCCGTGGACCGGAGCATCTGTCAGAGGTTGCAGAGCACTACAGGTGTTCATGGAGTATATCCAGTTTAGTTTCATCTTCAAGCAATCTATTTGTGCCTCTCAGGACTGCTGATAGTGGAATGATCAGATTTGTCCTGAGGAAGTGCTGCTGATATAAACTAACACAGTTGCATAGGACTCACCCATAGACAGGCACTTAAGAAATTTTATTCTGATCCAATTCTGTATTCAAATTACAAACAACTTCTTTCAAACAGGTGAATACCTGAGTTTGAATTTCTGCCTGAAGGAAGCAGGTTGCTAGCCAGAAGATTTTCTCAGCCCATCTAGATAAAGACCACTTCTAGAAGAATTGTACTAATCTTTTCAGTGCTTTCAATGAGCAGTTTAGCAGAGGAAACTCAGAACAAAGGATTTAAGCCTGACTTTGCCCGAGTCAGATATGAACTATTGTTGACTTCAGAGGCTTGTTCTGAGAGATGAGTTCTGCCCTTTCCCCATCTGCTGTGGTTTCAACTGCCAGGAAACTGTCCTGGTGGCTGACTGGCCCTATTTCAGATGTTCTGGGGGCTTTACTTTCACAGTCCTGATGGAATTAGGGAACCATTCCTCCTGTCTGCTATTTTCTAAGATTTATCCCTTCCCTTGCATTTCTAAACTTTAAATAATTTGACTTTACGTGCTGTTGTTCCAACCATTTTTCATTTTGAGTCTTGGCTTTTTTTTCTCTCTTCTTTTTTCCCCCTCTCTGTTTATTATAATGAATTTCTTTTGCTAAAGGGAATATGCTGTGGTTTTGAGCTTGTTTCTTAGGGATTTTGTTTGGAGGGTTTTTGTGGTTTATTTTGTTTTGTTTTTTACCCTCAGAATAAGTATCAAATCTCAAAGGCAGCATAACTAGATGAAGCCATAGCGCTGCCCCTGCTCTCTGTATTAGTTTACATAGTGCAGGAATAAATGATTTTTTGGGAAGAAGAGGTTTTTGTCTTCTTTACCACTTCCTATATTTTCCATCCAATTTTGGCTACCTCAAGACTTGTGGAAGTATCAAATGTGTGATAATGGAGATGAATCTGCTCCCAATCTCCCTGTCCCAGGAGCAGAAGCTGAGCTCAGGCAGGATTGTTCCGAGTAATGTTTAACCCAGGGATCAGATGATGTAAGGGGTATTTCTCAGGGCCTCAGTATGATAGGAAATTGTTTCCTCTAATTATAGGATCACACTGATGTGTGACATGACTGTATCATTAGATCAGTCTTCTTTTTGAGAGGAGATAATATTGGGAAAGTTTAAAATCAATCTTCTTTAGTGCATTACCCATCAGTATTTATGAAGAATGAGTTTCCTTCCAATTGCATCTTCAAACACAATAATTTTCTGTGAGGAAAGTGTAAAATTTGTATCTCTGAATGAATACAGAACACAGGCAGTTGTCAGCCTGAGCATGCTTTAGGGAGGCCTTATATTCACATTTTGGCTCTACAAATTGGAGGAGCCTGCAGAAAGTCAGTCTCAATGGGTGGTAATATGAAACAGTGGAGCCTACAAGCACACTGATCTCCAGAGACAACTTGAAATCCAGAGGGAATGCACCCATTTTAGTTGCATGACAGTGCCAGCAAGATGTCTGTCATGAGAAAACTGAAACTTGCCAGATGTTTGTATCTGAAACACACTGCTAAAATATCAGAACGATTATTGTGTCAGAGCAAAGGCCTTTGCAGTACATGAAACATGCTTTTATCATACAGGTAGAGATATTTCAAGAAAGTAACTAAATCAGGTGGGGTAAGGTTGCATTTTCTCATTTTGTAGGGAGGATGGCAGTGGAAATGGATGCCCTCTAGAATCAGACTCACCAACTAAAAACATATTCTGAGATGTGTGCTGCTGGTGTGGAATAGGACACGTTGGTAATGTGGAGACTAAATGGAGACTGGTGCCAAACTCTTTGATTGCATATGCTGACTTTTACAAGTTTAAGGATTTCCATGCTTGCAGGAGAAAAGGTGTCAGCATAAGGATTTTACCCAGAATATGCTCAGGCTGATTCCAGGGCTTCAGAGTCCCCTGGGCCAATACCCATTTGCTTTTTCTCTTTCAGAGTCCCATTTGTTCTTTCTGTGCACCCTGAGAATCTTGGAAATCCCAGGTTAAACTGAAGTTGTTCCCTCTGTGTGTCTCCAAGAACACTTTCCAGAGTGTCTACTCAGTTTTTCTCCCTGGGAACCTCTTCCCCTCCATCTGTGGCCCCTGTGGTGGCTGCTGTCTCTCACCCTCTGAGTGCTGTGGTACCATGACAGTCCCTTTTTGGTTTTGATACCATGACTAAAGGCTGGGAACTGTGCTGGCTTTAGCAGTGATGAGATGCCCTGGCAGCATCTGGCTCTTTCCTGGGTGTTCCTGCTGCAGGGGATCGTGGTGGCTGATTCAGTTTGAGAATCAGATTCACATCCCCTTCTGCTTTACCTCTGACAGTCGTGCTCCTCCAGGTTTTCTGTAAGGTAGCTGTGAGCAAGAACACTTTCAGGCACACAAGTGAAATGATTCAGGATCTCTATAAAACCTGAGTGCATTATTGGGAAGAGGTAAGCTAATGGAAGATGAGTATGCCTCTCAGTGAGTTCATTGTGCATTTAAAAGGAATGCTATTCAGTTAATTTATTTTCATGTGTTTTAAACATCTGTGAAGGCATAATGCTACTAGCAGGTATTAAAGTGCTATCAATAGCCAGCATTCAGTTATTTAATCCCATTTATGGAATTTGTAGTAATTTAGTTTAGAACTGTTGACTGGTTTCCAACAGTGACTGACTTGTTAGAATGTACCCATAAGTGTGCATTATTTTCTTGATATATGAGCAAAAGAGAAGCTCTTGAATAAAACAGTTTCAGATGTTAGGCCCCTTTAAAATTATTAGTTATTTTTTTAGTTGAAAAATGGCAGGAAAATTGACAAACTGAAGTGCAGGCAGAGGGTGGTTCTGCTTGATCCTGGTGTTCTGTCATGTGTTCAGCTGCATTGCAAATGCAACTGATTGAAGCAAAGTGTGAAAGTAATATCAATTACAATGGTATGGTGTAGAAACTGATAGTGTGTGTTTATGATGCTTTTATCTTTGGTTCAAAGGGTCATACACTATCTCTGTAGCTGTGTGTTGAAGAGTTTTGAAATATATTTCAAAACCCTTGGAAAGGGAGTCCTTTGAGTTTATAAGAAAGTGTTATTTATTGTGACTGATACAGTAGTTTTTTTTCACTACCCAGAGTATACCTTCAAGAGGAGCTCTGCCATGAAACTTATTTTTCAGTGTTCCGTGTTTTGAAATTACTTTGTTTTCTGATATTTGATTTAAAACAAGATTAAATCATCCATGACATTGCAATTAAATAATGAGACAGAGAAAGAATAAAGGCAAAATGAGGTAATCAACATGTATAAACAGTTCATCATGCAGGTGTCTTACAGGCACCGACATGGAAGATTGCTGCTTTGGGTGGCTGTGGATCATAAAGAAGGTTTGCAGTGTGAATAGGGCTAGAATGGAGAATGTTGGATTCAGGTGTATTTCCCTCTGTAGTGCCTTAATCACAGCCAGCAGCCAAATACCTCGAAGCCACTTACTCCTCCCTCCCAGAGAGCTGAGCTGTCCTGGTCCTGCTCCCTCCCAGCTCCTTGTGCCATTTCTCACTAGCAGAGCATGGGAAGTTGAAAATTCCTTTACTTAGATTAAGCAGTACTTACTAACAACTAAAACATCAGCCTATTGCCAACATTATTCTTATTCTAAATTCAAAATGCAGCACTGGATAAGCTATTAGGAAGCAAATTAACTCTATCCCAAATGAAACCAGGACACATTACAGATGTTCCATGTGACTGCCAGACACTGGGACTTAAAGCACAGCTGTAACACAGATTCAAGAATAATGTTTAATCGCATAATTAGAGTTTTTGAAAATAAATTTTTGAGGTTTGTAAAGTTCTTAAATACATCAGCAGAACATGGTAGAAATGTTCACAGGGAAAACAAATCTTTTTATGTACCAGATAATAGATACAAGTTTGTGTTTTCAGGCACAGGCCTGTACAGTGTGCATAAGGATGAAAGTAAGTTTGTAGTGATCTCTTTCACTGGTATCCTGGTGGAAAAAGGTAATATTTTACTCTTCAATTAGGAAGCTCTTATAGTATACAAGAACTGGATTTTTCAGGCTACCTTGAGTCTGGCATTTCTTCCTTTTGAATATTTTCCTTAGCAACCATTTCTTTATATGATTTTGTGGAGGCAGTTTAATATTTATGTAATGATGGTGCCCATGGGCTTGATCACGATCAAAGACTTGTTGTAGTAACATGCATATAGACATGATTTCTTTGCTGTTAACTGCTTCTCAACTGGAACTTCTAATTCAGTGTCATCATGTTAAAGCTCCAGGGAAAATATGTCATGCTACAGCTGTTTTTTAAGTTAACAAAACTGCATTATGACTTTATTTTATAGATTATTATTTACATTTTGTGGAAGAGACTTGGGATACATGAACTTCCCTGAAGGTGAAATAAAGGAGCGTTGAAAACTATGTTCCCCATAAGAACAAAATTACTTTTTTTTTGGCAGTGTTGGGTAGGGATGAATAGGGTTGCATAGGTTGCAATTATGGATGAATATCTGCTTTAAAATCCTTCTTTCCTATAAAATGGTTAACTGGGAGATAAAGGGCTGCAGATTTTCAACAAAATGGCAGTGTTTTTGTTGTGTTTTTTTCTCTTTGCCTATTTGGTACAGCATGAGATGGGTAAAAAACCATATTACTGCAAGTAGAGAGAAAAAATATGTTTGAGTGTTATCTACATTCAATCAAAAGATAGAATTCTTAGCTTTTTGGAAGCAATGTTTAGACAAAATCCCAGGCTGAAATTTTCAGTACTGATTCTTAGATAATTTCTTTTCAGTGGTCAAAGAGAAGAAATAAAAATTTATACCAGGCTTGAAAGATTTAATTTATGAAGAAAGATTAAGAGGCTGACTGAAAAAGAAGAATATATTTTAAGGGGATTTTAGTGAAATTTATGTATTTGGGGGAGGATGGCTAATGTTAAATAACTCTTTATTCATGCAGAAAGGAAAAGGAGGAAATCAAAAGATATTAGGAAAGGTTGAGAAAAAACTTGAGTGCAACATTTTTACACATAAAGCAGTAAGTGTATATTAAAAAAACAACCCTGGAAAGTCTATTGAAGTGCAAAGCATTGATGGATTCTAAAGGTGTTTAGTTTCTGAGGATATGAAGATATGGAAGTGAAATAGTTGAATAGAAGTAGGGAAAGCATAAATAAGATGCCAAGTTTAAGTTATGTGGGGTTTTTTATTTGGTTGGGTTTTTTCCTCTTTTCTTGAAATTTAAGCATTTGATGTAAGGAAAATGTATTTTAAAATAAATTATACTGTTTTTCTCACTTTTAAAACCCCCTTTAAATGTGAAAGCAAGATTTGAAAAACTCTCATGCATACTGTTCTTTGAACCCTACCTCTAAATCTCAGTAACTGCCATAAAATATTGTGACAAATTATGACAAAATCTAATGCAATACAATTTAAAGAAAATTCTAAATTAGCTAATTGTGTTTGGTGACTTGCAAGAGCTGTGTGAATGGAGACCAGTCAAAGTTCTCTGTATTGTAATAACATATATTGATCCATTACACTGAGAACCACAAAATGCAATGAAAAAAACACAAAATGCTTATAAATAGACTGCAATCAAAATTGTGTTTAAGGAACATACTGAAGTTAAGTAGTGGTATTTATATGTGAAATATTATTGGGGGTTTTCTTGTTTCTCTTTTTGGGTGTAGTAACACTGATTTAAAAAACTTGGTACTTCTTTTTTCCACTCGGTAGACCCAACAGAGTAATGTAGATCTCAGTTCATAGCATGATGTTTTGCTAGCCAGGACATGCTGTTTGTATGAAGTGACTGGAATGGGGTGTGTCTGGACAGCATACCATGTCTGAGGTCAGAATTTGTGAAGAAATTAATTAAACTTTCGAACCTGCTGCCTGTTTGGTGTCTTCCAGAGGCTCATGTAATAAGGAGCTTTTATTCCTAGGGAGAATTCTCAGATTACAATCTCATGGTTTTAGACTTTTGAAAGGTCCTCAAAACGTTTTATCAGCTATTCAGATGTGCTAGAAATCACTACTTAGACCAGCATCTTCTAGCCAGGATGTTAATTTTGGACCAGACTTTACCTTTCCTGCACATAGTGCTGAGGTAATCCATCATCACACTAAAGCCAGGGAAATTCAATCCATCACTGCTGGATTCTGATACAGGGCTGTAAGGGGAATGCAAGTCATCTTCCCAGTAGTAATCAAACAGCTGTGGTACATGCCACTTTAAGCTTGTATCATCCCATAATAGATGGGTTTCTTCTACATGGGAGCCTGCTGCAAAATCTTCTGATAGATGGACTGTCTTGCAGAGGTTTCTTTTTGCAGAATTTAAGGCTGTGAACTAGTTATTGACAAATACTACATCATCAGTTCCAGCTGAAGACACAGACTAATAAGTAGAACATTGGCACTAATCCTTATTTAATCAGCCTTAAAATGGTAATTTCAAATTGATGAGGGCATAGGGAATAGATTTTATACTTTTAAAGTGCTTCTAAAAATACCAGGAATGTGTGTATACAACCCAAGGATGAAATTAAAGTGCATTCTGCATGTATGGTGAGTGAAGCATGCTACAGCAAGCTGAGGTTGGAGTCATACTGGTACCAAATAATTTCTTGTTTTAAAAACAATGCATTCCCACTCCGGGTTTCAGTGTCTGAGGGAGCACTGTTGGTTTATTTTTGTCCTGTGGCTTTCTGTTATTTGCTCAAGCCCTTTCAGAAGCTGTTAAAGTATGTAAATCATTAACAAATTTTAATATAAAAAACCCCAAAACTGTAGCAAGCTAAAGCATCAGAACTCATTAATCTGAATCCTTATATTTTATATAAGAATTATATATTATATAAGAGTTATTAATATTAGACAGTTACCTGTCTAACATAGCCTCAGTATTGACAATAATTTCCCAGTTGTCTATACTGTATATTTAGAGAACCTGAGGCTGATAGCCTTTGATTTTTACAATATAACACACTGATTTCCATAAAGATTTTATTTGTTTAATAGTGGTACTGGCTATCATTATTAAATATGACCAATAAGTATTAATAGGAAAGCAGGATTAATCTGTAGCCACTTTGAGAGTTTCAGCACAAAGAAACACAGTGCAACAGAAGAAGATTTGCTGTTCAGGTGGGACATACAAATATTTAATAAGCCTTAGTGAGTGCATTAGTCTGTAAACAATTTGGAAATCTCCATCTATTTTGAAACTAAGGAAAGTAAGCCATGGAACATGTATCCTGAGTTATTTGAGTGCAAGTATTCACCTAACTAGAGCAGAAAAACAGTCACTCTGGGCTGACTTGCTCTGGCAAATGCTGGGGTCAATTCATCCAGTTCTAAAGTCTGTGCCCCTTCAAGGAGACTGCTCTTGGCACTGGCATTCTCTCATCTAGGCTAGAATAGATTGTTACACTGCAGCACAGAGTCATTCTGGGGCAAGGATGGATAATGCAGCGTCTAGAAATTACCTCAGTATTTTTATGTAAAGATAGTTGTGTGGATAACATCATATTACTGTATGGATAAGATCATATTACTGTGGACAATATTTTGCCCGTTCTGTGAGAAAATCAGACTAAATCAGTAGTTACTTTTGCAACCCTCACATTTAGCAGCAATCCAAAAAAAAAAAAAGAATTAAGCCAAATAATTTGAAAAAGCAGCAAAAATGTGGCTATATTATTTAACTGAACCCTCGTTTTCCTTTTAGTTCTTGCTTCAAACCAAGCAAGCAGAGTTAGAGTGTTTTTATAAAGCTTCTGGTAGTTGGTACAGAAAATCTGCTAGAGATCATTCTGCACTCTAAAAATTATATTTAAACTTTATCTTTTTTCCTCAGTGGAATAACCAGTAGATTTACTTGCATAGATTTTTATCTATTTGATAATCTCTTCATCCAGCAGTTCTGGAGTTACTTTACACACATAGTTACCAAAAGAAGAAGAGGAAGTGCACCTGAACCTTATTTTCAAAAGATTATACCAGCAATACTGGGAGATACAGAAAACCTAAAGCAATTGATGTGACACCTGGACTACTGAAGATAACCAAAGGAGATAGAGGAATGGGTTATGCCCTTTGGTAGGCTATACAATTTTGAAGGCCTGTTATAAGCTTATGATGTGCCTTTCTCTCTTTCTCTTTTGAAAACACTTCAAACCTAACATCCAGTATGCACATAAAAAAACACAAACTTGGCACTTTTATTTTGAAAAACTCTTGGGATCAACTGGATGTGACCACCTTCTTTAGCAGTATCTTGTTGTGAGCAAAAACAGGTAAATGCTGGCCACAAACAAATATAAAACCCCTTTGTTGTTGTGAGTATATATCTTGAAAGTCTTTCAGAAGTACAGCCCTAGTGTAGCCATTTAGACCATCACCATCCCCAGTAATTTCACTGCACCTTCTGCCTCTGATGTCACCTCATGAGAGGAAACCTGAGGCAATTATCCTGCTGAGGGTATTTATCCTTGTTTGGTAGAAAACAGGAATTTATACTTAGTAATTGCCTTCTAATCTTTGAGGTGAGAATTGATTGTATGTCCTTCCAAATACTGAATGTAGATCAAACAGCTTATGGAAGCAGAGGGAAAGGGTAAGAAGTAAAAATGTGATATACCAACCTTATGTTTTACAGAATGTTGCAACTTTGGCAATGGTTCTGATAGAGCATCAGGAAAATAGTGGCAAACCATTCTGAAAATATGTTTTTCTACTTAGTGCATAACAAAAAATGGGAATAAAGAGAAGATGATTTGTAAGATCAGATTCAGATTTAAAATTAGAGCAGTTTGGTCAAAATACGGATGTTGAGTAAGGCTCTAGAACTAAAAGATATAAACTATGAAATATCTTTAGCAATAGTACAGTTAGGTAGAAGGCACTTAGTGTTTCATATTCATAGGTTGGAGTTCAAGAGTCCTGGAAATCATATTTTTCCACACTGAAAAAAATTCAACAAGTGAGTGAACTATTTCTTCTGGGTCTTTCCTGAAATATGTTGGCTGATGAAAGGTAAGGCTTTACAATATAATATGCAATATTAATGATTTTTGTTTTCTAGGGACAGTTTTCATTAATATTTTTTATCAGTTGTTGTTGCATTTTTCCTAATACAGGTATTATAAAATAGTAACTAAAAGTATTTTAT
The DNA here is from genome assembly GCA_013397375.1 of Toxostoma redivivum. Taxonomy (NCBI): domain Eukaryota; kingdom Metazoa; phylum Chordata; class Aves; order Passeriformes; family Mimidae; genus Toxostoma; species Toxostoma redivivum. Next base: position 116,086 of record VXBI01013931.1, read on the forward strand.
AACCAAAATAGAACAATTCTTTTTTTTTTTTTATAGCTCTGTTTATTTAAGACAGAGAAGATTTGTAGTGAATTGATTAGATATAGGAGAGTGTGGTAAGTTGCCTTATTTTGATGTGGTCTATCATCAGCACTGCCAAGGTTGGCATTTATCCATCTTCTATCCAAAAAAACTTGAAGTCACATGATGTTGAACACTAAACAAAGAGACCTTGTTACCTCATGCCACACTTCGAGGATGTTATGAAGATTGATTTGTTCATAACAGTCTCCACTTCCAACTATTTGTGTATTAAAAGGTTGGTTTGAGCTCAGAAAAGGGAAAATTAGTTTTTTGTCAAAGGAAGCGTGCCAGAAGCTGTAACAATTTGCTCATAGAAATTTAGACCTAGGCTTGGCCCTGATCCTATTTTTTTTTTTTTTTGTTAATACTATCTAAGTAAAAACTGTTTCCAGAACTGTTTCCAAAGGTAGGTTGCCTAAGGTCTGTGGTCCTCAGAGAATTCAGTGACAATTTTTTGAGAGCATCTTCGAGGTAGTAACTCAGGTAGAGTGGCAAAAAGTATTTGGGGCTTGCATATTTAAAATAAAAGCATATATTTGAGGTTTTGTCCTTTGCAACCCTTTTTGTAACCATTCCAAGTTGTGAAGTCAATTGATCATTTTTTTTGTGTGTCTAGGCACTAAAAAGACACTGTCTCTCTAATAAAAAAGACAGGAAAGCTTCTTCCAGAGTCTTCTGAGTTACTCTGACATGTCATTTATAAACATTAAGCCTTATTTAGTAGGTCTAAAAGTTCAAGCTTTTGAGAAAGCTTCCAGATTGCTTCCATGCCTAACTCATGAAAGGCTTCTTATATTCTAGAACTGATAAGACAGCTGCAAGAAGGGTAGCACAGTGCGTGCTAGCAAGGGGATGGGTTTTATTCCAGATAATGTACTTTGTGGGAGATGCCAGAGATCTGGCTCTCCCTCCATCAGGAAATATCTCGATCAAGATAAGATAATGATAGTCACTCTCTAAGCCTGCCAGGGGAAGGCTACTGGCTCTCATTGTTCATCTTTAGGAGGAATAACTTCAAAGAGCTGCAAATATTTCAGATGAGCTGTCAGGGAGCAATAATGTACTCTTTTTAGTCTGTTTGCTGCAATTTCCCTGTTATCACTGTGAAAGCAAATTCATTTAAAATTTCCATGTCTTCATAATGTCTTAAGGGGGAGCAAAGAAGCTGGAGAGATTCTTTACCAACTTTGGTGGGAGTGTGTTTATAATCTTAAAAAGTAAATTCAGAGAAGCTACTAATGTCTTCAGTAGGAATCCTTTATTATTAACAAAGTTTGTTCCTGCTTCCTCTAAGCTCTCACTGTGTGGTTCAGCTGTGTTTTGAGAACTCTCCTATGACAAATCTTGACAAGGAAGTCTGAAAAATACTAATGAGTCCTGCTTAACCACACTGAAGATAGTTTAAATTTAGATGAAAAATATCTGCACAAAGTTTGAGTGGTAAATAAATGCACTTCTCCTAAGCACACTTGCTTCCAGCTCCTGCCTGATGAAGTAAAGTTTGGGTAACAAATGAAATATAAGTGCAGGAATGGCTTGTTAGAAGCAGCATTCATTTCAGGTGTCAGTGTAATTAATAGTCTAAAGCCGCCACTTTCATGTAAGATATGCATGTCTTCAGCTGATATGTTAGCTCTAATGGCATAAAGAACTCTCAGTAATTAGAGGGAGTGAAACTTGAGTGTTCTGGAAAATGAATTTGGTTTATATATAAACTCTTGTCTCTTACCAAGGGTTATCTTCTATGCTGATTCATATAAGCATGTGTTCCTGTTGCAAAAGGTGGAGATAATAATTGTTGATGGGAAAAAGATAGGTTAATTTGTTTACTGATGCTTAAAAGTTTGTATCATCTTTCTCAGGAGCATCACCACAGTATCCATATAATCAGATGACTTGCAAGAGCCTGTCACTGCTGTATTATTGAATAGATAATTTAAATATTAACTGGGAGTTTTTTTGTTTTGTTTTTTTTTAATCCAAGTTGCTCAGTATACTGGAAACTATCTAGGTGAGATCTCAAATAGGCAATATGGTGTTGCAGAATTTCCATTTAGTGCTTGTAATTTTCTTTGGCAGGTCCTGCCCAAAATCTCCTCGAGCCCTCTGACACTTGGGCTGTTTATACCACTGCAGGTGTTTTAGGATTGTGGAGGAAGTGCCAATAGTTGCCCTGTAATTAAACCTGCATATAAAGTAAGAAAAGGTTGGAAAAGGGGAGAGAGAAATTTTGGATGAGTACTCAAATAGAAAAAAGTTATTTTTAATATTTTTTTTCTTCACTTATTTATACCTTCTGTAAAGTAAAGGAGGAAGAGGGAACCAACTTCCACAGCATGCTGTTTGATGAGCTGGTAATTCAGTGTTGGATTCTCTTTCTGGTCACACAGCAAATCTCTGACTACTACATGTTCCTTCAGACTTGCATACCAAATTGGTGATGACATTTTATGTGAACGATGGAAGTCAGCGGGGAAAAAAATCATAGAGAAAACTGATGATTGTGTCTGTCACACAACCACTGACTTTTCTTTCCCAGAGTCACTGTGTTGAGTTTTCTTTACACCTCTTAACTAGAGTAGCTTTCTGAGATGCAAGACTGAGGACTGGGATGAGCTGCCAGGTATGTGACACCTCTTGAGGGAGAAAATGAGAACTGCAAACGAGAAGGAGAAGGAAGATCCAACTTTACATGATCTAGAAGTCCTCTATAAATATAAGTTCCAAATTTGGTATTTTTGCTCCATACTGACTAATATCCAGTTTAGATTTCAGAAAATTAATAGCCTCATTATTAAGATAATTTAGCAACATATGGAGAAACTTCAGACACTGGAAAATTTCTGAGCAACAACCTGTTGGTAGCTTAGTGCTTGGTTACTTCTCAGTAGCTGTTGATCTTGCTTGTACAGGATGTGGAAAATGTGCATGGTGGAAATTACATTCCAAAGAGGGAGAGGCCTGTTTTAAATAACTTTATGCATTTAAACAAAGGGAAAAGCATAGTTATATAGTATAGTTATATTAGTCCTTGGCATTCTTATTAAGTCATTGCTTTGAAGGTCTAAGGAGCTGTCACATCCATTTTCTTCATTAGCAATCTTTTGTCTTTGTCAGTCTTAGCAATGTTTAGTCTGTGTATATGAATAAATATTGTGTGTATATATTAATTGGGTATGCATACAAATTTTAGAAAGTCCAAATTTTAGTGCTTAAATTGGAAAAAAAAAAGCAAACAAGAAAAATGTAGCACCAGTAAAATGCACAAACCCCAACATTCTCTCTACTGGGAGATGGATATTAGTTTATTAAATTGTTGGGGTCTGTAAACACTTTTTTTCTGACCTCTTTTGAGAATCAAGTTTGAAGTGGGACACTGTGTTCCTCCATGTGGGATTGGATTACAGTCTTTCATAAAATCAGGAGTGTGAAGGATGATCTTCATAGCATAACAGCAAAAAGACAAGAAAATGATATGTACTTAACCAAAGGTACAGTAGTAAAAGGCTTGTTCTGAATGCTCCAGCTAAGAATATATCTTAACTCCAAAGGGTTCCTTTCTCCTTCTCCTCCCCTGAAATTGTTTTTTCATGTTATCTCTGCCTCAAACCTCTTATCTCTGCTCCTTAAGCTTTAGCATGGAAATGATAAAAAAAGGCAGGAAGCTGTGCCTGTGGAAACTTGAAAAGAAGTGTAAGAGAATGAGTCTAATGCAGTCATAGGGACAGAAATAAATTATTTCTTGGAGGAGTGAGCCCTGCCCCCGTGTTTATTCTTTATTTTTAGGGCATGCAATAACTTACTGGTGAATTTGATGAGTTTTATTATCTAAGACTTAAAACTGACTACTCAGGACTTTCAATAATGTTTTATTAGAGATTGTGGTTGTTTTAATGAGGAATGCATTTCCTTTTCCCCAGATAAAAAAGATGTTACATCTGTGTGTGCTCTCAATATTAAGAACTTGTTGACAGTTGAAAGTCAGAAAGTCTAAATCCAAAGGGTTTTTTTTTACTTTTATTTGGTTTTTCTGGGAAAAAAAAAATACTTTGCTTAGTTTATGTGCAGATCATCACTGAAGAGCTTAGTTTTCCTCCTGCAATGCAGCAGAAGGAAATAAGATCCTGTGCAGTCCATGGTATTAAAGCACTCATTTGCATCTTTTGAGACCAGCACAAAGATTACCAAAAAATTGTGTAAGATGAGGAGAATTACAAAGTAAAAAATTATTTCCATTTTATTTTGAGAGTTATGCTTGATCCCATTTCTAATGCAACTTCTAACATGATCATTGCTTTTAGATAACTCAAGTTCTAAATTTGTAATTGTATAATGACTATGAATACATGAATCTAAAAATAAATATCAGGTTATCTAACAGTAGTATTTCAAAAGGAATAATCTGATTATTTTAAAAGCACTGCTTAATATTACTAGTTTGTGATTGTTAGCTGACCCACCTCTTCCATATAATGATCGTTGGAAAACCTTTAACCCATGTTTCATCCACCTAGTTCCAGGAAAGAAGAGATTTTGCTAAATGATAATCTTTTCTACTCTAAAACCACTCACATATTGTGTGTTATGTGCATGTAAAATATGTAGAGTTCTGCATACAAAGACAGTAACAACAACATAAAGAAGATTACACAACAATCATGTAAAGAGAATTTCAGTAACTCTCCTTAAAAACAATTAGAGAAAACAAAAATTTCAGGTGGTTAAAAATGGAAATGAAGACTTAGTAGTCTCACTGCATTTGAGAGTTCTTAATAATGAATGGTAACTTATGTTTTTCCATAATTACAAAATAAACAAAAATACAAAAATAATTCAAACAGCTATTCTAGGATGTGAATTTGCAATTTGTGATTCATGCTGTCATCACTCAAAAAGAGAGTATCACTTTGAATCTTCTGTCTTGAATCATCTTCACCAGGCTATCCTAGTTTGACATGACTTACTTATTTTGCTGACAGAGTATTTTGAGAGGGCAGTGAAAGGAGAAGGAAAAAATATCAACACAGAGATAAAATGTTTGCTTCAATCTGTTGTCTCTAATAGCGACAACCCAAATTTTGTATTGTTGAAAATAAAATTAAGATTTTCTTTAGTGGATGGATCTCTATTAATGGAAGAACAACAGAATATATTTCAACAACAAAAGAATCTCAAAGAATTTTTAGTGGGATCACATTAGAAGATCCTGGTAGTTCTCCAGCCTTTAAAGAAAATTGAAAAGCACAAAACCAGCATTAAAAGTATGTTTGGTACTAAAAAGCAATCTGGCAAGAGAAATATGGCCCTGTATACAAATTTTAAGCTTGCTCAGCAAATGACCTATTATATAATTTCTTTCAACAAAATCAAGGAAATTGAGTGTAAAGTTATTAGAATATCCCTTACTGTGAGTCTAAAATAGGTACAATAACCAATATTAATATGCTGACTTACATCAAAACAAAAATGTGGCAAATTTAAGTTTTTAATTTTGACACATCAAAGCCTTTCCATCCCCTGTGAGTGTTGTTTCCTGTTTTCTCTAATCATCACTTCCAAAGCATTTTAAAATGCATTATTCTTTCTTTTGAAAAAAGCTTAAAATAATAGTTGCCAGCAGATATTCATATAATTGCAAGTGTCAGTCATCTCATCATGTGTATCAAATGCATTTTGAATTCAGAACACTGTTTTGAAGTTTTAGATTTAATTCTCCTGTGTCTTTTTTCTTGCTGCAGTTATGCTGAACCTAGCTACCGTATGCAGGGTTCAGAATTTGTGTATTATTGGATCCACAGTGTGCTTAAAAACCAACAAAACTGTTGCAGGTGAAAACTATTACTGAGCAAGTAATAAACTTTGGCAAATTAATAGTATATAAAAAATGTAGCAGATATTATTTATTAACCTGGACTACTCTACAATTTCAGCTCTTGAAAATGGACGAGTAGATTGTAAATAGGGAAAAAAATAAAAACCTGAATTTTCTTTTTAAGCTTTAAAATTACCTGGGGGGTGGTTGGAGGTTGTTCTAGTCCATTTAATATAGTTTCTTTCATCTTTTTTCTAGGTAAGTTTCTATTTCTGCAGATTGTGAGGGATGGTAGAGGTACCGGGGATGGCAGAGTGGGACTAGGAAACAACTCTAGACAAACTTGTGGCCAGAGGCAAATACAGATTAATAAGAATAAATATATCTTAAAAGGGTAATTTTAGAATCATCATACATACCTCTAATATTGTGTCAGGAAAATGGAGATTTGTTAGAAATTTATGGTTTTATTTTTTTTCAAATATGGTGTTCAGACTTTGCCTTTTTTTTTTTTTTTTTATATATTTTGTTTTTCATTTAAGGGTTTTATTAAATAAAATATTAATAGAAAGTGGTTATTTCTGGAATAGCAATTTTCATTATGCGAAAGTTAAAAATATTAATTTAGCCTGATAATAAAGTGTCTGTACAGCACACTGCCCACAGGGAGACCAGCTGCCACATGAATTATCTGTCTCTCTTTGCCTCTTCTGGGGAAAGCAAAGCAAAGCTGTACCATGACTGGTGGAGAAGTCTGAAAAGATTTTTATCTCCAGTTCAGTGAGTAGTTCTCAGTCTTGAAATGGCAATCTCAGATATAAGTGAGGATCTTGCAAAGTTTGGAAGGGGTGGGTTATGTAAATTTTTCCTGAAAATTATTTTCTTCAAATTGGGAATTCAGAGAAATGTGCCAATAGTACAGGGAGCAATACAAGTGCAAGACAAATATTAAAAGCAAAAAGGATATTTTGTATTTCTCTCAGAAAGTGTCCCTCTTTTCTGAGGGAGATTAGTTCCTAAGAAAAAGGGTTTTATGTGCTTGCAAAATGCTGAAGAAATAATCTGCTGTCCAGCCCGTGACTGTTATGTAAGAGTGCCACATATAGATGCAAACTGGAAAAAATATAGCTATATATAAGTTATTTTAGTAAACCTTAATATATATATATAAGTTATTTTAGTAAACCTTTATATCTCTCTCTCTATATATATATAATTCCTATGTGTATGAAACAGCATAGTATATACTAGAGGAAGAACACAGAATTTTTCCCATGCTATCCATTTGGATCTAAAATAAGCTGATTCACTTGTTTGCTCAATCTTATAGTAATCCTAGAGACTTTCACTGACTCCATTATGGAAAAGTTATTTTCTTTAAGTTAGTGATGTGGTGTGGTTTGAATGGATGCTTGTTTTTAAAACAGTCCGGGAATGCACGAGCCAGAAGATTCATAATTGTTAGACAAAAAGGTTAGAGGTCTTTGAAATAGTGCCCAGAATGTCATGAAAGCAGCCAAGGCACAAAAATTGTAGTATCTGACTGTGGCTGAGGAGAAAGGAATAATTTTTTGGATTCTGTTTGAAAGCACAAACTGTGATATCAGTGATATCACAAATATCTCAGGTATAAAATCAGCTCCTGTCTAACCAGGACATGTGTTGGACCTCTCTTCCAGTGGGTGTTCCATGGATATAAAAATTTCTATGTCAGAGAAAGGAGATTTAGTAAGAAAAAACAATTCTGTAGGAATACAGTTAGTTTCTCTCTCCAAAGGCAACTTCTTTAAATCCTTAGTGAATTAGAACCCTCAGGAAAATTGTAATTGAATTGGGTTTTTTAGGAGAAGGGCAGAGTCATAATTTAATTTGGAAGGATCTCCCAATGGCCATGAAGTCCAAGTGCCTGCTCCCAGAATCTCATTAGGTCAGGTAGATTGGTCCATGATTAAGGTCAGCTTGGTGGCCCAGCACTGATGATCATTCCAGTATGACAATACCTTTCTCATACTGGGAAATGTAAAGAGTACTTTTTTGTGTGGCCTCACATTGGGAAGCGGGGTTACTTAGCTGCCTTTAGAATTCTGTAGATGAAAAAATAGTCCATGCTCTTCTTACACAGGAAATAGTAAAAAATGCAAGCTTGGATAGATTTCGTATTTCTTCTTTTTAATTTTGCACATTTGACTTGTTTTAATTAAATTTCTGATAAATTTCATCCTATCAGTTTGTTGGTGGAACATATTTTGCATTCTAGAATGATCACCTGCAGGCATGTGGGAGATTTTTTTTTTTTAATATTCTTCCACGCCAGTGTGGATGTAAGAGCACTACAGTGTGTTCTGTTTTAGATCACAGGAGCAGTAAATTACTTTTAAGTTCATGCTGGACACTAGTTTATTTTTTCACCTTAAAAATGCTTACTTTATGTGCTTTAGAAAATCAGAAAATACTTCCAGTGAAATCATGTTCTGTGTCTGATGATTTTTTTTCTTCTTCTTCTTTTCTCATTATTTTTACCTATTCATTAAAATCACCAGCTGGGTAGCTTCTTTAATTTACCTCTGAATCTCTTTGGAAAGCTCTTCTAGCAGTAATACTTCACCTCATGCATATATAAAACCAGCTGCTGACCAGAGAGCAGCTTATGGCTGACAGAGTGTCAGCCTTATGTGCAACACCTGCCTCAGCTTTTTGTGTGCTGTAAACAACAAGGTGAGAAATAAGCACACTATGGAGCAATTGAAACGCAGAAAGAATTCTAATGCAGTGCCAATGTGGATAACTCAGTTTGGGGGAAAAAAAAAAAGTGCAAAATAAGTCAGTAAAAACAAAAGGAATTCTTTGTGCATTCTCCACCTGCATTTTCCACTGTAATGGCAAAGTTAGTTTACTACATGTTTTAATTCTGATATATAGGTAGAAGACTAATTAAAATTTGTCTTTCTAAGAACAAATGTTATTGGTATTTGATGTAAATCTGTTATTATTATTTGAGGTTTTTTTTTCCAAATGTGGATACTCTTCCTGAATCACAAAAAGAAAGGGTTGGATGAGGATTATGTGTTTACTTATTTTAACCCCCTACATAAACATGGAACCTCTGTATTGGTTGTCAAGAACATTCAGTAAGAGAGATTGTGCAGTGGGTTGAGATCCTCTGTTTGATTGCTTTAGTTGTTTTATAAATGGATTTTCCTTCTCATGTCTTGCAGACAGTCAAAAGGGAATCTTTCATTGCAAACCAAGTCTATCTCTTCTTGCCCTCCAACAGAGAAAGGGCAAAGAATTGAACAACTGTTCTCACAACTATTTGTGTATCAGGCACCTATGTGTCCAAAAAGCAAACATTTTATGAGACACATACATGCTAAAAATGGGGTTTCTTTTACCTTTTCTTGAAAATCATACATTTTGACATATGTAATTTTAAAGAGTTTTTGTGGTTTTTTTTCCTATGTAGGTTTGCATTTGAGTTTAGATAGTGTTACGTGTTTTTCAAGGAACACCAGGTAGAATAAATATCTGCTCTGTGTTGGTCAAAAGACAATAAAATTAAAGGGCTTTGTACATGTTTTGCTGCACATGGTAGTGGACAGTCAGTAAGCCACAAATCAAGGATATTCATGGCTGACTCCTACCTTGTGAATCCAGATCAGATTCAGTAATTTTGTCATGACTGGTACAAGTGCCAGCCTATTGAATTTGAAATTTCTTTTTTGAAGAAACGCTAGCTCCTGTTTCAGTATGCTCAATTCCCAACTTTAACTGCCTGATTAAAAGTGCACTGTGGGTGTAGCATGGATATGTATCCACAAATATCTTGCCTATTTTTTCACCAACTTCTATTATAATTCCTTTATTTTTCTTCTGTCTGTAAAGCATTTTGTCTAAATATATATTTTTTGGATACAGTGCTAGGGATTGTTCTTTTTCTATATACAAATTACACTTCTGTGTAAAACTAATTATATTAAAATTCATAGTTCTAGGAGCCTCCTTAAAAATATATAATTTGTTACAAACCTTTTCTTCATACATATGTGTACCTCTTGTGCCATTGAGCCAGATTTCTCTTTTGAATTCATTTCCATATCAAAATCATCATTCAGGATTTCAGTATAATGGGGACAGTACCAAAATCAGTGATGTATTGCTAGTCAAAAGGTAGTATGACCTGTCCAGCTGTTGCATATCTAAGCAGTTAAAATTAGCTCCTGTCTAGCCATTTTGGCAGGTGTATGGAAATTATAAAACAAGTTCAGACTCTTTCTGGGTCTCTGGCAGAACTTTTCATCTTGTGACAATATTGCAGACTGTCACTGGTGCTTGCATTTCTATTTGTATCACTGGAGAGACCATGTAAAGAGTACAGTTTATTAATTTAAGAAATTTATTTATATGCCGTCTAATTAGCTGTTACTTCTTACTGAAACCTCTGTACCTCAAATAAACATGATTAGAAAGGCACTTAAGAAAGATTTTGAGATTTCTCAGTGCCTCTGCTCAAGTCTAACTCTGTTCAGTGTAAAAGTTATTTCTGACAAAAATCAGGCACTTCACGTTTTATTGTTACTAATATATTCATTTTTCCACTAAAACATTTTCTGTCAGTACCTGCTTAAGCAATTCTAGGACACAAAAACTCATTAAGAACTTGGGAACCATAGGACTTTGAGAACTTTCAATGATTCTTTTTTTTTTCATGTCATTTGTGCTATCTGCAGATATTTGCTAATGAAAGTTCTCAAATAGTTTGTGAGGGCCTGAGAAACTCTTGGGATTTTTCTGTGGCAATCATTATTTCAAGGATAAGAAATATACAATGGCAAAAATATTTTACAAAATACCATCAATAGCACTTTTTCCTTTCTCTGTTAGGGTAATTAGAGCATTTTGCATGCTGCTTCATATTTTAGCAAAACATGTCCTTATATTTCTTCTATAAAATGTTCTAAATCACTTTTAGTACTTTCAGCTCAAAATCTAACAGGTTTTAGTGTACATTTCTCTAATGAGTTGCCAAAATCTGGCACCTGCTTTTCTTCTATTACAGCACATGCTTTTTATAGACTTCAGGTAAACCTTCCACCTCTCCACTGAAGAGTTTCTTGGACCTGAAGTAACCAAGAAGTTCTTTGATTGCTTCAGAATCCCTGTTGATCATCAGGCTGTGTTTTCCTTTGCCTTGTAGGGATTTGCTGTTTTGTTAGGGTGACACAGTAATGAGATAACATTTTCACTTTTAACTAAATAGTGTGTGTTCTTACAGAATCAACATTATAGTTTCTAGTAATAAAGTTTGTTCTTTGTACTCTTTAAAATTTGAGCCTGTTTTGCCTTTCCCCTAATCCTATCTCACAGCAAGAAATGAGTAAATCATTCTAGTGGGTGCACTGGCGATTTAGCCAATGCTAAAGCTGTGACAAATGTAAATGAAAACTTCACAGAGATTTTGCATTTTTGTTTTATTTAATCTATTCATCAGTTTTATTGAAAGTAATATAAAGTGACAATTAATTCTATCATATTTGCCTAATATGTAACTCAGCTGTCATGCACCCACAGGGATTGTTTTGGGTGTTCAGCTGTCATGTGTAATTCATAATACAGCTTTGTTGCATGAGAGAGGCAAATTTAAAGCTGAATATATTTGTTTTTGTTTCTCTGAATGGAGAGTAAGTATCTGATAAAAGTCTTTTTAAAACTGGATTTTCATATATTTGCTTTGATAATATTGACTTCTGTAATGACAAAGATTCAACAACTCAGCAAAAAAGGATTCTTGCACAAACATTCTCTGAGATGCCTGTTACATGCTTCCTGTTGGGAAGAAGAGGTCAGAAACAGTAGAAGAGGTCAGAGTCTATCAAAGTAACAACTCACCCGATGAAATAATGATAAATGCAGTAATTCATTTATTCACTGATAGTTGTATCTCTTTGCCAACTCTCTTAGTAGGTTTTCCCAGGTGTCCCCTCCTATACTTAGTACTCAAAATATTGACTTAAACAGGATAATTTACGATCAAAGGAAATAAATCTCAGTGGAATAAATCAAATATGTCACCCATGAAGGGTAATCATCTTTGATTTTCTCAGCTAGTGTTCAAACCCAGATTTCTTTCTTCCCATACTTATAAAGTAACAGATGCAACTTCTCTATACAGTAAAATAAATATCAGTGTTTGTAATCATATTAAAATTAGGTTGAATAAGGAGAACTGATAGTAGAACTTTTAAAACTACTTTATTTTTACAATGACCAACCAGTATTTTTTTTTTTGTTGCTGTTGTTTTACTTTCTAGACAAGTTTTCAGCACAAATAAACTAGACTCTCATAATAATTTCTTTCAATGTTTTTTGGTACCTTCTTTCTCTCTTGTGATCTTAACAATTTATCCAACCTCAAGAACAATGTCTGTAGAAATAGCATGAATAGCAAACCCTTTATTTGAATCTGGTGATTTATCAGCTGACTTGCTGGGGCTTTTTGCCTGAAGTGCTGTGCAAAGGACAATGAGAGCATTAAAAAAAAAAAAAAGTATTAAAAAAAAAAGTATTGCATCCTTTAACTCCAAACTTTCTGTTGCTCTACAGGTGAGTCAACCATGGGTTATCAAACTGTTATTGTCAAACATCTTAAACAGGCTGGGGTTACCTCATTCCTATGTGAAACTTTTCCTGTCCTGCAGAAAAACTTTGACTCCCTCCAGAACCTACAGGGACACAGGAAAGAACTTTGATTAATGCTTCTTGGAGCTTTTACTGCTTCTTGCCTTTCATTAAATGCTGTGCATCTATCTTTAATTGCCTGCCTGATGCTTTTTTCATAGACAATTCATAGCACTTCCATTATTAACCTGGCTATTTTAAGATGATAATTTTTAAATGGTATTAATGTTCTCATAAAATCTTAAAGCTATCATGATTCTTTCTGTTGAATTCTCTAAAATATATAAACATTAGTATCCTATATGAAACTATGTCAGTGTAAAGGAACATTTTATCCTGAGACACGTATTGTTTAGAAACATTTGGAAGAAAAGCAACTGTAAGCTGATATAATCTTTGTTCTTAATAAACTATTACACCACCAGGGTAGTTTGACATTGCATAATCTTTACCAGCTAGAGAGAGACAAATTAGTGAAAAATATAAATAATTGAATGATGAACTACTTTTCTTTTTTTCAAATCATTCCTGATAATCAAGACTAGTTTTATTGAGATCACACCACGTGTTCCTGGAATTACAAGTTTAGCATCTGAGTGATGGCTGCCCTGATCTTCTATACATGGCTGTAAAAGATCTTTGCTTCTTCATCAAGAAAACAAACAAGAAGCTCCAAACCCATCAAAAACAAAACAAACAAAAAAAAGCCATAAAAACTGGGAAGAAATAATGGTAATGCCTCAGTTTTAGAGAAATAAAATATAGACTATGATTAGCAATGTTTTTAATGACAGTTTTTTCTATATGCATGAAAACTTTTATGTTACTTTAGTCAGATTTTTAAATGATGTATTTGCATTATTATTCAGAAAGGAAGCACTGACATAATAAATCATTAATTGAATATGGACTTATTTTTCAGTTGTTTCTCTCAAATGTAAAGGGGAAAAATGCAGGGTATTTTTGACAACATTGTAATACTGAATTGATATTCATGTTACATTTTATGAAGGCAATTAATACCTTCTCGTTAAAATTATAGATTTCTGTGGGATTTACAGTATAGATTGTGACAGAATTTTTTTACTGATGTTCAATATTAAAATGAGATTTCAGTTTTCATCTGTGTTTATGTAGGGTTTTTTTGTTTTGGTTTTTTTTGTTGTTGTTGTTTGGTTGGGTTTTTTTTTGTTTTTTTTCATTTTTTGGTTTGGTTTGGGGTTTTTTTTGGGGGGTTTAACTTTTTGTCCATTTATAACCTATTTGTAATTCATATTCTGTGTTCTCTCAGAAGTGTCTCCTGTCTGTGTTTTCAACTATGTTCAGCTTGGGCGGTCTTCACTAAAAACTTCTACTTTCTTGCAGATAAAAATCAGTGAAGTAGAAAATGTTATAACTTCTGATTTGGTGCCACTAACTACAGAATGAGGAGACCTTTCCATTCTCTTGATTTATATCTCAAAAATTTTTCACATATTTTATATACAGAGGAATAATTACAGCAGGTTTCAACTCAGAATATCTTCACATGTTAATTAGGATAATTATTTTATTATAGTGTGATTACTCAAACCTTTATGTGTCTGTTAAATGAAAAGCAAGCATGGGATATTTTTGTCAGGTTAAAATATTTGTGGTGATTTCCAATAGTATTTTTGATCAGGACTTAATTATACGATCAGATTGTTTTGACATGAGACATCTTGCTAGATACTTGAAAGATTAACGTGGATGTGAGCAAGCAATTTATACAGCTGCTAAGAACTGGATGACTTACTGTGTTAACAAGTGTGGTAAAAAATTAATTTGGAAAGGAGGTGAAGATCTGTTTGAGGAGGAGATCTTAGCTTGCTTTCAATATCACAGCATCATGTTCTGCCACACTATAGAACAGGTAAACAAGAACAGAATGAGATCTTATTGGAAAATAACTGCTTCACTAGAAATAAAAGTATTTAGAATTTTCTCCCTAATTTCCTGCTACATTGAACCTGTGATTCCTGAGTAGAATTACCATGTGTGGAACAAAAACCCACAACACAACCCAGTAAAAGGTGTAAAGATGGTTAATTTACCTCTGTTCAAATCTTGCTAGTAACTTCATTGTTACCAATTTGATTGCTATTGGGTAAAATAATTCTTTGTGTCTTCCTACTATATTTTTAACTCCATGCTCTGTTTTTTCCTCCAAGTTCCTGAAGTGAAATGTTACAGATTAGGTTTAGAGGCTTTGTATTAATTTCTTGTGTGCTTGTGGCTGTATATTACCAATATATCTCTTAAACTAGAAAGCTTCTGTTTGGGTAGTTTAGGCTGTTGACGTGAAATTGGTTTCTAACTAACTTTGAATTTGACAAAGATTCATAGGGGAACAAGGGTTTCAATTTGAAAAATTGAAAAAGTCACTGTGCCTCAAAGGATGTGCAAGTGTTTAATGGAGAGTAATGTGAGAGAGTACCTGAGGCACTGAAGAATTTCAATTTCTTTAAAATGCAAGTGAACTCTCAGAAACACCAGAAATACTCATCCAACAAATGTATCAGCAAATGTGCAGTAACATTAAAAAAACAATTCCATTATGATTTTTATGACCATGGATGCATAAAAATTAATTTTTTAGCAAACTTTTCGTCATTGCAGTTTGGTTGCTAATAAGTAGAATACTCATTTGAAGGTAAGGGGATGATAGCAAGCTTCATTACTTCTAAATTTCCTATGAAATCTGTTGTATAATTCATGATAAAGGGTCTGAAGTTCATATCTTGCCTTAGCATAATTTCTTTATTCTTCACAAGTAAGCTTGTCAACATCCTGATTCCTCACTTCATTTATGATTTTTTTTATTAAAATATAGATATGAATCATTCCAGTGATTTGTTATGTGAACTGGCAGAGGCAATTATTGGAGCAATGGCTAGAACAAAGACTAAGAGAACTGGTTTTCTCAACAAATAAATTGAATTAGCTGGGAAAATTTGTTTCCCCAAGAAATACAATCTATGCTTTTCTGTTTTATTCTGGGTTTCTAGAAGAAAAAAGTATAAACCCTATCTGTTGCTGGTTTACTGGCTTGACACTAGATTTTCATGTTTAGTCTTTTTAAAATTTCTTCATAGAGTATGTCCTGGTTTTTCAGAACACATTTATTTTTTGTAAAAAAGGAATGAAGTTGCAGAGACCAAATAGATGGATTGAGTTAAACCACTGGTGTTGGACACTTGATCACTTAATACTCAAACTGAATTGTAGAGTCGTTTTCCTCTTTGATGGACAAGAGTGGTAGTGTTCTAATTTCAGACAGATACAATCTTTTGTTTTATTTCCTTGACATTTGAAGAGTAGCTGAAATAATAGATATCATCTTATCTGTATATTTCAAGTGCTTTGAAAACTGTGGGTTTTTTCTGGAAAATTTTCTTCCTCAAGTTTTACTTCAGTAAGCATTACGCTTTTAAGTTATACTTTTAAGCATATATCTAATTTTTACTATAACTTAAATTTAAAAGACACATTTTTCATTAGTTGGCATCAACCTGGAGTCGAGGTGAATGTAGAATGTTTCATCAATATAATCACAGCAAAGGAGTTTATGGGAATAATATTTCTTGAAGAGCAAGGCTGGCAAAAAGAAGCGGTGCTGTCTCATGTGGATTCCATTGAAATGCCTAAATAATTTTCTGACTGTGCTTTTGAAATAACTGCCAAAATCACAAACAATCAAACTTGGACTCTGCCTGTGATAACAGCAAAATTAAAGATTAGGTATTGGTTCCAAAGTCCTTTAATCTTGTGTTTTTGAGGATGTTTTGGAAAGCTTCTTGTATTTCTGTTGTAAACGTGAGATAAGAAACACACACCTGTTTAAAAATATGTGTCATATTCACTACTCTCTAATGGACAGCACCTATAATATTCTTTCAGAGGGAAAATTTCTAATCCATTTTGCTTGCTCTTAAAACTAGGATATAGCTTATGGTTTTGTTGTAGAATATAATATAGTATATGTCAAATCTCACAAAGTCTGCATTTTAATGTTTTGGGAAGGTTTCAGAGTTGCCATTATTAGTTTCTTGTCACAAAATCAATTTCAGGAAAATTAGAAGTACATATTACGCATAATTATTTTACAGAGAAACAATAAAGAACAGGCAGGCAGAATGTACTTGCTATAATTTCATGGCCGCTGTTACAGAGAATAGAGAATTCCTAACCTTTTAGATTTTGATTTTTATTAAGATATAACAAATGCTGAATTGCTGAAGCTACAATTTTTTCTATCATTGTTACACTGATGATGAATTTGTAAAATTTTGAAAATTATCATGGTTATGAGTAATCATTTTTTTTTTGTAATGAGAGACTCTAGAACAATGGTGCTACTCAAAACTGAAAATCCATGACACCAAAGATGTGGTGGCACTGTTAGCGTCTTTAATATTTACCCTCCTCTGTTAAAACCCTTCCACTTCTAATGTTCTAGCATTCAACTGAAAATCAGAATTCATAGCTGAGAGGAAAAAACCAAAGAGTTAATAGCAATTCAATTAAATCAGCAGCTTGTAGGAAATTATTATAGCGACAAAGAAAGATTATAGACAGTAAAGACAGTTTTTACATCCCAATATCAGCTATTTTTGTTTGCTAGTTAGAGCTGGCTAGATAATTTGTTTCAGGGAGGATCTACAAAAAATCATTCAAGCTTTTAACAAAGCCTCACCATTTGAATTTCTTCATCGAATGATTTATAAATTAAGTATTTAAAATTTATTTGCAAAGAATCATAGTAAAATTTTTGGGCTTAATGCTATCTTTCAAAAGTCTATAATATAAAAACAAAAACTCCAAGTAAAATGTTTTTGACAGGCTCTGAGTGTGTTTTTTCTTTGAAATGTGTTTTCTCTAAAATCAACTTTTAAATTTAAGCTGCACTTTATTTAAGAGTATACGTCAGTTGTTTCTGGCTCCTTTTTTTCTGTCCCAGTATCTTCAGCAGGGTATTTAGACCACAGTGGTTTTTAGTAAATCAGGTATAAATGACTGTTGGTGTGTCCCTGTCCAGGGGAAGTAATGCCACCTTGTACCACTTTGTCCTTTACTGATTTCCCCACTGCTGTGTTGGAATTGAAAAAAGTCTCACTGCACAAGGAACTTCATATAATGCATGGCTGGGTGAACATGGGGATCCAGAGTGATAATCCTTGAAGACATTGGATGACTTGAACAATGTTAGTCTGGTGGCTGCATCAAATGTAAGCCAGAGGAAACACAAACAAGGAAACAGGGACTATATTGTGGTTTTAAGATGCACCAGGGAAAGTTTAGGTTACACATCAGGAAATAATTCTTCCCTGGAAGAGTGATTGGGCACTGGAATTGTCTGCTCAGAGAGGTGGTGGAGACACCATCTCTGGGTGTGTTTAGAAACAGACTGGATGTGGCACTCGGTGCCCTGGTTTAGTTGATGAGGAGGTGTTAGGTCATGGGCTGGACTTGATGATCTCAAAGGTCTTTTCCAATCTTTTCTGTGATTCTTTTGTAGGGAAGGGATTTTGCAGGGATATGCCTAATTGGAGTTTTGTCTATTAAGGTGTGCTTGGACTTTACTCTGGTCAGAAACTGCTGGTGTGGGAGCTGTAATGATATATTTTTCAGGGCATTAACTTTCATCTATCCCTTAGTGAAACTCATATAGGAAGGCACTGCAGAAGCCAGGCAATGAGGAGCAACAGAGAGTTAGTGAGTTTAGAAGGCTGCTCTTGAATTGGATAAGGAAAAATACGGGTAGATACTCCATGCTAAGGACTTGACAGAAATAAAATAGAACATGGCTCCATTCTCTTTCCTATTTCTCTGTTACTGCAGAAAAAATGGAGACATGAAACTACATAGTCTTAATTTTTTTATTCCTTTTGAACTTATTTATCCTACGTGATTTTTTTTCTTAATGGAGTGAATGTTCATCCTTTTCCAATATTTTTTTTAAATGAGAACTTATGCTTTTAAATTGCATTGTATTTGTTTAATGCGACATTACGTATTCCTTTGGCTTTAATGTTAGTCATACCAAAGCTTCTATTAATGTTCCCTCTCAGTCCACATACAATTCTGTATAGTTTTTATTCAGACTGCTGCTGCAGCAATAATGAAAATTAGGATTGTTGTTAAAAGCACTGAAATATGAAAATAATAATTATAAGGATGTAATGCACAATATCAGTTTCTTTACAATAAAGTCCCGATTTGCAAATGTGAGTGAAAGATTGACTACGTTTCCAGAGATGATTAGCTGCCAGCTCTAATCAAATTGAGAAGTAATTAGCAAATCAAAACTTGATTAGCTCTTTGCTTGATTTACTAAAATTACAGTTTATGCAGTTTAAATGATGGGGGAGGGGAAATGCCTCTTCTCTGCATGCATCCCACTGCTCCGGAGCAGGGGAGCAGGAGAGGGGGATCATGGCTTGTGGTGCTCAGCTGTCAGTTCCCCAGCACCAATACTTGAGTGAAAGTAATGCTGGAGAAGCAAAGACTTCATCCCTTTCCATCTGTGAAATAAACATGTTATGAGCAGCTGTTGAAAGTTGCTTGGGATACAGGTGACCCAGATAACCTGAATTTGCATTGCCAGTGTTCTTCCTTCATGAAATGCTTCAGTGTTCTTACACAGTTATTAAAATGTGAAATCTATGCAAGTGATTCTGCAATGAAATAAGTTATCTAATTGATGCATGTGCTGTAACAATGCAGGCAAGGTTGAAAGTGACAACAACTCTTTGCACAGTGTGAAAATTCAGTTTTCATCTCTGTTGCCTACTGGCTGTGGGATATTTGCCTTTGCTTAATTTCTGTTTTTCCTCTCCGTGGAGCAGGTATCATACATTTTGTTCTTTCACCTTGTGGAACTTTGAGTTTCTGATGGAAAAATAAATAATTGAAACGTAATCGAAAGTGCTCTAATAGGCACCCTGCTAGCTACATAAATCAAATACAAAATATTATATTTTTATCTTAATGAGACCAAAACTATATCTGGTTTTTCAAGTATGCAGTTTATTAGAGTCTTCCTTGTCTGTTTTCTCCTTGAGATTACATGGCTGTAATGCTCTATGCATTTACATTGGGACCAAGACACGTTTTAATGCATCTTTTATACTTGAGTCTTATTTGTTACTGAAGTAACTGCAGTGGAGAGCTTCTCAGAATTAATTTAATGGCAGAATTAGCAGGCAAGCTGTAATCCCATTGAAGTACCTAAAATCTGCAGTTTTTGGAGGTAGCTTTTTTGAAAAGCAAGAGGTTTAAAAAAAAATCAGAATAGAGTGTAAGATGCTATATTCCCCCCCCCCCCCCGAACTGCTGTGCCAATATCTTAAAAATAAAAAGTACAATTTAATTAAACAGAAGACTAGAGAGATAAGCATGGTAGTGATATTACAGTATAGAGTATTGCAAAACTACTGATAGAGAGACCAATTCTGCTCTTAAATGCTAGGTATGAAACACTAATTAAAGCAAATTGAATCTTCCTTGTGTTTGTATATCTGAAAGCCAAATGGATTTCTCATATAGTCTACATTTCAGAGTACATTCCAGCAAAGTTGAAGGAAAAAAATGGATGCTCTTTACAATGGATTTTTTTTCCTTTAGTTTTTAGGGCACTTTATTTTCAGACATGGGTTGTTTATATAGCAATTTAATATATTGAGTATTTTTGCCTGAGGCTGCAAGGTTGTGGCATGGCAGCTGATCTATTTCTCTTTTGGATTAAGTATTTAATCCATAAAATTTTCCTTACTCTAGGGGACTTCAGTAGCTTTAAACATTACTCTTGGGCTTTCCTTCTTGTATAGACTATTAAATGAACTGTTGTGGTTTTTTTATCAAAAGCTTTATTTACTTTTTCTGAAGCTCTCAGGAACTGTACTACACTTACTTTCCCTGACTCCTTTCCTCCTGTAGACTCAACCTGCTGTTGGGTACTTTTTGTCTCTTCCTGCATCTGCTGATAAGGAAACCTTTTTCCCATTGGGCTGAAGAGTGGCCCCACCATCAGCTCACAGGGATTGTCACAGGATGTCACCTCCAGAGAAGCACAATTTTTTTACCTTCAGCTGAAATGTGCTGTTGGAGGAGGCAGATCTCAAGAAGGAGTAGGAGTGGTAGGAATCCTTGACAAGCAAAGCTTGATGGTTGATATCTCTGGGAATGGGGTTTATAGGATGTGTGCTGAGATAGGGGAGGGATTAAGATGATCTCTCTGATGTCTCATCCAATGCTCAATTCAGGTGCCTGATAGCTGGAACTTCTGGCTGAGAGAATTTGAATGCTTAGAAGGAGAAAATTTCACTTAATTTTCAGATTAGGTTCTTAAAGGAATAAACCAAGGAATAAAGGAATACTAAAAGGAATAAAAACCAACCAACCAAACCACACCCTTTAATGTAAAGGCAATGGATCTGTTGCAACTGTGTTGCTGTCAAGGCTGATTTTAGTTACAGAAAACTGAGTTTTCATTTTAAGGGGTGTGGAGTTTGGTTTTTTTGCTTGGAAGTGTGATGGGAGACAGCAACATTGGATAAAAATATGTATTTGTCAAAGAACAGAAGATACTGTTTTGACAATGGGAATGAGGAATATGAACTGAAATTAATTTTCAAAACTGTTTTCTCTCAGAGTTTTTATTTGCTTAAATTTTCTGCTACTTACAGCTTTTTGCTCTGAATTACATTGTTTGCACTCGTTTTGTTGATAGATTTTTTTATTTTTTTTTTTATAAAAGGAATAGTTTAGCTAATTTAACTTTTTATAAATAAAAGGATTGTCAGTAAAGCTTTGGAATTATTCTCAAGTTTTCTTCCAGGCAGTAGGTTTATAGGCTGTGATAGAGGTCTAAAAGGCATTAAGAGATTTAAGGAATATTGTTGTCTCATGGGTGTCTTGGTTCAGGTTTTTTGTACCATAGAAAGTTTCAATCTTTCAGGCTGATTTTTTGCATTGTTTTCATATATAGGTGGCTTTTTTGAGTGTGTTTTCCATTAAATTTGTACTGGGACAAGTAGCTTTCTTGAGAGCAGCCTATATGCTGCTGTGCTTTGCATTTGTGCCTAAACCAGTGTTGGTAACAGAGCAATGTTTTGGTGTTGCTAATGAGTGCAAAACCTTGGTTTTATCCAGCCCCACAGAGACTGGGAGGCTGGGAATGGGCAAGAGGCTGGGAGGAGACACAGGACAGCAGGGTCTGGCTCACCAAGGGGATATCCCATCCCGTCCTGTCCCGTGGTGTGCTCAGACATAAAAGCTCAGGGCTGGAGGAAGAAGGGATATTCAGGATTAAGGTGTTTGTTTTCCTAAGCAGCCATTAATGTGCTCTGAGTCTCTGTTTGCCTGGGATGTGGTGAACATCTGCCTCCCAATAGGAAACAGGGGATTTTAGTCTACTTGCACACACAGCTTTTGCTTTTCCCTATTAAACCTGACATTGTCTCATTCCACCAGTCTTCTTGCCTTCCTTCTGTTTCCTCCCTACCCCACAAAAGAGGCAGGGTGGATATTTGGCTGCTAGTCAGGGTCAGGATGCTGTGTAAACAATGGAGGTAAAAGAAGTTGTCCTCATTGGTTGGCTTAAAGGAAGTATTCACAGGCTTCAGGTGGAAATCCCTAGGAAGTTCTGGGTCTTTTCCTGAGTCTCCAACTTTCTTTGATTCTAGTATGTTATCAATATGTACTTCACAATGTAAACTTGAGTTCCCCATCAGGAAATCAACCACAGTCAGCACCAGCTGTAGCTTCAGCCATAAAATTGTACTTGCAGAAAAGGTCTGATCTGTTCTTGCTGGCCCACAGGCAGCCACTGCTACATCAGTGCTGTGGCAATTCTCTACCTTTTCCCTGACTTCCATGGTTTCAGTGGGAATTCTCTGTGAAATAAGATGACTCTTTGGTAAACAATCCAGGGCTAGGGAAATGCCAAACTCCCATGTATCAGTCACTATTGCATTAAAAGACTAATTGTAACAGCATCCCAAATTTTCAATATGAACAGTAGTTGAGTAGGTAGATAAAAGTCTGAGAGGTTTTACCCTTACAAACATTGTGTCTCAACAGATGTGATGCTGCTTCATGTTGTGTGTTGCCATAATTAAGAAGCATTCAGAGGTTGTTTCTCTTTCAGAGATTTCAGACATGTTCTTGTGATTCAAATTTTAGTGAAGATCATAACCTGTACTCCAATAGCACAATTAAGGTAATTGACAAAGGCAAAACTAGTTTACAAAGTTAATTAGATTTTTCCATCTCCTCACTTTCAATTAAGCTTGTTGGTCTGATGCATTTCTTCCTGTTTAATTGCCTTTTTTTTAACACAGTATACAGGTTGTAGTAGTCAGGTAAATAGGGGTTATTGAAATAATCATGAAGCTGAACTATTTTTTCCAAGTTGTGATTGTCCTCCTCTGTTTGAGCCAGCAGTTTCATAATTAACATTCCTTTTATTTATGTAGCAGTTGTGATTTGTGCTTTGAAGTACATTAGGTTTTTTGTTGTTGTGGGGATTTTTAATTTTTTTTTCCAGAGAAAAAGAACCCTACTGTATTGCAGAAAGAGATATAGCACATTAAAACAACTATAATTACAGCAGATGAAATATTAAGAGACTACAAATCCTTTACAGTGTTCATGGATTAGGTTAGAAATAATAGCAGTGCTGAATGTTAAACCTTACAGTGTCAGAAAAATACTTATGGCTTGGGTAACAAACCAGTATTAAAAGTTGGATTGCTGCCCTGCAGATCATACAGTTCTGTCAAACACTTTTCATGGGCGGCTATGTTAGGATTCAGCTGAATAATTCACTCCTTTCAGAATATATAGTGGTTTGCAACACTGTTGATAAATTTATTCTTTTGATTGTCATGTAGGTGAAAGGAGGACAAATACAGCTAAAGCAAGATTAGATGCAGATCACAGCTAGTGTTCATAAAGCATGGATAAATACATACTTTAAAATCAAAGTGTTTGTTCAACGTGTGTGTACAAGCATCTGTCCAGTCCCTGCAATCATGAGATATCAGAATCCCTTGGTTCAGTTAAGGACCTTGCAGAGAACGAAAAGTAAAAATTCCTGGTTCTCTTGAATATTATAATATTTGTGCATTTTAGTGAAAATCTGTGGTTTGGGAAGTTTGAGAACAGAAACAACAACTCATATGACAATATTCTCCACTGGGCTCTTTCCTCCTGTATCTTACACCACACAAGCTTGGACTGCTGGTAGTCTGGAGTTCTCACAAGGGCTGTGAACTGCAACTGGGCAAATTAATTCTTGTCTCATACCATTGTGTGGCTTAAGATCCTAGTGGAAAGCACAGCTGTATGGTTTATCACTATTTTATTTTATTTTTTAAATGAACCTGGCTTTCTGTTGTTTCATTTGTAAACCCTCCCAGTCCAGCTTCCTAAAAAACTAGAAATTACTATTGTATACATTGGTCCAGGAGTCAGGATATGTGGAATTTAATAATCTTGTGAGTGATTATTGAGTAATATGCCCATGCCTTGATTTTTGAGTAATATGCCCATTCCATTGTCTGATTCGGAATAGTTTCTGAGTCTCATCATGCCTAATAGAAAATTATTTGCTTTTTTGAGACCAGTCCTCTACTCCAGGTGATGTAAAAACATGTAAGGGCAGATGATTTTGCTCTTTATAGGCATTTGCAGTGAAACATATATGTTTAAAATAATTGAGAGTTGGCTAGGCAGCTAGATTTGTATTTCAGCTGTTCAGAAAAATCTAAGGGTCTGGATTGCTTCTTTATTCAGTGGAGAGCATAAGGGACTGCATAAAATCATAGGAAGTCTGATGGTTTTTATATCTTTGTTTCCCTAGATAAGATGGATGAAAACAGAAAGCTTGATATTTTCCATCCTGATGTATGCAGAGATTTTTCTTACTGACAATGTTAACATTCATGGTGATCCATTAGGTAATTGTCTCACCTAATTATATGTTTCAAATATGTCTTGAAGTGTCAAAAATATTTAGCTTTCATCTTACATTTATTCAGCTTTCTAAAGGACTGTGATCTTCCCAGTAGGAGGATGTGCTGATCAAATTGAAAGGACCAAGGACAGTGGTTTTGGAAAACAATTGGGAAGTGTACTGTCTGCAAGGCTTTTGGTTTATAGGTTTTTTTTGTTTTCAACAAATATGTTTGGCTTTCCATGCCAGAAAGCTAATAGAGTCCTCAGAGAATTGAGTGTACAAATAGGAGGAGCTGGGAAACCTTTGAAATTTTTATAGGCTTTCAAACTCCTCTTGGACAGTGACGATAGCTCAGAAGTGAGTTGATCTGTGGCATGCAGGAGGGAATGTGTTTCTTAAATTGAACGGTTTGTGGAGAACCTAATCTGCTTTATTTTGGGGTATGAGAAGGTGAGAGGGCACATCTCCTACCCATAACACAAGTCAATGTGAATTATTTTCATGTTATCAGCTGTATCTATTCCAGCTTCTTTTTTAAAGCTGAATTAGTCATGCCATATATCAGCTATTCAGGTGGCTGGTTTTGTTTTCTTTACAGCAGTGATTAGATGATAAGTTGAAACTCCATAAAGAGCAGCAAAATGAAAACCCATTATTTCTCAAGCAATCCCTATAAACATTGAAGTGCAGGGATCCTGAGTGCTCAAACTGTAATGCAGATAATGCACTGGCAGAACAGGCTCTTTCTTTTGAGGGCACAGTAAATGGACTGTGCTTCTGGGTCCTGCAGAAGAGACCATTCAAAAGACTCCAAACAGAATATTTTCTTCCTGTTATCCAGATATCAGTGTTTAAGTGTTTACCTCACTTAAAAAGGCTCATCAGCGTGTGAACCATTGACTACTTTTCCTCAGAGTTTACCTGGCAGACACTGCTGCTTTTTATGGGTTGAGGGAAGGAACACCAGCTTCTACACATTCCTCTGGTGGTTTAGTTTATTAGGGAAATGATGCATTTAACACCCCTACAAACAAATCGGCTGTGTCATGGGATATTAACTTTCTCTTGCCTGAATTAATGAAATCTGTTTGAGGATATTTTTTTACCCAACCTCAAGTGCCTTAAATAGAAGGTTATTTTCTGGCAGAAGAAAATGCAGTTCACAGATGCAATAAACTGCAAGGTCTAGTGACTGAACCACAAAATATTAAAGTTAAAATGATGTTGAATGTTAATTCAGAATTCTCCTCTATGGAGGAGAATGCCTTCCATGGCAATCAGGCAGCCATGTCAGTAATTTGTTTCTCTGTGCAGCAGTTTTAGAAGAACCTAACTTCAAAAAAGAAGGCCTGGAGGGAGGGGGAAATAAGGCAGAATGAGATAAATCTGTCAGTTTTTAGGCAGGCAAATGCAAATATCCAGAAAACAAAGCAGAAATTTTTGGTTTTAAATTACCTTCTGCACCAGCCAGTGCCCAGGGAACCAGTGTGAGAGAGACTTGGCTTCTTGTACTTCTCATTGATATTCCTGAGTGATACTCATGCCTGTAGGTCAAGTAAAAGGTCACTCATCCAAAGCAGAAGAGAAGATGCCTGCCAGCCTCAGGTTAGTATTGCCTCTGGAGGTTTATATGTCAGCCAGTTGGACTTCACTGTATACCTTTATTAAATACTAGAGCTGCTACGTAGTCATTCAGGAATTAATGAAAACTGTGTAAACACTTGTAAATATTTCAGGTATATCATAGCTTTGATGTATGTGACTGAGAAGGTGTCTGAAGTTTGAACTGTAGGAATTCTGTATATCTTTGTCTCTTTCTCAAGAGCTAAACCAGAGATACTTATTTAAACATCAGTCTGAAATTTGTTAACCAAATTTATGTGGGAAGGAAAAAAAACAAAACCAACCAAACAAACCAACCAACAAAAAAAAAAAAAAAAAAACACTACCTAAACCCAAACAAACAAAACAAAAAAACTAATTAAAAAAAAAATTGTGAGCTGAGTATAAAGTATGAGATATCAGCAAGGCAACATCTTCGACTTTTTGTTTTGTTGCTGCCATACTGTGCTCTTAACACTGCTGGGAAATAGATGGAGCAGTCAGCTGCCAGCAGAAATCTCCAAAGGATCACTTATATTTGCTTCCTCAGCTGCTGCCAGTGTGGTGTTTTCCAGTTTGCCTCTACAGGAAAAGGTTTAGAAAGGGTGTGAAAAGAAGAGCTGGTGTTAACAATTACCTGTTTGGGTTTTATTCTGTTGAAAATCAAGCCTCCATCTTTTATATTTAAAAGCTTCTGTATTAAAAACAGAGAAAACATACAAAAACAGGGCAAAAAAAGAGTCAGGCTTTTAATAAGCATTTGAGAGATTTAAGAATAGCCTCCACTACTATAAAAGGCTATGAATTTTTAACTAACCTTTTGATGAGCATCATTATTCATAAGTGCTTTTAACAAACTTGGAAATAAATTTGACAATATCTGTTAATGTCATGTTTATGATTAAAGTCAAACTGATTTTTTTTTCTTTAGTAACTTTAGGAGCTCTAAGTAATAAGTGAATGAAGAAAAACAAAAAGGAACAACAAAATAATGGCAGTAGAGGAAAGGTAAAGACTGTCTGTGTTCTAATGTACCATTGCAAAGTTTAGGTTTTGGTGCTTCCACTACAGAATGAAAACATTAGTATCAGTGGAGAGATTTCCCTCAAGTATTCCTGTAATGATATTTGCTGTCCTTGGGAGGTACAGGCTTATATGGGAAATAGGAAAAAGAATTATAGCTGTTATGATAGAATTGCTTAAGGTGAAGAAAAGGAGCATCTTTGCCTTTTCTTTCTTTTCTAGTACTTTAAATCCTTTACGGAATTTCTATCTCTATGTGTTCACATTGTGATCAGGATTTTTCCCCTCATTCTGGGTTCAACACAGGAAAAAAAAAAAAAA
>VXBI01013931.1:143621-198470 GCA_013397375.1 Toxostoma redivivum
AAAGGAAAATCCAGATTATCTGACAATTATTGACACCATATTAAAAAGAGGAGGAGGAAGCATAATAAAGTAGTACACAATTTTGGGTCACCTACAGAGGCCCCACCTCTCAGCTTTCAAAAATCCACCTTCAATTTCATTTGTGAAGGAAGGTTTTAAGTATATATTTTTTTCTGTTCTCTTGTTATATCAGCTCAGATTATACCAATTGCAGTAAAAAATAGGATATGCTTATGTTTCAGTAAGAAAGAAGATATAGATGGTACAGAAGATGCACTTCCCTCAGTTTTTCAATTACTTGGATTAATTTCAGTTTTATTCTTTTAGTAGCAATGCTTGTTTTCTGGAATTTTAGTTCAATCCTAGTTTTGATATCATATTCATTAAATAATGTTTATTTTGAATTTTTGTTATCATTATTCTTATCCTCATCAATACCAAGAGCCTAATATTATATTTTGACCTCCTATTAGTATTCTTACCATACTAAATAGAAGAGTATTTCCTCAATAATTGATAAGATAAAAAATGTAATGTTCTGCAACTACCTCATTTTTCCTCATTTGGCTCTCTTATAAAGATGCTGTGCAGCCATTTTCCTAAGCAGAGAGCACATTCCTTGCCTAAGGCCAAAACAATTATCAGCCATCATAAAGAAGTTAAACCAGTGTGGACGAGGGGGAGGAAAGGCTTGAAGTGCTACTTATAAATTCTAGCAGCAAATCTGCAGGAAAGTGAAAAGAATCCATAAGGGTTCCTCTTGAAAGCAAAGCCATGTCCCATTTGGCATGAAAAGCTCTGGGCTGCTGAGTTAGGACAAGCTGAAAGGGTAAGCATGCTGCAAGGTCTCTGCATGTTTGCTGTTTTAAATGACTTGAGAAAGAGTTTGGCTGAAGATAGACGTGTTTTTAGATCTCTCTGTCTAGTTAGACATATAAAAGGGTAGCATTGCCAATGAGTAAATGTGTCTTGATATATTATGAGGGAGTATTTTGGCTTATGAATCAATTTGTCCTTTACTGGTTTAAGTTGCTGCATTATTTTTGTTTCTTTTTCAGTTACAGCATTTTAAATAATGCCTTTGTCACTGCTATTAGACACAGGCTTGTATCTTAATGAACAGTACTTTGTGAAGCAGCAGTTACCAAAAATACAATGTTGCTTTCATCCATATGATTGCAGAAACTGAGGCCTTAAGAGATATTTGTGTTCTTGCACAATTTGTCTGCTTTCCTTTAAGCCATGTATAAGCATGCTAATCAACTTTTTCTTCTATTTTTTTTTTTTTTTGTGAAGTATATTTCTCAGGGGTCCATTAATTTTGGTGTCACATAGCTGATCTCATGGATAAACTGCTTGTTTATGAATATTGAATGTCTAAATAATCAAGAGACCAGAATATAAAATACATGCTGAAGAATTTCTTCCTTGGGATAGAAAGTTCTCGTATGAGCATAAATATTAACTGTTGACTACACTGTCAGCTAGTCTTAGCTTTTAAGTGAAAATATTTAAGAATAAT
Source organism: Toxostoma redivivum (assembly GCA_013397375.1). Lineage (NCBI taxonomy): Eukaryota > Metazoa > Chordata > Aves > Passeriformes > Mimidae > Toxostoma > Toxostoma redivivum. The sequence continues at coordinate 145,144 of VXBI01013931.1, forward strand.
TTTGCTACAGAATAATGCTGATTTTATAAAACTCTTTCCTTTTCCCACTTCCTAACCTCCCCTGCCCCTTTCTGATATAGATGTGCCTAATATTTTGATATAGCTTCTGGGTTTTTTTTAAATGGTTGTAAAATATAAGTAATGCTCTAGCTGTTTCTCAGACTGGCTGTATTTTTATTGGAATTAAGAAAGGTGTTGTCACAGTCAGGTTTTTAGTTAATTTACATCAATATTTTCCATTCATTCACTATGTAAGTGAGAAGACTGTGCTGTACTACTTGATCTATAAACAAAAAAAGGTAATAGATGTTCTGTGTTATTCTTCTTGCAAGAATAGAAAAGCAACCTTAAAGGGTAAAAAAACTTTAGGTTTGTAGAATTTCCCTTTCTATTAAAATGGGCTTTGGAGGCTTCCAGCTTTGGTTGTGTCCTGGTTTAAGGCAAATTTGGGGTCCCTCTAGGAAACAGATTCAAGTGGTCCTTCACCCAACTGGTTTGGGAAAAGATTTCCTCAGAGAGAAGTGGAAAAAACTTTATTTAACAGGCAAAGCACTCCCCAGCACAAAAAAGAACAATACTAAACAGCAAAACCTCTCACTGCTCCGAAGAGATGACAGATTCAGCAGAGTCCCTTCTGTGGGTTGCAGCCCGGCTCACTCGGTCTGTTCTCAGTCCCTCCAGAGCTGGGAAATGTCACAGCCCAGCCCAGGCCTAGTGGGACACAGGTGTGAGCTCCCAGTGCTCCTCTGGGTTTTTAGTCCGGGGCAGGTTCAAACAATCCCAAGAAAAAAAAAAAAAAAGAAACAGTCCAGGGAACTTCTCTGCCTCAGCTAGCCAAAAACAAACTAAAAGCCAAGGAGAGCTCCTGCTGTCCACTGCAGACAGCCCAGTCTGTGTGAAGGATGCTGGGGTGCAAGGGCAGTCTCTGATAACAAACTCTGCACCTCTTCTCTCCCCTTCACTCCTGGAACAAGACTTAAAGTTGCAGAATTTAATATCCAGCACAAACAGAACAGATGACTGGGGATACAAGCATCATAAAGTCACCCCAGAACAGGTTGAGAAGTAGAAATCGGTATCAATGTTGAGGTGGAGAAGGGGATAGGACAAGACTTAGAAAATGCAGAAAGCTTACATTTACACAATAAAGAAAATTATGTACATGTCTTTTCAAATGTGTTGATGCACAGGTGAGATTCCTTGAGGTTCTACATAGTGGTACTGGGATTTAGAATGCAAGAGTGTGCTGCTTCCCTGAGGTGATCCAGAGGATGCACATAGGTGCAGCCACTGCTAATGGGATATTAGCATATTGCAGTATTTATCTGCACTGATAAATCTTTTCTCTGGTGGTAGCCACATCTGGAACAGATTTTAACCGAGAAAAACTGTGCTTGTTTAGGCCAAAACAAGGAATGTAGCCATGCAGAAGACAGGATGAGCATTTTTTTATTTTTATTTTCCTTTTCTTTTTCTCTCTCTAAAAAGATTAGAAGGGCTATATTTCAGAAATAGTATGCAAGAAACACCTGTGGATCAAAATGATGAAGGATTTATCAGAGGGTATAATAAGTACAGTGATTTAACTCATATTTGTATGGCTGAGATGCAGGTGGTTATTACTATAGAAAGTATTCATGAAAGAGATTTTAGAAAGGGGGGGGGGGGGGAAGGAAGGGATGGTGCAGAATTAAAAGCTTTGGTTGAGCTGTAATATATCTGAAATACATGCTAGACATCCATAACAAAAGGCCAGAGGAAGAGGCTAATGAGATTTTAATTTGGACATGGTAGAACAGAACGAGAATAAAGAGGTAGATTGGTGAGACAGGTAGTTAAAGCTGTTACACTCACTCATGTTATGCAAGTTTTTGGGTGGGATTTATGCACAGGAGACCTCTGTTAATTACAGTGGCCCTGGAGAATCTTGAAGACAGCTGAGGGGGAAATGAGGAGGCTCTGATGAAGATCACTAAAAAACAAACTAGAACACAGAAATGAAGTAGTGAAAAAACAAGAAGTAACAAAAGTATTTAAAAAAAGTGTGAAATTTAGATTAGCTAGACTTCAAATCTTGGAGCAAAGTGATGCAGCTGGAATTAAAACAAAATGGGAAGGATTAGTGGTTGATGAAGTCAGTCCAAATGTTTTGAGTTTGTTCTCTAAAATTTTTGAAAGGACAAAAGGGAAATTTGAGAGGAGAGAGAGACTGAGTAGTTAGGCTTGGAGCTCTTCAGTGGCCCTCTGAATTCAAGATAAATGTGTACGGAATGAAGGTCCTGCCAAGGAAGTATTTTCTGTGGGATTGGGAGTGAATTTCATATTTTTAAAGTAATAAGTACTTGGGGTTTGTTTGATTTAGGTAGCAAAAGGATTATTCTGAATTTAATATTTATATACCTATAATAAATTTCCATAATTATTTTATTAGCATCTTCTTTTATACACAGCATCTCTAACTGCTGTAGAGAATCTTGCTTATATAATGAAGGGATTTCTCTAAGTAACTTGGCTATGACTAATAAAAAATTTGCTTGTTTTCCTGTTACGCTCTTTTAAATAACCTCTGAAAATTCAGTTGCACAAGGCTTTGCTAATTTATGTGTAAGTCCATATGATATCTAATAGGTTATAAATATAAAAAAAGCATTTTAAAAGTTTTCCCTTTTTTTCCTATCCATTTTTTAATAGGCTTCATAAACCCCATCAATAATAATGAAGTCCAGAAATTGTTTTACAAAATGTTCCTTAAGGTTCAGCTATGAATTCATGACTCACTATTCTGAAAGCTCTTAAAATTTCATAAATGCAAGTCTTTACATTGGAGCAACACACATTTATGTATACATATCTGTATATAAATATATGTATATATGTAGAATTCTCAATGTATAAAATGTCTGTCACATTCAAAAGACAAAAACTGCAAAGAAAAATATCAGATCTTTAGTCTAATACTTTCCTCCAAAATGTGAATGTTTCAGAATTGTCACCTGGAATACATCAGATATTAAAAAGTGATAATTTTGCAAGACAAAGATGAAATAGTGAATAAATGTAATATGTCTGTTCTCATCTGTCAGGAAAAAGTAATTTGAAGTATGACAGTGATTGAATTTTTAATATGCACTTAATTCAATAAATTGTGTTAATATGTCCAAAATGGATGTCAGACAAGGCAACAAGTATGATTATATCAAGTTTGGTTACAATAAATATTTCCCACCACCCTAATTCAACTGGCATTACGTAAGCCTGGCTCTGCTGAAACTCCTGCTTTTAGAACTGAAATGTCTTTTCACACAAGATAACTGCACCTGGAATTGTTTACCTGAGATTTTGACTGCAATTTTACATCAGACTTTCTGGGGCATATTTGCTGTTTTTAATGTCATTGTTTGGCTTAATATGTTAATAGTAAATATCTGTGAGTTTTACATTATTTCAATAAAGTGGCCAAAACCTGTGTCTAAAGCATGATCCCCTACCTCTCCCTTTCTCAAAGCTGGTGTTTTGCTTTCCAGCTATTTCAGCAGTTTAGGGTCATCATTACTATATTATCAGGTCACCAAGATATCTGGTTTTATCTTTTTTTTTTTTTTTTTTTTTTTTTTTTTTTTTTTTTTTTTTTTTTTCAATTTTATTTTTTTTTTTTTGATNTCCAATTTATTTTTCTGTTTGCAAATTAAATTTCCTTTGCAGGCATGAAAATTACCACATCATCTAATGCTGTCTTGAGGCAGGTCTTTATTTGCTGATGATGTCCAGTTGTTTAGTACTAGAGCTGGAAATGTCAGTTTTTCCTTCCATCAGCACAAACCCTGTGTTTTATTAATAAGCATGGTGATTAAGACACAACATTAATTTAAATGCCTTTTCTTATTTTTTTCACTTAACACAGGGAGAGCAATCTCACGTACAGGCCAGTGCTGAATGCCAGGGGTGTTTCCTTTGGTAGGGAGTGGAGACCTGATTTTCTCTCACTGCACTTGTAGAGGGAGGCTGAGTGTTTGCCCAATTCCTTTGCCCCTTGTTATGTTTCCCTCTGTCAGTGGAAAAAAATGGATCTGCTCCAAGAAAATTATTTTCCCCAACTTATACGAGGAAAACAAAGAGCTATGATTCATTCCTCCAGGGGTTCGTTAAAATGTATTTTATATGACTGTGGTGGTTAAATATTCCTGTTTCAGTTAGTGAAAGTTCATACTGGCTTTGGAAACTTTCAGGTAATAAAAATTTCTACTCTGAAAAATCCTTCTTTAGTTCTGAGTATGAAGTTCAAAGTCTTTTATTACAAGCATAGTGTTCCTGAAGGGAATTTGTTAGAGCTCAGAATCAGGCTGCTGAAGAATCCAAAACTCCTTTTTGTTTGGTGGGCAAATAACAGGTGGGGATGTTGTGTGACCCCTCAGCCCAAGCCTAGCCAGGGCCCCAATATCCTGGCTGTCATAAAGCAAGCAGGAAAAAAAAAATCCTACTTGTTATTTTAAGCTTGCTATGAGGAGTTAGTTTGCAGGAGAAAACATAAAATTAATACCCAAACTAGGTTTTATAGCTTCCCTCTAGCTTCTGAAGTGTTTGCATGTAGATGAGAGTGGGATATACATTTTCAGCAGTCAGCTTCCTGTCACTCATAAATATTTTTTTTTTCCTCAGGGTATCCTCAATCAGTGTATCTTTTTATTGAAAAGTTTGCTTTGGATGTCTGAGCAGGAATGTCAGGCTTAGTCAGAAAAATCTGATGCCTGTTGATTTTGATGTCAGAAGGAAAAAGCAAACTTATCTGTAGATGCTCTTAACAAGTCCATCTGATAGTTGTGGATTCAGAGTTCCTGAGCTAATTCAGTATGAAAACAGAGAGCCATCAAACTGGGGCTTTGGATTTTATTTCATGAAAGGTAATTGGGTTTCCTGGTGTCAGCCATAGATCATGGTTACAGTGCAAATTAGAGTTTCAATTTCTTTGACTAAGATTGTGAGAATATCAGTGGTTAACCCTGTTTTGGATTTTTCTCACAAGTATTTTTTTAAACACTTAACAGAAATATATTTAAAAATGTTAATTGCAAACTGATTTAGGTCATGATGGTAATAGGATTTTCAGGAATATCTTACAGAATGAACTATCAAGTGACTAGAGCGCTTATATCAGTAGTCAATTTACTGGGAAAAATATCAGATAATCCACAGTATACTATAATATTGCAATATTTGTTATATCCTGTGGTTATTCTGTGCAAATAGTTGACAAACATTTTGTATTATTAAAATCTGTTTTGAATCTAAGTTTCTTTCAGGAAAAAAAATATCAATTTTATACTCTATGTAAGAATCCTTGCTACAATCCATTTAATATCACCTTTTGACTAACTCTGAGCTTTGTATGTATTTTATACTCAGTGAAATTCTGCTGGCTTGTTGGTGGTGGTGTTCCAGAAGTACAAGTGGAGAAAAATCTCTCTTTTGTTGTCAAACCTGCAAGAACAAGAATCAGTAGCAACAAAAAGTTTTGATGACCAGGCGCTGGTTGCTGAAAAAAATATATTATGTACCTTATTACAAAGTCTCATAAAGGTTTGGTTTAATGGAATAATTAGAGGTCTGTGTACAGGGTAATGCCAAGGGGCAGCAGTACTGGTGTAGGCACCAATGGATAGTACTGAAGAAATGGAATCTCTTAGGTAGGAGAGATACTGGAAAGAGTTGAGTAAGGAGCTGAAATTAGAAGCATAATTCTGTGACATATTGAATAATGATATAGGCAGCCTAACAATGAGATTAAGATGAGAATATATTATGATTAGAATTGATTTCATGCACCCAGAAGGAGGCTTTGCCCTGAAGGGAGAGGGAAGCTTCTGTATTAAAAAGTGGTGCAAGCAGAGTGTACATATTGCTGTTAGAATAAGGTCATTCTGTCTGCTTTCCTCATGTCAGTGAGAAGCAAAGCAAAGAGAAGAATTAAAGACAAGAGTCTTTATGGAGCAGATTGGTGTCACATCTCTTTCCACTGATCAGATGGCTTTTCTGAAGTGGTAAACTACTGCTACCTTATATTTCTATTATAGTCTCATCTTCCTCTTTATATTGTATGAGTAAGAGCAAAGACAATAAGTAATTTGATTTATTACCTTCAATTTGTGCATCAGTATCTTTTGCCCCATTTCCAGCAATGAATGTTTTTGGGTCTTGTCCTAATTTTATCGTACTAAACATTCCAAAAAAATACATACTGTAGCTTCCTCATTCAGAATTTTTGAGGTGGAACTATAACAGATTGCTTATTATTTGTTCTACAAAAGAGAAATCCTCCTACCATAGCCTGTTCCTTTGGTGAATTTTACCCAATAAAATCTCTTTTCAAGACGTTAACTTGCTTGGTGTCCTTTTATTATTAGAGAAGTTTTGCTGGGACCTAACTGTTTTAAGGCTCTGATATTTTACCAGTTTTAATATTTCTTAGTTCCATTTATCTTTTTTCTTGACAAAAGATTTATAGTTTGGCTGTAGATAGACCCTTGGACTGGCTCTTCCTGATGTTAATTTTCTTCCTAACAGTCTGTGTGTTACTGTGACTGAAACAGTTTGTTGGCTCCTACTGAGCAGTGCCTGGTTTTCAGTTTTATCACTTTTCTCCAATTCATTTGGTTTGGAGTTTGGTTTGTTCATTTGTTTTTCTTCCCTAAAATTTCTTTATCTCAACTCACATTTCTTTTCTTGCTTTTGTCCATCCTTTTCTCTCCCCTGTCCTGCTGGGGAAGAGTGAGCTGGATGAAGGCTTAGGTGTTGTTTGGGGTCAACCCATCTCACCATTCTTCAGACACCAGGTATAAAAGATGATTATGGTGTCAGAATCTGAAAAATCCATCCATTTTTCTTTTCCTTGGAGAACAGATTATCCTGAAATCATATTTAAGAACAAAGCATATCTTTGGTTATTTGGTGGTGTCCTTCATCTTATTCGTTAAGGTGGCTAATACATTTGCCTTGTATTATGGTCATTTGTTTGAATAAATGTCATCATTATACTGAATAATGTCCTGCCTTTCATAAAACCCATAAAATTTCCTGTCTAAAATCTCAGTGTCCTATCTTCAGTGATGCACAGCTACTATTTTTCATATTTAACACACCGAAGATCAGCTTGAGGAAAGGACTAAAGGAAGGGAACAAACTTTTTTAAAAAATTGTTTTATTCTTTCTTAAGAGATATTGAAATAAGGCCAAAAGGTTGTGCAAGAATCTAGGCAGCTGCTTAAATCTGGACAACAGAAGTTTTCCCCTTATTGAATGGTAGAATCCTGATGGGACGCCCACAAACTCCCTGGAGGTGGAAGCACCTCCAGGTGGAATCTGAGCACAGATTTTAGCAGACCTGAGCTAGGCTGCAGATTTGGGCACAGAGTGATGGATGTGAAATTGGCATCTAGTTGTTCATGCCCCATTTTTCTGTCTGTGATATTATTCTCCATAGAGCATATCTGACAAGAGACATAAAGTCTAATGTGTCATTTCAATCCATCTCTCTGGCCCTTCTGCACTAAAGGCAGCTCTGGAGTTTAGTGTCAGTAGGTCCAAGAGTACCATAATCAAGCTAGAGAGGAGTATAAAACAACTCCAAATCTGCTTATAACAAAGGGGATAAACTGTTTACATCTCTTTATACAAACATGTATGGTCAGATCATCTGGATGACGTGATAAGTTAAGACAGTTTCAGCAAACAAAATTTTCCTTGATCAATTTTCCTTGATCAATTTATTGTTTTCTGCAGAGGATAAGATTTTAATCTTTTCTGTCTCTTCTCAAGGACTTCTGCTGAGGACTGAGCCCTGAGTCCTTTGTATCTCATGCCCTACTTTCTAGTGTCCAAATATATAAATAAAGAGAGAGTTTTAGGTGACATCTGAACTGTTTTAACTTCGGTGGACCCTTACTGGTCTAAAGTTGTCTATGATTCTTTGTTCTTAACCAGTCCTTTGAGCTTTTGTTTGTTTTTGTAGCACAGTGGGACAACTGGGTCTCCTGACTTACAGATGGCAGCAGCAAATGGTTTTCCTGCTTCAGGGAATGGCTGCTGACCATTTCTCCTGGGTCAGCTGCTAAGTCCAATAGCTTGGACACAGGTTTCTCTCAGCAGCTTCTCCTCTTTGGGCTGAGCTCCAGTGATGCTGAACTCCTCCTGCCAGTGCTTTGTCAGCACAGGCTAGAAACTGCTCTGCAGAGGTGTCAGTCAGATTTTGCATGGCAGTTCTTGCTGCTCTTTTTCTTGGCTCAGTGCATAGCCCAGGTGCTGTCAGCACTGTTCAAAGCACTGCTGGTTGAGCTCCTGCTTAAAGCTGTGTGAGCTCCTCTGTCTGTCAGAAGAGCAGGGACACCCCTTCACACCCCTCTGGAGCATTTCCAAAGTGTTACCTTTGAAAGCTGCTCCTCAGCCTCCACCTAGCTGTGGGCTTCTACCTCTAGCACTAATTAACCCTTTGTCTATGCTTTGCTCATGTTCCCACTTCTGCTTTAAGGCAAAAGGTTCTTGCACTACAGTGTGTTTTATTTCTTTCCTTATTGCTTCTCCATAATACACCTCTCCTATTACATGTGCCTACATTTTTCTGATGAAATTGGAACTCTGCTCTTTCAGATGGGGATATGTAACAAAATGATGGAGTTGAGTGCTTATTGTGATTATAGCTTCTAAATTAATTATTTTGCTTTTTTCTTTCATGAAAAGTCCTCCAATCCAGAATATGGTTTCACAAATATTACTGACTGTTGTTATTCTGAGGATAATACATTTTCCACCTATTTATTGAAAAAGAAAGATATCCTTGTTTGCTCCCTTAAGAATGGTGAAGATATAGTCTAGATCATATGGTTTTAAGAAAGTAAGAATAACTTGAAATTTCAAAACTTCCAAGTCTGAAAACTAATAGTCCTATGTTTAATTTCTTTTCCTGAGTAGATAACCTGTTAGTGTCTTTGTTAGTGGCCCTTAATTTGTGCCACTTACACATGTTAATTGTTTTGTGTCTGTCAGTGACAGTGTGTATGAATATACACTATTTTCTTCAGATTCAACAGCTTTGGATATCCTGTTTTTGTTAGCTATTTTTTTTATTGTAGTTTGCAATCAGTTATGTGCAGTTGACAAATTCAGGATGCCATTTTTTGCATCTTGCATGGAATTTTGTCTCATAAGAATTAGTTGGCTGAGTGCACATATTAAATAATTCCTCAAAATATCATAAATAATTACTGCTGCATATGGGGACCATTTAGAGATGTTCATACATGAAATAGTGATTTTCATAAAAGTATATCATAAATAAATAATTGCACTAATAGCAAGTCCATATGAAGAAATATCAATCACGGTCAGTGTTATTGCAGTGTGTTGTGTTCATGCAAGTGGCAGAAGTGCATTGCAAATGCTGATTAAGCTGGAAAGTGAACTAAGAGGAAAGCACAAAGCTGAATGTCACTGCAAGCATATTTATGTGAGCTTTTGATTGAATGTTGCCCACTAAGTGCTGCAGGTGAAGTGAGAGGAGCTTCCATAGTTAATGAATACATTGGTGTTTTAGTCACTGGAGGACCAATGAATTTCAGTGTGTTAATCTTCTTTATAAAGCAGAGCTGCCACATGTCTCCATGTTGTAGGCCTTGTAAAGCAGTCATTGAAAGGCTCTTTTAAAAAATGTAATATATTCAAGGTGGTTTTAAATATATTTTTAATTTCATAGAGTTGAGGTTTTTTGTTTATTTGTTTTTGTTGTAGTTTTTTCTATACATAAATTTAATTTTCCTTCTTGTAGATAGTTAAAATATCAGATTTGGCAAATTATGTTTTTCTAAGTGCAACAGCTTATTTTAGCCACTTTAGAGAGATCCATCATAAAACACATGTTCCTCTATGCTAAAAATAATTTTTGTAAATAGAAAGCATTCTTCAACCTGCTGCCACTGTAAGTGGTATAGCTGGCTTCAGCTTCCAGTGAATCTTATTTTTGTCAGGCAGGAGTAAAGGAATAGCCCTTTGTTATAACCATTTTCTTCCTTGTGCATATCTGATGGACATATGCAGACAGGCTGACAACAGATTTGTTATCTACAGGCCAGCAGAAAAATTAAATAATGCAAGTGGAAGTCTAAAGAGGAGTGAGTGTACAATAAAAACTGACAAGCCCATAAAAAAGAGCTGAAGGAAAAGGGGAACTCTTTGATAATCCTGGCCTTTGTTGGCCTACATTTTCTTTTTATGACAGAACAAATATTTAATTTTAAAATCCATATAAATTGTTTGTTATTCCTAGAACAAGTGTACTTTTTTCTTTTCTCCCTCTTATGTGCCATTTGGAAACATCTTAAGTTTATTAATGCATTTATATATATTTTAACTTCTGGGCGTGCTGTACAGTACAGGAAGTATGACCAAAATGGGGTTGTGCTTATATTCAATTGTTATTAATCCAGGGACTAGTGACCTTTACCTGGTCTAAGGTTCCATCTGTGTAGATCTTTGCAAGGAGATCCTTCATCTGCTTCCTAACTTGACAGGAGGCTAATCTGTCCTTAGAGCGCTATAGTTGTGGTGGTTATTGGACAATTTTATTATATTATTTCTTAACTAATATATTATTTTTTCTAAATAATAGCTAGTTAAAGGAGTCTTACTGGAAACAATTTCTTATCTGACACAGAACATCAACAGAGGTAAAACATACACTTGTTTCCTGATATTTTTCCTGGTTCCTATTCAACATTCCTTTTCCAGGCATAGGGGAAAAAAAAAAAGAAAAAGGATAGTTCATTAAGAGATGCCAAAGGACTTCAGTAAAGAAATGGCAGATTAGTACAAAGATGAACTTGTGTCTGTTGCTTTTGATAATTTTGTATGAGCAGCCTAACCAAGAAAGGCATGCTCTCTGGCTGGGTTTTTTGGCTTAACACATGGGTTGGGTGAAAACTGACAGAAAATATGGAATCACCATCCCGTACATTTGTATTTTTCATTTGTGTGCAATTTCTCAGAAGTTTCAAGAATGTCATGACCCCTCTTCAGTTAGTTAATTTCTACAGTGTGTCCAAATCACTGCAATAACACACAGAAAAGGTCATATTTGGACATACGATTGCTTTTCATGCTTTGATACTGCCCTGGCTTCCTCTGGTAAGAGATGAAGATATTTTTGGGAAGCTAAGTAAAAACTGTGTGGAAAAGTATTTCATGTTGCTCAGACCTCTGTTTTCTACCTTGCTCACCCTTATTCCTCTCAAGAAGAATAAAAAGAAAACACTGTGTGACTCAAGAGAGGCTTAGGCTTCTCAGAAACATGATTGGGAGTGAGCTTCTGGAGCCTGAAGGGACCTTCCAGACATTGTTCAATTTAACCTCCAGTCCAGGATTTCATTACAGGTTTTTATTAGCTCTCATTTGTTTGGTCACTGTTGAATCTGAATGCACCTGAGTCTTTGGGGTTTTTTTTTTCCCCCTAATCCATTTGCCAGAATATCCTCTGCCATATTTATCCTGCTTGTTTTCTCTCCCTCCTCTTGTGTTCTTTGCTTTGCTTTATAGTAATCCTCTGCTGTTTTCCACTGCTCTTTTTTTCTCAGAAATACCCTTCTCATTGCCCCAGTCATACATTCTGCCCCTTTCTTGTAAAGAAACATTTGCTAAGGGCCTACAGAACTTTCTTGATGACTTGGCTCTCTTGTGCAGTGTTAACAGTTCTTAACAAGGATTAACAGTTCTGTGGACAGGGGTGTTATGCCCTGATGTTTGTATAGTGCTCAGTGTAATAAGATTTGTAACCATAGTGAGATCCTTACCCTCTGCTGTTTTGCACGTGGAAGTGAGCATCCTAATTCCAGTTTACAGTCCAGACATTTGTTGCTGTTTTAAAGAGAAGAAGTTGCAGCCTGTTTTAACAAATAGGCACTTCAGCTGCGTGCATGCATTGCTTGCAATTTGATGTGGAGACCATGTGACAGGCATTTTTGCAAGTTCTTTCTTCTTTCCTATTAATTAGTTTTAAATGGTGGAGTCCTCCAAGTCTTAAAAAAATTAATTAAACAAAGAAAAAAAACAACATTTAATTTAATGCCATAAGCACATTTGAGGAAATATCCATGTCACCTCCCTATAAGCACAAGTTTTAAGAGATCCTTTAGTAGACTGAGAGACAGATTCTTCTAAAGGGCAAGTTGGAGAGGAAGCCTAAACTAAGACTGTTTTTCTACTAAATAAGACATTTTTAATTTTGTTTTTTTGAGGTTTTTTTTGTTTGTTTTGTGTTTTGAAAGTCAAGCTTCTCAGTGAGGTGACTGAGTTTGAGTGGTATTAATGCAAAATTCTCGCCTTTCCACATCTTTCCATCCTGCTCACCCAAAAGGTTCTAAGCTGGGACCCTCATTCCAGAGCAGCCAGAGTTGCACTGAATGAGGATGAGTAAGGAGCAGGACAAGGATGAATCACAACCATAAAGACACACAGAGTGTGCTCAGTGCTGGAAGCCTGCCTTTACACCCAACAGTGCAATTCCCCAATCTGCAAAGAAAATGAGCAGATTCATCTTGCATTGATTTCTACAGTCAGGAGACTTTTCTGGCAGGTTCCAATATATTCCAGGTGCTTAATCAATATCAGTGTTAAACTACCACCCATAACCATTTCCAGGGTTATTTTTCTTTGCTTTTCTGACTTACTCACATAATGCCATATGTGTCTTAGTGGATTAAAAATTGGAAGAATACATGTGTAGATGTTTTTGATTAATAGGATCTTTAGTAGAAATTTAATAACCTCAAATGTAAAATATTGATCTTGTTCTTGTTCTTGCTCATATAATTTCCTTTAAAACTAAGTTTTTTGAGGTTTTTTTGTTTTGTTTTGTTTTGTTTTTTTCAGTTGCAATTATATAAGAAGACACACACAGTCTTACTACCTGTAATCTAACATGTGGCTTGATGCAATACACATTTTGCAGCCCTGAAGGTCAGGAACTTGAATGTTTTTATTAGGGAGAGAGAAAGTGTCAGGAGGGAGTATTTTTAGAGAGAAATGGAACAACAGGGAGAGAATTCATGACATTTTCAATACCATAGACCTTGTTAAGTGGCTATGGAAATTAAGTACACTGATGAATTTTATTAAAAGCATTGACAGAAACGTTAAGAAATACTTGAGTAGTCTGTGTGATGTGGAAGCATTTTTCATGATGAGCATAACCTATAAAATTGCTAATAAAAGGCACTGTTAAGCACTGCTGTGTTCTGGGCTGCTGCTGGTCCTGATGTGGCATGAGAAGGGTCTCTGGGTGTATCTGAGGTGGTCTGACTGGGTCAAGTCAGCCTTTGAAACATTGGAGAATACATTCTCTTGTCACAGTATAACAGAGCTTTTGCCATTACAGCAGGGTGAGTTGGTAAACTTTGCTGGAGTTTGCTTTGTTTGTTTGTTTGTTATTTGCTACACCATGGAATGGAACTGTTTTAGGCCTCTGTAGCTGTAGAGCTTTCGTGGCTAAGTCTTACTGTCTTTCTAGCAGAATTCTCCATTACCAATGCCCCAAATGGCTTGTTAGCACCCATTTATACTTGGCTACTTGGAACAGTTTGATGGTAAAGGTACTGCAAGATTGTTCAGTCTCTTGAGTCTTCAGATTACCAAACTCTTGGGTTTGAGATGCCTCAGTGTTTGCCTAGTACTGTAAATCACCCTTAACATAAACTAGTTCACAATTTTGTGCAAAATTACTAAGCAGTTTAAAAGTTCTAATCCTGGACAACACAGTTGCAATTTAATGGAGCAATACTGTTCTGATCTCTTTGTAATCTACTAGAACTGTGTATCTCTAATAACCTGTTTGTAATTCAAGAGATAAGGCTGCTTCTCATAGACATTCTTAATTTGCCACCAGAGGGGGGAAAAATTCCTTATATATGCAACCCACCTGAGATTCTGTACCTATTCAAATCATAATTCCGTGGAGAATAATATCTCTAAATCCTAATATAATTCAGGAATGGCTTTTTAAAATTTTCCTCTGAGTGTTCACAAATCATGACAATTAGTAAATATTAGAAGAACTGTAATTGTATAGGGAGATAAAGTATTCTTTCTCTACTGTGATCAAAGGTCTTTTAGTGTTTCAATGTACTTGATATATAAATTATTAATAAAATGCCCGAGGTGAAGTTGAGAAGTGGAGAGTTGAAGATGGGTTCACTGCATGTAAAATGGAGTGTCTCCAAAAAACTGAGATTCTTGAGTTCCCCTTGCACCCTGTCCCAATGTTCAACTGCCTTCATGAAGAAACCTTTCCATCTACTGCAAGAACAGCCCATGATAATGACATTTTCTGAGGTGAGGATTGCCAGATCCTCTCTCACCCAAGGATTCCATGATAGCACATATATTAAATTTATTAAAGAAAAACAGGGAGCAGTGATAGTTCAAATGCCCTCAGTGAGTAAGCAGCTTCCCTGTCCTGGGTATTACTGTGCCAAGCTGGAAGCTGGAACAGTTAGTGCAAGAGAGAAATAATGCTTAGATTTTAGAAAGGGTTATAAAACCCAGGTGAAGATTAAAGATAAATGGATGACAGTGTTTTCTGATGAGCCACAGCACAGCCTGGGTATTCTACCACATTCTGCTGACTGCACACTGATTATTTTTTTACAGCCTTCACAGCTTTTGGAACAGCAAGACTGAAAACTTTGAACTAGCCCCACTTTACTGATCCACTTTTATTTCCCAGTTGTTTATTTTTTTCCATTAATGATAAATTCATGTTACTTTTTTCCATGTCTACAAACTGATTTTTTTTTCCTCTACCTACAAATTAGAGGAAGTTCCTCTTGCATTGTAACAGGAACTTCATCCGAGTCACAGAACAGTTTAAGGTGGGATAGACCTCGGGAGTCATCTGGTCTAACTCCTGGTAAAAGCCCTTTCAGTTGTGCAGCTGTTGTCAGAGATATATGAAATAAAACAGTAAAAAAAAAAAAGGCTGTCTTTATTTGAAATAAAAATAATTTATAATCCCTAGCATAAAATTCAATAATCAGCTGCTATAACAAAAAATGTTCTGACCAAGCTCCTGAATTTCAGTCAGGTGAATGAAGTGAACTAAGCTGTGAATCTGGATATCTGCTGAAAATGGTGTTTTATATAGATCTGTTAACAATTCTGAGGGTCACTGTTAAGCCCAAATAGATAGGATAGCTATTAATCTGTTAGAACTAAATGTGTCATTATTGCTTTCAACAATAAGAGGGAGGTGGGATTTTAGTTTTTTTTGTTGTTATTGTAGATTACTGCTTTTAATTCTTGAGTAAAAGAATAGAAGGAACTATTTCAGAAAAACTCTTGGTTTAGTTTTCTAATTTTGTCATGTTTCTATAGTTGATTGGAAAATTCCTCAGGAAGAAGGTGAGCTCCTTTGGTTTTGCGTTTGTTTTGGTTTTGTTTGGTGGGAGATTTTTTTAATTGGTTTGTTGTTTTTTTTACGATATAGCTACAACTTATAGAGTACAGAACTGCAGACAGAGTAACTCAGGCACATTGTACTAATGTGGCTGCAGATGGCAACTTCTGAAAGCCTTGGGGGCATGGGAGAATATAGAATCTAACTTGAAATGCATTTACTCAGGCCCTTGTTGTGGGGGTTCTGCAAACAGTTTGCAGTCGGTGGAGCTGCTGTCACTTGTTTGTGAGAGCACACAGTGCCAGAGGTTGGGGAAGCACATGGCCTTGCTCACAGAGTGAGCAGCTCTCTGCTGGCTTCTCTGTGCAGTAATTGGAAAGAAAGCAGCAATGTGCCTGCTCTGAGCAGCCTCCCTGACACAGTCCTGTGGCATCTCAGGGGTCAGGGATTTTCAGCTCTGACTCCTTAATGATGAATGTCTTACCAGTGGCGATGAGGGGAGAATCGATAATGCAGCCACCTGGATTTCAGGTGTGGGTCAGCTGCCAGTGGGTTGCAGTTCTTTTTCAGGTTGTCCTTGGAATTATTGCACTGCAAAGTATGAACAATTCTCGTCATGAATTATGGCATGGACTTCACCTACTTTGCTTTGTGCTATTTCACTCACCTTTTCCTTTAGGAGTGGTGTTTGCCTCTTTTGAAGGGTTTAGGTTTAGGTTTTCAAGCAATATTGTTAAACTGCTCTTGCTATTTTAATTTTAGTGTCTGTATTCGAGAAAATAGATGCCTAAAAGTGATCAGGATTTGACTTTTCTTCTTTTGGATGAAACTATGAAGTTCTCCAACTGTTTATAAGCACAAGATGCTAATAAATTTGTGAGTTTTTCTTGTCTTTTTAAGAGACATACTGTGTAGTATTCTGAGATGTGTTGTCTGGCCTCATTATCTTTTTCTGCTAGATTTTTGATAATGAAAGAACAGTCAAATTTTGTACAATTTTATGACTTTCCACATGTGTCCTTCCTTCCACTTTACATCCTTTTTTTTTTTTTTTTTTACACCAGGCTATATGGCTCTTATTCACATTTTCTAAAGTTTTAGTTTATTGAAGTGTCTTAGAACAGAAGAAGATGTAGAAGTATTACAACAGGAAATAATGCATACATGTTACACTGCCAGTGCCCAAATATATTCCTAAAAATGGAAACACAGCCCATGGATTTCACTTAATAGTGGCTAACAGGCTAAAAGGTGGCCAAATAACACAGCTGATGTAAGAGTTTACACTTATGTGTTGAAGAAAATGCTATTAGTAATAGGTCATGCTGGATTTGGGGCAAAGGGATTCTATTTTGTACCCTGAAGCATGAGATTTAATTACTCTTACAATCACTGTCTTTGCTTACAAAGCTGCCACTGTTGTTTATCATCAGAAAATTATCCAACCCTTTTAAAAAACAGCTTTAGTATTTGTCTGAATGAACTTTCACAGCAGTAACTCCATAAATTAATTAAACACTGCCTTGGAAATTGGCTCCTTTTTGCAGTTGAAAATTTAGCATGATTTCATAGAAACAGATTTTTCACACTCAGGGAATAAAGTTCAAAAGAAATTGGATAGTTTAAGTATGCCCTTCATTATTTTATTATACTTTTTTCTCAGTTGATAAATTAATTGACCAATTACAGTCAAAAAAAGCCCAAAGTGGGCTTTATCCTCCCATACCCACCCCCCTCCAGCCTCTCAGCTTTTTTTTTTTTTGGTCCAGTTCAGTCCAAATATGCAAAAAGTCTATAAATTATAGTAATCTTGTGAGCTGTCTTAAGTTGCTGTATTACTGATGCCATATTTATGATCTGTCAAAAGTATGTTCTTCTAAAGTTAGAACTTGAAAGTTAACCTTCAGTCAAATTCAGCACATTCACTGAGTTAATTAACATCATCTTAAACATCCATTTGTGGATGCTGAAAGTTTCAAGTTGTGTGCTATTTTTGTTTGTTTTTATCATGTTAGCGTCAATTTCTATTTATGAGACAAAGTGTAGATTATATCTGAGAGCTATTCAGTGTTCCTTATATTAACTGTAATGCATTTTATAAAAAATATTTTCAGATTAAAGATGTGAGGAGAGGTTAGTATGTGTTTTTTTGAGAGTCAAGTACATCACAGTTATAGTTAAGTACAATGAAGGAATTTAGGTGCTGATTAAATTCAAAAAGAGAACTGAAGCCACAACAGAAATGCAAAGAAATGGGTTTCAGCTGCATTAGTTCCTTCATTAAATTCTCCACATAGTTTGAAACATACTGGCAAAAAGGGGAGGGGGAGTCACAAGTGCTTGGGGGTTGGACAGAGGAAAGGAACATTCACTCAGATTTATGGACACTTAATTCAAAATGGTCCCAATGTAAAAAGGCTTAATGTTAAAAAAAGTATGATGTCAAGATGATTATCTTCTGGTATTTAATGCTCCTTATTACTATTATACTTTTATGTCTTTAATGTCTTCTCCGGTGCTTTGAGCTTCATGTTTTTAAATTACCTGGGATTATTGTTAATATAGATTTTCATGGAATTTTGATGACTGTGCACTCATCGTGGCAGTAAGCTTGAAGAGGACCTTCATTTGTCTTTCTTACATACAATTAAATATTTATAAAAGACCCTGTCTTCCTCTGAAGCAGGTGCTTTAACCCTTCCCAAAATCTAGCATAACAGGGTTTTCTACGCTTGAATGAACTATACAGCTTTTAGAAACTCAATTCCCTGATAAAACTGCATGCCACTTCTCAATAAATGCATTCCTGGGTTTTAGAGTGGGAGTATGAAATGGCCTGTAGCAGTTTGGGTAGTAAAATCATGGCATTGGCAGCCAGTGATCACCTTCCTGGAGTTCCTTTTTAGCTGAACTGATGTGAGCAACAGCTCAAGCACAAGTGATATTTGTCAAGAGACAGACAATCTCATGGCTGCTTGCTCTGTTTCTTAGAGATTCCATTGTATTGTTTTTCCTCTTTCAACTTTGTGAGGTGCCTGCTTGCTGTGGCAGTGCTGGTTGGCTCTTAATTCCCTGATCTCATTGTGTGACTCATCACTTAGTCTGGGTAGCAAGTCTTTGAAGAAATTTGGTTTGTTTGTCATGAATATTCTCTCTGATAACATTTCTCAGTTAATTTATTTTATCAGTAGTCTATAATGTGCAATAATCATCCATCTTGGCCACCGAGTATATAATAATATGTGCATGTGACTACTGATAATTGCAGCATTACAGGATGCTGAAAAATGCAATTTCACCTAGCCAAGGTTGATATCAGACTGAGGGTTATTCTAGGGCTATTTCCTTTTTTCAATTTATTTTTCCTAAATCACTGTTATTTTTCTTTCAGTAATCTAATTGTATAATTACAGCTTGATTCATAGCTTACTGAAGTCAATAGAAATATCCCTGTCATATTCAGTGGGTATTAGACTTTTTTAGCCTGAATTTGCTTTGTACGTGCATATTTTTTGTTAAAATACCTTTTCATTCTTTCATGCTGCACAGGACAATTTTTTTTTCCCCTTCTTACCCTTTCTCTTTGAAAGGCAGATTACAGTTCTGATTGAAAACCAGATTAAATCAATTGAAAGACTGTTTTTTTTTCTTTTGCTTGGAAAACAAAACAAAAAGGAATAGAAAACTTCCATCGTTAAAGAAAATATAAGAATCATAGAAGGAAAACCTGTGGTTAACTAAAAATGACAAATTAAGTGTATATGAGTCATAGTAGAGGGATTTTTTCATGGCTTCCAACAAATTTTCTGATCAACTGTCATTGAGATGTACTTTGTGCATATGCTAAATATTTCAGCTTACATAGAGGAATACTTGGTAGTGAAAATATCTCTGGGATTTTTTGCCATATGATGAAATATGGAAGGTCATGCAATGTTGCCTCTGTGTAAACAATATTTCTATTCTTACTTACAGTATTATAAATGAGGAATGAAAAAAAAAATAATGAGTCTAATATGGATTTAGCACTTGCATGCTTGCCATAAGTGTAGTTTTAGAGCCAAAATATTTATACTTGTGTTGCTTTCTGATTGACAGCTTCTCACAGAACTGGTACCAGTATTTTACCTTGAGTGACATTTTTTTGTCAGCATTATTTTTGTTTCTTTGAAGGGAATCTAATTTGAAACTGCAATTTTAAACAATATTCAGCTTGGAGTACTTGGTTCTCAGTGTTGCTTGGTAGACAATGTGCTGACTGTAGAAGCTGTTTTGTTTTTCTTATGGAAAGTATTGTTATGAACTGAAACATGTCAAAATAATGGTTAAACAAAGAAGATACCATGGTAATATCTCTTTTTTGTATGTGTACGTCAGTTGTGGGTTAAAGCAAAGGAAAGTGGAATAAAACAGTCTTCAGCTAATGTTTATGTAGGTTTCAGAAATTGTGCTGTGAAGCATCATCTTTTTCTATGTTATTATTTTTTTATCTTACAGCTTTTTTTCCTTACTGGGAATCAGTACTAAAATACATGAGAATGCATTTTGCTGTTATTTGCTGCCTGGCAGTTTATAGTGATATGAGGGGAGAAATTAGAAATATTTATCTTTCATATATTAACAGGCAGGGTGTCAAGTTGCTGTGTCTGTCTTGATCCATTCCCTGACTTCAGAACATCATCAAACTTGGTTTAGGTATTTCATTTTTGTCAGTCTGTTCTTAGGCAGACCTGATGCACATATTTGAGCACCAGTGTTTGGTGTCCACCTTATTATTATTATTTGCCTGTTTTCGGAACATCACTTACCAATTGTACTAAGGTAATCATCAAAAACTAAACTGAATGGACAAAAGAATATTTCTAAAAGCATATTTTGAGCTGTAAAGGTACTTGGTTGACTAGAAAGATGTAAGGCTGGGGTTTGCCTAAACAACACAGTCTTATTCTCCTCCTTTAAAAAGCAAACAAAACAAGTAAAAAAAAACTTTAAAATGTTGATGTCTCGTGTATGCAGAACAAGTTATGGCACTACGGTATTTGCTTTGCCTGTTTTACTTTTATATGTAAAATTTGGTCATGTCTTTCACAAAGCTCAGTTTTATAACACTTAATAAATTATTCAGTCATTCTGACTAAACTTGCAGTCAGCCACTATTTTTGCTTTGCCAGTGGTATTGGATGTAATAATTTATTAATCTAATTGTGCTCTTTCCTTGCTTTCCCAATTATAATCATACTCTTAAATTATAAAATAGTGAAAACAATAAGAGAATTTGCTGAAGGAAATCTTAATGAATATGAATAGAAATATAAGAAGGTAGCACCTTTTCTCGTGTTAAAAAGCATTTCTTTCATTTAAATTATATGCTGGTCTTGTGACAAGACAGGATTTGTTTTATTTTAAAAGTGATGAAGGAATGGGAAAGTTAGCCTTTGGCACGGTAAAAGCATGACAAAACATCTCCGAAACAGAACTGGACAAAATAATGTTGTAAAAGTTCATTTCTTGACACTCTTGGAGCTCGTCAATCCAAAGTATTGTTTTCCTTTATTTAAATAATTCTAGGTTACAGGTTCTTTACCACTGTGTAGTTGTAAATCTAATAATATGATTGAAATTGCTCGATAATCTTCTGTCTTGAGCTTTTCTTCATTTCTGATTCATTGTGTCTATTATTAAACCCAGCTGTTAATGCTTTTGAACAAACGGATTTCTGAATTAACTCTGCATTATGTTCTATAATAATGCATCTTCTGAATTATCATGGCCTGCTCCCAATTTACTTTTAGATAACTAAAGGCTGATTTTATTTCTATCCAAGTTGCCTGTTTTATTTCCCAGAACTCAAGGCTGTGATTTCATTCATGCTGCTCTAGGGGGTCTGAAGTTGATAATTATTTTTCTACATCTGCCCCCATCAGTGTCATCTTCCAGTATCTGATGCTGCAGCGTTTTTCCTTGGCTTTGCTCATTAGCATTCCCGGAGTTGGTGCTATGTTGTGCTAGGCTGCCACATGCCATTCCCTAATGTTTTCCTGAGAAGTCTGTAGAGGACCTGTGGAATAGTCTCATTCCTAGAGTACATTCTTCTTCTTTCTATTACCTTTTGTTCACATAAACTTTTCCTTTCAAAATTTGTGTTAACTTAAAATCATGTATTACTTAAGTATTTACATAGATTGTTTATTAATTAATATGAGCATCATTGAAATAATGTTAGTGTCTCATGTATGGTGCATATACTAATTACTAAATTAATTTTAAGGACTTCAAAATAAAGACCTCAGTATAATATATTTTGGATAACTGATTCATGTGGTCCTCATATCTGCAAATAAAAATGATATATTTTTCTTACTTAAAAAAAATAAAAAAAATCACTAAGGCCAACCAAACAGAAAAAAAAAATCTCCAAACAAGAGGGACTTAAAATAAAAATACTGACCTGTGACATATTTCAACGTGGAGTCATACATAACATTTTGCTTCTTTCTTTCATCAAAACATTAAATGCAATAGGAAGAGTCTCTCACTAAAATTTAGAAAAAATTTAAAAAAGGAAAAATGTAAAGGATTTACAGTAAACCCCCATGACAATTTAAAACATTTATCTTTTCTATCCCCACTAAGGTTCATTTCAGGACATTCTAAGCTCTTAATAGTCCTTTCAAAATTAGTATTGACCTCAATTTATGAGAATTGTATATATATCCCCTTGGCAAGAGCAATAATTTTAATCTGATCCTGCAGCTTTTTCCCTTGCTGACGTAAAATTATTCTCCATTTGCTAATTGAGATCTTTGTGGCCTGTTTTTTTATTTTCCTTTTTTTATTCCTTTGAGGGATTCTTGTGGTACTTTTTCAGTGTAGTAGCAAACCTAAGCAATGGACCTGGCAAACAGTGATCCTCACTTTACTAATCAATAGGATTAAAAAAACAGGGTGAACATTTTGTGTCCAAGGTCTACCTATTTGCTTAAAAAAGTAGTGGCAAGATCCTTCATGTTAGTACTGCCTTCGCAGAGTAATTGCTTTTACCTACTTGATTTTAAAGGTTGCACTCAATGATCTCAGAGGTCTTTTCCAACCTAAATGGTTCTGTGATTTCACGTGTCTCTGTATGAGTAAGTTAAACCTTTGCGCTGCTTGCCAGTGGGTTTTCTGTTTGCTTCCTTCCCTTTTATATAGGACTTTCCTCTATGCAGCACAGTTTGTATGCTGTGTAAAATTTTCAGACAAGTGCTGAGGCCCGCTCAACAAAAGAATGTGTCTTATTGATGATGTGTCAAATTACTGTTCTGAGAGTAGACCTTTTAGGTTGCATTCAGCCTTTAATTTGACTGAATTTAAATAGCATAAAATGCCTTTTAGTTGGAACTTGGCTTGCATATTACGTCTCTCATTTCAATGAAAAACATTCAGATGCAAATACGGTTTGTTTGGACTGAGTACAAATGCCACTATCATGACTGATGAAGGCTTTTGATCACGCATCTACAAACTGAAACCTTAGAAAGGGAGAGGCTATTTGGACTGGCATCTGCAGTGCCATGAATTATTTAGTTCCCATTATTCATAAATCTCTTTGAAGAGAAGGCGTATGAGGTTTTTAAGGAGGAGTAGTCATAGTTGTGTTGCCAGTTTCTATTTATGCTGTGACTGACTGCGTGTGCAAACTTCTTCTAAACGGCAAGGATTGTGCTGAATGGGAAAGAGTTGTGTGGCTGAAATGATCAGGAATGTTCCTGAAAGGCTTCATAAGTTTCCTGGGATAACAGTGGGGTTTTCTGTTGTTCCTGTCTGCTTTGGTGGGCTCCAAGAGGTGTGCAAGGCAAGAACATGCCTTTAATATTTGGTGAGCTATGCACTTAGTTGTTAAGGACATGGTTGATTCTTGCAGGGCACTTGTTAACAGCTGGAGTTTGCTCTGTACTCATTCACTGAGCTACAAATGTCTTTGGGCTGTGCCCTGACAGCCAGGCAGAAATAGCAACACTGCCCTCCTTTTTGCCTTCTTTCGCTCCGTATCTTTTATTGTGCAATGTTTGTGCTGCAAACGGGTGGGATTCCAAAATATCTCCCTTTCCAGTGGTGATTGAAGCTAAACACTGTATATAAACACTATTCTGCTCTAAAGGGAGTCTGTGTGCTTGTTTAGCTCAGTGTAATTGTGTAATAATGTTGTCTAGAAGATGCATGGTGGCAGAGATGTCAAGGAGTGAGTTAGAAATACCCGGTAGTGTCTTGTTTATTTGCCTTGCAGACTAGTTTGGCATCTTGAGAGTGAGGGATATAGGGGGGGTGTGTATATCCATTTTTGGGATTTGTTTGTTTATTTTTCAGTAGAATTTCAGACTCCATTACTGAGGAATACCTTGAGTAATGATTTGCATGACATATGTCCTTTCAGGGCATTATAAAACTCACACTGGGAGTCCAAGTACTGTGCAGACTCAACATGGAGCTGCTGTGCAGTTCAGAAATGTACAGAGTTCACAAATCATTTCTTTACCATAACACATTCATCATTGTAAGAGTAGTAAGAATACTTTAATTCCTAAGTCTTAATCAAGAGGATTACCTGAAGAATCACGTAATTTTCTGTAAATAATCACTCTGACTATAGTTAGTCTTTAATTTCCTAAAATATTATTTTTTCTGATATTATTCAAAATTTTCCTGGAGGTATTTCATCTCATCATCTTTCTACACTATCATTTTTCATTTTCAATTGACTGTACGCATTTCTTCTTTACCTCCCTGTTTTTAATCTTTTCTTATTGGTGTAGAAGAACTGGATTTTTTTTGGTCATCAGTAATTTTCAACTTAGCTTAATATAATAACAAGCCACCTGTCCTAGACTCAGTTTTTAAAGATGCTGTGCTACATACAAGCCAAAATCCTTCAGTCTTTTCTTTTTCATTCCACCAAAGCAGCAGAACTTGCAGAATGTTGTTTTTCTCCCTTCATTTATTTCCAGCAGTCACTCAGAAGCTCTTGTTTGGTGCTGCATCTACAGTGGTCCATGGACCATTATTGATGTGTCTGTTTGCCAGCTGCTTGTGCTGACCACACTTTCACTGTGGATGCACACCCTGCTAAAGATCATCTCTAATAAATCCTTATTTTCATGACTCCCTGGCAAAACTGAGCTTTTCCTGAAATGGATCTGGTCTGGTTTTGAGCTATGGCTAATGTGTACATCTGCTGTAAACATAGATCAGGTCTTAAATAATTCTTGCCTACAAACAATTTCAGTACAGTGGAAACAATTCAAGGAGGAATAGAAATGTGTTTAATGCTCAGAGCAAATCAAAATGGGGCTCTTGTCAATATTAATAGTACAATATTTGAAACAATTATAGCTTTATTTTTTAAAAACTTTCATTTCTAAGCTTTGTAAACAATGTTTGAAATTCTGAATTTAATCCTTTTTTTTTTTGTCTGAAAAACATTATTGCTGTTTTATGAGTTTTCATATTCTGAATACGTAGGTATATGCTTGTAGATTCTGGTATTCATTCCTTCATCTCATTGTAATTATTGGCTTGTGTTTCTTTATATAAAAAAATGTGGGGATGGGCATGAAATCTTAGGTCTGGAATTGTGAATTGCTTCAATTTGTTATAGAAGTACCTAGATTTAGGTCATAGATGTCCATTTAAACCTAAGAAAATCCAATTGTTTGAGCTCTGCACTGAGTTCATTATGGTATTTTTTTTCATCAATCTTATCAGTTATCTAAGTTTGTTTCTTAGTATCTGGAAAAGTCTAAACGGATAATATTTGGGGAAGAAAAAAAAGAAATATTATTTTTCTGTTTAAGGTTTTAATTGTCTGCCCTTTAAAATATGTGCTTGTTTCCACATGCTTCAAGCATTGTTCCAGTGGTCCTTAATGTATAGATTAACTTTATTAAGAAAGCATTTCATACAGATGATCTATATGGTTGTGATGTAACACTTCTTATCTAGAGATACTAAGGGCTATAATTTGAAATAAACAATTAAAAAATAGGGAAAGTAACCATGCAAAAACCACCAGCTGCCTTTTGATAACCATCTTAGAGCTTCCAGTAGATGTTTCAGAGATAAGTAGGTAATAAATGAGCAGAGGTAATATAAGGAGAACCCCAGCTGTTTGTCTGCCTGCATTGCTCCTTGCTCTGGATGATATGGGAGGATTTTGTTGGCTTTTTTGGTTTTTGTTTGTGTGTTGTTTTGTTTTTGTTGGGTTTTTTGTTTGTTTGTCTTTAAATTTCATTCAGGTTGCATAAGAGCTTATTTTCAAATACAAGAACCCTTAAATTTTTGTGGGTTATCAGACCTATGGACTGTGACCAGAAAGGAATGTATATGAGCATAGTAGATCCAGGAAATATATATTTTTAATAACGTAGGATAGCATATACTTTATCAAAAACCAAACCTACATGAGACATCAATGTCACAGATTGCTCTTGGATTGAGAAAAATGGACAAGGCATTGTTTGAGCTGTTTTGCATGTATTGATCTGCAGATGTGGAAAGAAACAAAAGCTCACTGCTTACAGCTGCTTGATGACACAGTTACCTGATGACAGACAATTAAGTACTTTGCTAAGTGTTTCCAAGGGGGATCTTTTCCTTTCTCTTTATTCTGGAGACCTGACAAAAACACAGAGGCTGGGAAAGTTTGTGTGTGTGCACATTCTGAATGACTAACAATTTTGATAGCTTTTTTGAGGGGATGAATGAATATCAAAGCTTTTCAAATATTCAAGTTTTGAAATAGCTGTGAAAGAGATCTGAGAGCAGAACTGAGGACTTGTATCTCTGCCTGACACAACCCTGCTTACAACCTATCTGCTTAATTCTACTACTTCAGAGTTGTCTTTAAACATACTTCTTAAAACATTCTGTTACCTTAGTAAAATGAAATATAAAAATTGTATTTACTCTTCTTCATGAACTAAATTATTGATTTGCAAGTGAAATTTCTCTGATGTTTTGTTGAAACCCAGCTTATGATAAAATTGCTTAGTTGCAACTGGCATTGCTTGTAGAAGTTACATTTCCAGCTGTATTAAAACATGCATAAAGTTGGCATTTTGGGATGGGCAAATAGACTTATCTCAATGATTTTAAGAAGACCCTTTAGGGCATGATTATATTCATCTTCTATTTTCACTATACTGTAATATACTGTGTTATGTGTTTCCAGCTGCTAATGTGAATCATCTACAGCTGGAATCCTGAACTGTAGTAATGTCTAGATTATAAGATGTTTCTGCTGATCTCCATCATGCCAGTCATAATGAGTATTGAGAACAAAATTACTATATTTATACCCTACTTTCCTGAAAGAAAACGGAGCAGCATGTTTTTCAGTGTTTTGTGATTAGTATTGCATAATAAATGTTGTTGCATGTGATAATCTAGTCACAGTTTTAAAACTGAGGAAGGCAATAAAATGCAAGTTGGAAAACCTATGTTGAGAAAGTTTAGATTATTTTAAGCATACAAGAGGAATAATGAATCTGCATTTTGCAAAAAGTTACATTAAAGAAGTATGCCTTCTGTAATTTGAACTCCTGGAAGGTATGAGAAGGGTGAAGGAATGGCACCAGTCTCCTACATATAATGGTTAAGTTATATATCAGCAAAACAATTTACTATTGAGAGGGACAACTGTGCACTGAAAGAGGTGATCAGAAGAGCTTTTGAAGTCCCCATCACCAAAGGTTTTAACAATATATTAGGCATTCTGTTAGGAGGGGTCCAAAGATAACTCATGATGTTTCAAACCATCAGGATGCAGTGGCTGACATCCTCACAATCCTTCCAATTTGCATTTTTTATCTCTTTTTCAGTTATACCTTCAAGATTGTTTCGTGTTTCTGAGGGAAATTACCTTATGTCATTTTAGGAACTTGTGTTGTAGATACAATGGTGTGGATAGATAGATACAATGATACAGAGATAGACCACAGAATAAAAGAAGGTTGTGTGTTTGAATTACGTTTAGTTACATATGACTGCACAGATTTTTAATGGTTATATACACAAAGAGAGGAAGGCTTATTTAGGAATTTATGCATTCTGATTATATCTGCAAATGCCACTATCTGATATTTTAGGAATCTCCGTGAGAAGAGTGTGTGGAACTTATGTATAAAAATGATATTCACTATAAAATCTAAAGGCATAGCAATAAAGGGAATCTAGGGAAAGATCAGAAAATTGGAAGCAAACAAATTTATATATGCCAATGTATCTAGGCTTTTTTTAAACTACATCCAAAGCTAAAAGAACTCCCAAGAACCCATGTTTTTGTGTTGTCTGTTGGCCACTCTTCAAGTCTAAGAACCAGTGTCTTCCTGAATTCGAGAAACTCAAATTCCCACCATGAATTTCAGGTGATGCTGGTGGTTTGTTTCTCCTTCAGTGGCTTTTGGAAAATGCTGGTTTTGAAAAGGAGGGTGGGAAGGATTCTGCATTGCAGCACATGTGGTTTGAATGGGTCTCTAGTCTGTGAGAACCTAATAATTTGCATTATTTTTTGGAGGAAATGTTTCTGCTAAGGCTTTCTGTCACACAGAGGAGCTCTTCCAGTGAGAGATTCAGAGCTGGCATTTAGGTGACCTAAATGATCAGTGATAATCTGTCAGTTTATCCAAAGGGAAAAAATGCAGTTGTTGTCATCATCATCATCATCATCCTAAAATTAAAAGGAAAATTCTAAATGTAGGCAGTGTAAAAATAAGTTGTTGGGGTTTTTCAGGGGTGGGTTTTTTTTTGTTTTTGGGGGTTTTTTTGTTGGTTTTTTTGTGCTTTTTTGTTTGTTTTTTATTTTTTTTTGTTTTGTTTTGTTTTGTTTGGGTTTTTTTGGTTTTTTTGTTTGTTTTGTTTTTTTTTTAACTGGAACTCTGAATTAAATGTTGGATGTGTTGGGGAGCAGATCTGTGTGATTGTTGTTGTTTGTTTCCTCCTACTTTGTGGGGTAGGGGATGTTTGTTTATGCTCCTTCTCTGATCATTTTTCATAGTCTGTGATCCTAAAAGATGCTAAGGCTGGAGTAAAAAATACAGATGAATAAATTCATCCATACAACTGGTGATGTGTTAATTTTTTATTGAAGATGAGAGGACCTCCAGAATTGCTGGAACTGTAGGTTACTGTATTTGGGAGAAAATCAATGCAATGTACTTTATGAATGCGACTTTCATTTTTTTTTTTCACTTGAATAGAGTATTTAGTCATTATAAAGCTTAAATATTTTACTGTTTGTTCCTCTATGTGTGATCTGAGAACATCCAATAGGTGAAATGAAAACAACATTGACCTCAAACCTTTCACTTTCCTTTTTCTTTCCCCTTATTTTTTGAAATAAAAGGTTAGGTTAGCTGGATATCTGGGGGAAATGCTTTTTCCTTTTTTCTGTTTTTATTGAGCTATTGAAGTAATTGTATGGATGTGGTTTTCTCCAAAGACAAAAGACAAAACTCCAAATCGAATAATAAATCACATATAAGAGAAAAATAAAATAAAAGCTATATCAAATCTGTCTAAAAGTGTCTACAAAATTGAACAGTGTAGAGACGACTGAGTGTGGAGAAAATATTGAACAACTCATAGCCACCATTTATCAAAGAATGTAATTTAACAATTGTTGGCATACAAAAAGCAAGAAGTCAGAAAGATGTATCACAGAAAATAAAGCCCAATATATTACTGATATTTGAGAGCAAGGGTATATTAGGGTTTTTGAAATTTGAATCTCGGCTTTTACATGCAGGCAATGATTTTTAAAAAGATTGTTTCAGCAGCACAGCTATGGCAGGATTACTTTTCTGATTTAAAAATGCCCTAAAAATATTAGTTCTGTGGAATTTAGCTGCACCTGGCACAGTTTTCCTCCCCTTTCTGGATCTCTCATAGTGAGACTCCCCTGAGATCACTGACCTTGTGTTCTTGCTGTTCTGTGATCCCCTCACTCACAGACCTTTCCCTGGTGGTCAACCCTTTTGTTTTACATATGCTGTGACCACAAGAGCCTTCAGAAAATACAATACTGTTCAACCTTGCTAGAGAAAATAGAAGAGATTTATTTCTCGGCCTTACATAGAAATCTAGTAGCTCTGTCATGCCTTTCAACCTGACTTCTGAAAATATGGTCTTTCTTCCTACTTTGTTTTTCTTTCTTCTCTGGTCTTTGAATTTTTTTCTTAAGTTCCAAAAAGGTTACTCTTCACACTTTTCTGCAATATGCCTCCCTGTCCAGAATAATTTTCCTAAGAAAGCCAAGACAGGGTTGCTAAAGAAAAATGCTCTTATAACTGTTCTTTTTTACAGATATCCCTGAACATAGAGAAATATCAGAAGTAATTTGTTTTTATCCATTAGCTGATTGGCTTCCTAATTTAGACAAAGAAAGTATTCCAGTTGCATACAGCAAATTCCAGATTTTAGATTACATTGTCCTCAAAAATTATTACTGGCCAGTCCTAAACCATTTTATTTGTATCATAGAGGTTTCAAATCAGTGTCCTGATATAGTAGTATATACATATTCTAATTTGAAGTGGTAGACTCATTGTCTTAGAGAGTTTCTTTCTTTTGTCAGCAAGCAAGGAAGTCTAGGTGGAAATAAAGAGAAGGTATTATGTGAAATGTGGATAAATCAAGTGACTTGCTGAAGATTTAAAGCAAAAGTGGGTTCTTTGACTGTAATGTTTGTTGTACAGTCTTTTGTCACTGGCATCAGTGGCATAAAAGCTGAGTTTTCCCATATCTGATGCTCCAACCTAAACCTCAGCTTCCCTCTGCTAAATTTCAGTCTTGATGATGCTGATTCAAAACATTTGTCTATGCTTGTCTTCTATGGCTTTTCATGTAATAATAAGAGGTGGGTAAAATTTTTCAAACATAATGGATATAGGTTGAAAGTTGTCTTCCCTTTACAGAGTGAAGGAGAGTAAAGAGGGGAGAGAGGAAAATTCTTTCAGCTTTCAAAAAAAGAAAAACTTAGCTCAATGATAAAAATGAAAGGGAATTTTTCCTCATGCTAAGTATCAGAAAGATGGAAACAGCTGCAGCTAGCTGCCTGCTGTAGGCAGAATTATATTTTGAAATACCATTTTCAACTAATTTGGCTGTTGTGCAGTTTGAACTTCATGAATTGACTTGTAATTGGACCGTGCTGTCAATGGGAAAGCTTACAAGGATGGAACATGACATTTTTAAGAAGGTTACTGTCATCTAGTCCTCTATTAGTGGATTTGCAGAGAGTTATAATTGGCTTAACAAGCCTAGTAACCTGTCCTACTTCCAATTATAATGTACAACCTCATTTATATCTTTTCTTTATTTACTGATAGGTAATAATTCTGTGTCTATTTTACATGCTTCAAAATAAAGCTATCTCATCATGGAGTGTGTGAGTTGTTTTAATATATGTGCCCATGCACATAAATTATATCACTTACATATGTATATAACTGTGTGTATATATATTCTGAAGAGTTCAAGTACATATTTTTTTTAATATGTGTATTTATACACACACATATTTTTTTTATTCTGTTTAATTAAGTACAAAGTCTCCTGTTGCTTTTAAATTTCTGGTGGGGACAGGGAGATAATGTTTTCTCCCGACTTTTGTTAAGTTTATATGATTGTCCTGGCTAGAAGTGATAATACATTCATGTAGATGTAATTCTCATGACCAAAAAAAAAAAAAAAAGGAGAAGTGTAAGAAAAAGAACAGGTTGATTAAGTCAGTGCATTAATTATCAACTTAGATTTGCATGAAGGAGAAACTGTTCACTTCTTATAAAATTAGAATGGCATCATTAATTTTGTTTACTACACAAGCAATTTTTAGTGCTTGTAAGATTTGCGGGCAGTGTGCAGGTGAATACGTCTTGTTAAACAGCCCCATGGAAAGAGCTCTGCAGAAGCATCTGCACTCGTTGTAGCTCCCCAAAGCAGAATTTTTGTGTTGTTTTCACTGCAAGGAGAATTTTGACAAGTCACAATGGTGAACCTGGAAGTAAAGGAGGGATTAGTGAAGAAAGTAAAAAAAAAAAAAACCAAAAAAACCCAAACAATAAAGCAGATAGGGAACGGATATTTTGATGCATTCGTAAAGTTAGAAGTTCCAGGTTTTCAACCATTTCTTCATATATGGCCAGCCTTTAACTTGGTCTTCACTGCTATGCACTCCTTGCTTGTTTTAGTAAAGCCTGACTGGTGAGACACCAGACCAAAAAAGAAAAAAAAAACAAACCAACTATAAAAACCTTTTAAATATGAACAAGACAAGCAGACACCAGAAAAAGATTTGGTCTTTCTCCTTTTCTTTCATATCTTTTGGTCTCAAGCATAGCTGCCTTTGAATTGTTAATGTAGTTCTGCCCTACAAGAAGGGCCAGTAGAAGAGGAATTACATATTCTGGGTTTCTTTTTCATGGAGATGCTCATGAATGAATGCCTTCTCAGAGTGTACTTGAGAATTTAGAGAGATATGAACAGCATCTCTTTGAGTAATTTAATTAATTCCATTAACAGTAATTCCATTAGCAGAGTGATTCCATTCTAACTTGAGTTCTGAGTAATATTTTATTTCAACAACATTATCATAAGAACAGAAAATAATTCTGTTTATTTTGGTGATAGAGTGGTTGCTACTGAAACATTTTAAACTACAGCCGTTGTTTTTGTTGCACTTTTGGGCATGAAAGAGCTAGCAGCATTAAACTATGTGGATTTAGGATACTCAGTGAAGGCTGTAGTGTCTGTCCCTGTTTCTCTGAGTTTGAATTTTGGTCACTGCTGGTTAAAATATCATCTGTTCCTTTTCGGTTGGCATGCTCCATTAGGGTGCAAGAGCAATCTGAAGATAAAGGCTTCAATGAAGAAAAATAGTGATCATATAGTAGATCATAAATCATTGGGGTATCTGCAGATTAACTGATGCTTATTTGCATCAACTTCACTGAAGAATGATGTTTCAAGAAATAGGAGCAAGGGGACGACATAAAATTAGGTTCTTCAGGACATACTTCGGGCAAGGCAAATTGTGCTTTAAGTTTTAAAATTCACTACTGTGTGTGCATGTGTTCTCACCTACTTGCGACTAATGATTTGTGATTTTTCTGCACTCCTCACCTTCTCTGCTTGTTTGAGTGTGTATTCTGGTGTATTTTCCAACTTCTCAACACAAGGTTTCTGACAGAATCATAGATCTGAACTCTCTCACAGCACAGCAGTGCCTCCAATAAATAGGTCAAATAATCTTAGAAACGGTGTTTGTTAGCTTTGAATCGATAGTGATGAAGTTTCTCTGTGTTCTTGCTTGCTCAAACTTCTGTCTAATCTATCTTTGTTCTCTTCTTCTTGTGCAATCTTTTCCTTGCTTCCAGTGGCTGCTACAAAGAACAAAGCTAGAGGTGAGTTTCTGCCTGCACCCTTCAATTTGCATTGCATGGTTCTGCAGCCCACGCATTTTCTCCCAAGGTTGTTTCTGCTTCTCCAAACAAAGAAAAAAATATCTTTAGGTTCTATGGTATGATAGATTAGTTCTTTACAGTTTTGTAATTGCACCTAAGTGCATTGTTTATCAATCAGCACTGCTCATGCTGTATTTTGTTAATTGCTTTAATTTGGGAGGTTTTTAGGAAAAAGATAAAACTAAGTGCTTTGTAGTTAGATTTTTGACTTGCATTATAGTAATGTAGGGATATTGATGGCATTTTAATCGAAATGAAGATATTGCATAAAAATGCTCATAAATATGTAAATGTAATTTATATTTTTTTATCTCTAGTCATAGTCATAAATATCTGAACAGAGAACAATGAACTCCTAAGTGTCTCCTAAGCATTCCCTGTCTTTTCACACTAGTATAAATGATCATCACTGCTCCTGATAGCATACCAATATATAGAAGGGCATACTATAATATCTGCAGAGATTTATGGCTTCAGAGCAGCAAGGTGATTGCCACAAATCAGTGTTACAAAGAAGTAAACCTTGCAGAACTAATCATGTAAGGTCAGCAGTGCTGTAAACCATTTCCTGAATTTCAAGGAAGCAGTGATGTAGCAAATGTAACCTGAGGGGGTGTATTTTGACTTGCAGATAGACATAAATCCATGCATATGTGTTTATATATACAGATACATGTGCATTTATATGTATGAACATATATTTTCATAGAAAATCATCAAAATATGTATTTTATTATCATTTTTATATTCTTTCTGATGGATAAATTTGACTTTTCTGATAATTAAACATCAGATTTTAAGGAAAAAACCTGTGCTAGTTTACACGTATTTTGGAAGTTAAGATTCACAATGTTTGCAAAGTTTAATTCCATATGTTGCTTAGCTTGAGGTTGTCAAATGATAATAATAACCAAAGAAAACAGCCAGTTGAAGGTGTTTGTGTATTAGAATAATTAAACCAATAATTAAAATACAGCCCAGATTTGTTGTTTGGTTTTGTTGTTTTTTTTTTAAATCTTTGCATGGCTTTTTTTAAGATCTTTTCCTCAGAAACTTTGCATGCATTGGGTGACATGAATGAGGGGAGTGAACAAAGTCCAATTCATCTATTTGCCTATGCATGCTTTGAAATTTGCTTTACTTTCTGTACTGTTATGTATTCAGCTGTGATGCTGTGTAACAGTGGTCAAGGCTTTGAGACCTTCATAATTAATGAAAAAAGCCCAAACCAAAACAACATCCAGAGAAGCGACTTTTCAGCACAAATAAGCACAATGGATCAGTATTCAGTGATTAGTTGATATTCCCCTATACTGCCATTCAAACAGAAACTGCCCTGGAGGCACAGGAATTGTAGGATGAGTCAGAATTAGTCACGGGCACCACTCATCTGTGAGCATTAGACGCCCTTATTTCAGAAGTGCACATGCATATTGAATGCAGGGCTGAAGCTCTACGTGCTGAACGAGGTTTGACACCCTGATCTGAGTTATCTTTGGAGATCTCTTGCTCAGCTGCACCGTACCTTCAAGAAGTTCTCAGCTTTTCCTTTGGATCTGAGCAGCCCTGTGATGAAAGCACCCAATATCCACGAGGAATTCAGTCCTTCAATAGTTCAGTCTTTTACCAAAGGCACAGGGCCTATTTTATAATCTCCTGTGGTGGAAGACATGAAGTAGATGTTGCTTTACTGCTTTTCTCATTACTCTGTCTAAGCAGTAAAGAAAGGTCTGTTCCTCCTTTTCAAATCTAACACTTAACTGGCAAACAGTTCTCTAAAATATGGCACTGGAAACATCAATTCACAACTGAGATAATTCTCTTTTGGAGGAGTTTCTCTTTTTGCACTTATAATATGAAATCCAACAGTCCTTTAAGTCTTTGCTCTTATGTTTGGACCTTCATCTTTCCTTTCTGAAAATCTGGAATTTGTGCTGCCATTTTCAGCAAGGCACAGTTGACCTCATGCTTGCCCTAAGATCTGAGAGTTCCAGAGCACATTATTAAGTGATATTCTGTGGTATCGCCTGTCTTTTGTTTGTGCATTGTTAGCATGAGAAAATTCCTGCTGGTCTCCACTTCCCTCCCCCTCCTTGTGGGATTGTCTGTAAGCTGAACACCAGAGCCTTTGCTCTCAAACATTGCATTCAATGCTATTTCCTGAAGTATTTTCTCAGCCTTTGTTGAAGGCTGCTTGTATTAAGTGCTGTAAAGCAGCTGTTGAACTGTCTACTTTAGCCTTGCTTTGAGGCACTCAGATTCAATTTAGGTTGAAAGGTCATCTGGTCTGCAGGTCATTTGGACTGAGCTACTGCGTAAGTAAAACCCACTTAAATCTGTTTGCTCACAGCCTTCCAGTAAAATTGAACTATCTCAAGGATTTCACAGCTCCAGGATAGATTTGCACTATGATTGCTTGATTTTACCATGGGTTTCTTTCTTAGACTTTTGATTGCCTAGAAGGAGCTGCATGATTTTTTTTGTGGTCTCCAGAGAGGGTAAATACATGGATTTTGCACAGAAAGACAGATCTTCCTTTGGACTCCTGTGCAGATGCTGCCAGAGGATGCTTATGGGGAGAATACTTGAGACGTTGCCAAGAAGTTGGTGTGGGGATGGGGGAGAATGAAACTTGGAAATGGTAATTTATGGCACTTAATTTGATGAAGCAGAAACTGAAGATGCCACCTGAAAATCTCAAACTATCAGAGGGGTTTTTTTTTCAGTGCATGAACATTTTAAGGACCATTTCTTAATGTACCAGATGAGATTAGTTTAACTTATTCTCTATAAGTGAATATTTCCTCTAGCAGAACAACCTGTTTGAAGACTTCTTGACCTCTTAAGAAGCACTATTGTGAAAATTTTGGGACAATATTGTTGCAAATATCTTCTGGCAGCAGGTTTCAAACCTGAATGGTCTTACCAGATCTGCTAATGATGTGTCAATTTTCAGCCAGCAAGTGAAAGAGAGGGCCAAGTATCTTCATTCAAATGTAATTAGTTGTGGAATGGAGTACTATGCTCCTCATTTTTACTTCTTTGATACTCACTGGTCATCTTCTATTAAAAAGTTATTGCCAGAGCTCTCCCAAACCATCTGTAGTTAGGTTTTTTGGATTGATTTTTTTATCCTTCAAAGTATAAATTGGAGTTTCTGATAATTTTGGTTGTGGGGTTTGTTGTTTTTTTGTTTGTTTGAAGGCACTTTTTTGTTGTCATTGTTACTTTTAATTTGGTTGGGAATACTGAGGATGACTATGGCAATTTCTTAGAAAGAAAAAAGAAGATAAAGAACAGCTTATATTGCAGGAAGGGAAAGCAAGCCCTCCAGAAAGATCTCTTATCATTTGCTTGTTGAGAAGTAGAACATTTCTTCCTGTCCCTAAGACTCCTGTGGCCCACAGATTAGAAATGGTGACATTTCCGAGATTTCTAAGTCCCCAAGAAGAGACTTTTTGCAGAGGGGAAGATATGACTACTTTAATATTGAGTATTCATACTCTCCAATCTATGTAAAAACCTGTTGGTTTGGTAGCTATTTCTACCATGCTTCTTTCCCCCATTTTAGCTATGTATGTAGCTCTATTTTAAATTTTTTTCTCAGGGGAAATACCATTCGTATCTTAGTGTCACTGCTTCTCATACCAAAGTATTCCTGTAGTACCCACACAATGCTATATCCTCTCTGAAAAACTGGCTAAAAAGCTGAACTTCTGAAGGTTCTAGGGGATGTCCTTTTAATGGGAGATTCTGTCAAACTTTTTTCTATTTTAGTTTTACAGTTTTAAGTACTGTAAGTGCCTTGAACTCTATCTCACTTGCCTCACAAGTTGGATATAACAGGACTATTTTTTGTAGCCTGGTGGATATCCAGGGAATTTTTGTGACATGTCTTTTTCTTGACTTCCATTGCATCTGTTTCCTAAAGAAACTCTCTTTATTTTTGAGAACCATGGAAAAACTTTTTTTTTTTCTCTCAGTAATTTCTTTTACAAATGCAGAAGTATATTGTTTCTCCCTTACTTATAAAAGAGGAGACTGATTCTCATCCAGAAACATAAGATTAAATTTAGCTTTAACAATGCTACTTAAGGCTTACATCTCAGTCTGTAATATAAATCATCATAGCAGTTGATACACTGTCTAAAAGCATCTTATCTAGGAGGCCAAGATCACTCTGGACTTTATTCACTTGATTTATTTTGTTTGTTCTCATTATGTCAATGAAATTGGTATCAGCTTATTTGAAGCTTGAGTCAGGAGAGATCATGTAGAGAGTGTTGTACCAACATCCTCCGTTATTGCCTGGATAGTCATGCAATTACTTTATCTTTTAGTTAAGAATATATATATTTTTTTTCCCTCAGGACTTCACCAGATCATCATCATTGGTCGTTTTTGTACCCAATTTTCTTAGAGCATATGATAAAGTGTCAATTCTACATAAGTATATTTGTAAATATATAGGTAAATAATAGGCTTCATTCATACCAGAGTTTTGACTGAAAACCATACAAACCAGGAGAAATTATGTTGGCAAGAACTTGTCAACACACAATTGCAATATTTAGAGGGTCTAAACCTATGTTTAAGTCCAGTCTTCAGTACATGTAATTAGCCAAGCATATTTCTCCTTCAGAAAATTATCACAGAATTAAGTCAGTAACACAGCAGCTGTCCCTGTAAGGAGCAGGATGAAATAAACATACACAAAGGAGACCCAAACACTACTATTTGTCTTATTTGCATTATCTTCACAAAGCTCTCATCTATTCAGTTATTTACATCAGTCAGGCATTAGGTTTGGTGTTGCTCATTTTTTTTTTTTCTCTTTTTTCTTGTTGAGGAATAGATGGCTCAGGCTATCATCTGCAAAAATGACACTGCAACATGTTATGGCAAAAGTTGCGAACAAGTGGAAGTGTATAGATGTTGAAAGTGTGAATCCAATATAGAGCCTAGGGAAACTCCATAAATCAGTAGTTTGGAAGAGCATTTATTTATGGTTATAAGCTTTCACCCCTGAGACATGTAGAAATAAAAACCTGTCATATTCTACCTTTACTACAAGGTCATTACAAAAAGCTTGCCAAGACCGTTGTAGTAGCATAGCGGGATCTGAAGCCCGATTGAAATTTTTCAGATATTTTAGTGCTATTGAAGTAGAGGAGCCCTGCTTTGTGAAATCTTGTGATGTTTTTATCCAAAATACAGTTTCAACTTCTAAAGGTATAATTTTCATATGTCACTTTAAGGTATTAAAAGCACCTTTAGTATTTATAAGTGATTGTACTTTCAGAGAGAATAACAAAGCCGGTGTAGCCCTAATAACCATTCCTTTACTGTCTCTTTGGTATTTCCTCCCCTGTAGTTTAGTCACTGCTGCCAGTATATAAAGTCTGTGCTTTCTTCCAAGGATTAAATTCTCTCCACTGGTTAAACTTGTGAGGCTGAAGCATATGGATTTCAGTTTTCCTCCATGATTTCTCATGGATTTCTCATATTCAACCTTGCTGATGAGGAAGAAAGTGGTGATATAGAACCAAATTTCATGCTTGTCTGTGAAGACAGTCCACAAAGAAACAAAAAAAGAAAAGTTTGGAAGTGAAAAGGTTTTGAAAATGACCGTGTTAAGAATGCAGAAGGACTGTGTAGGTTTAAATTTAAAATTGTATTGGGTCTTGTTGATTTTTTTTTTTTTTTAATATCCCCTTAAATGCAAACGTTCACATTAGATCAAGACACTAGATAATTTCATGGTTTAGTTTTCCGTTAGATAATGTAAGACATAATTATGTCTCCAAAAATCATGCATATCTACTTAAGCATATTATAATTATGCCACTTGTACAAAGATATTTGGGAGAGAAAGCAGTTGCCTGAGTTCTAGAGTGTTTTTTAGAAAACTCACAAAATATATTCCTGTCTTTTTTTTTTCCTCCTTACAAACCCCAGCTGTGTTCCTCAGGGGGAAAATCTGGAATCATAATGATGATAATAGCTCTTAACAAAGTTGCTAACTGCTCTTTACTCTTTATAATTATACTTGGGAAATACTTGCCCCTAACATCTGTAAGATCTTTCCAATTTTGAGAGAGCTGAGATTTCCACATGATGTCACATGTACACAGTCAAAACCATTGTAATTCCTTCCAGAATTATTCTGCCATTCAAGGTCCCAAGTCCTGTTACATAATAGGGACACCAAAAAAACATGAATCAGCTTTTCATTTTTTAGATGGAGCAGTGCTAGAAGCAGAAGTTTAACAAGTTTATGTGTCCTCTTTACTGCTTTTAATGCATTTTATTCTGTTTTCCAGAAGAGATGCAAAAAAACCCCAGTATTAACAGTTGTGATCATATAATGCACTCACTAAATTTGAAGGTTATTATGGAATAAAGCTGCTCTTAACAGCACAGAAATAGCAAAGGAAGGTACAAAGCACGCCTGACATGAGATCTGTAGGGGCAGGCTATTGCTGTCAACATGTCCTTTTTATTTGAGAAACATCTACACTGAGCCAATGTGTCAGTCATTTATTGATTAAATGCTTTTTACAGTGCAGAAGAATTTGGGATGGTGTAAAAATTTGGGATGGTGTAAAACAGTGTCTGTTTTCATGCTTGTGAAGTGCAACACAGCTGTGGGAGAGGAACTCGAGGGAGGATGTTCCATTCTGAGGTGGACCTGCTTATCACCAACTAAAGCGTTTTGTCAGTTCTTATTCCCCAGCTTTCAGATAGGCCACTCTTCCTTCCACAGTGGTTAATACAAATTCTGATTGCCTTTTTTTTTTTTCTTTCAATTTGTCTGTGCTCATTTGGGTGTTAAGCATGTGAGACTGTCAAAAGCAGTGTATTAGGAGAGCTTGCCATACTTGAATAGAGCTCTGTTGGAAATGTGGTTGCTTTATTTGCTATTTGGATGGATGTACTGCTGTAAATCTGGTCATGTTTTTGAGCCTTGAGCCCTTATGACTATCTGCAAAGAATTTCCAAAGGCAGCACATTGCCTTTCAGACTCATATTGCTGTGTGCTGGCTCAGTTAAGTAATTTGTCAGATTCCAGTCAGACAAAACACTTTGCTTCAGAGTCTAGACTGTTGATTTAGGCACAATCAAATGGATATAGTGAGTTCCCAAGACATGTTCATCATATATTCTATGTCCTGTAGAATTCTTGGGCATTAGTGCCTAATATCTGGCAGTTGGATGAGGCTGCTGCTATGAGGCGGGTTGTCAACTTCCTTGTCCTAAATATGTACATTTCTCAACTTCTATTGAAGTTTAGTTTTGGTTGGTTTTTTTTTTCCAAAATTTCTTACAGAGAAAAAGGAATTGATAACAATACTTAAATGCAGGAGAAAAGGTAGTAATTGGTGTACAGGATAAACCTGGTCACTGATCTTTGTATTTCTGAAGATATAGACACTTTTAAATATACAGGCTTTTCTTTCAGGCTTGGTTTTGTTCCAGTGTGCTTTTATAACAAAAGGAAGTGGGAAAAGTGCTTTAAGTATAAGGAATTTCTTTTTTTCCTCAAATGTTCCTTTGAAAACCAGAGGGCTTATAATGATTCTCCACATTAGGTCAGATCTCAAGATTTGTTCCTTAAATCTCTGTATGAGATCAGATTGTCAGAGAATTTATTTTACTTTAGTGGTCAATGAAACACACAGTGTTTAAATGGCTGAGGATTCACCATCACTCCTACCATTTGTGGTTTTATGTTAATTCTAACTTGGTTTCTTGGTTGAAGCATAAAGGCCTAAATCAGCTAAAACTTTTTCATGTGTGCTATTATAGTTTCATAGGGATCTCTAGTTCTTTTTAAGTAAGTATTATGGTCAGCATGCCTCTGGGATTCTTTCAAGGTCTAATAACTTCAAGGTCTTCCTCACATTTTAATTATGGGCTGCATACAAAAGAAAGGTAGTGAAAAACAATTGAGAAGAGTACTTTGGAGGGATTTTTGTTCCTGTGCTGTTCATACACTACTTTAAAACAACCAAAAAAAAACAAACTGCTATGATTAGAGATGGTCAAGGGATGATTTATGTTGATTTGTTCACCACAAGGTCTGATGGATAATTAGAGATAAAGGAGAGAGAAATACTCAGTGTTTGTTCACCTGCACCTTAAATTGTTGATTCTCAATTAACATCCTCACTCCCTACTCACCCAGTTGCAGAACACCCAACTCCTTCTCTGTTAAGCTGATAAAGTGAAGTTAATCTCTTATAGAAACTAACTGGCAACATCACATTGTCTTTATACAGCTTCTCATCTCATGTAAAAGAACCAGGGCTCTGTTTGGAGTATCACAAATAATTGCAAATTGCAGAAGGAACCTCTGCCATTTATGTTTTGGAAGCTGTTGCTGGATCCCAGGAAGCTAAAGAGATTAATGAGTTCTTTACAGATCGCTGCAACTCAAAGTATGTCTGTACCAGCACCCCAGGAAAGAAAAAATCTCAGGTTTTCCTTTCTAGGATCCTGATTCTATGAATCTATGATTCTGTGATACCAGATCTGAAAGCTGAATAGATTACATAATAGATTAATAACATATAGCAATTAAAAAAAAAAAACAAAACCAAAACAAAACACCCAAAACACTGTAAATATTACATCTTTTCATTTGTTGTTTCAGCATTCTGTTAATGGATTCTCTAGAGACCTACTAGCTAAAAGTCATGATTCCAACTTAGTGAATATGAAACAAATCTTGACAAAGCTGTAACTTGACAAAAATCCTTCTAAGGGAAATGAGCAAGGGAATTAAGGAGTTTGAAATAAAATTGAGTGTAGCTCTCAGGAGGGAGGGAAACACTGGCAAGAAGCCATGGAAAGGAATAGTGCAGTTGGCCTTTGCAGCAGACAGCAGTGGAGGTTCTTCCTAAGCTTTGCAGGTCCCCTTGTGTCTTCTAGAAGTCACTGTCAATTTGCCAAAATCTGGCTTAAAAGCATGCAAAGATAAGACTATAAACTCCTGATTTATGTTAGTACCTGTGCACACAGAATGCATCCAGCTGGTTTCCCACAGACTCACTCTTCTTTTGTTAACTGGTCCTGAGAATACTGCAGCCCTTTTTCTTTTGTGAAGGGTGTAGCTCTCCTATTTGCCTTTTTTTTCCTAATAGTTATTCTTATTTCTATATGCATACATTATATATGCTGTGTGGTGTATCAGGAGAAAAAGAATTTATTTTAGTTGATGAAGAAACAATTCTACATAACTGAAAGTTTTTCAAGGTAGAATTTTTTGCTTTTTGTATAGTTTCCCTTTTCATTCAAAAAAGCCTGTCATTGGAA
Source organism: Toxostoma redivivum (assembly GCA_013397375.1). Classification (NCBI taxonomy): domain Eukaryota; kingdom Metazoa; phylum Chordata; class Aves; order Passeriformes; family Mimidae; genus Toxostoma; species Toxostoma redivivum. Next base: position 187,384 of record VXBI01013931.1, read on the forward strand.
ATCCCTTTGTTTCATTACTTAATTTCCTTCAGAAGTAGCTGTTTTCATTTGTTTTGGGGAGCAGTATTTATTTTGTTTATTCATCATTGATTTCTGGAAATGTAAAGTGTGTCAGCTAATGCTTTCCAAATAGAAGCTCAGAAATGAAGGGAGAATATCAATCCCTGCATTCATGTCCATTTGCATTTTAGGAATTTGTAAGTGTGTAATGATAATGAGCTAATAATTCAGTGTCCTTTTCAGATAATTTTATGTACAGAAATGAATAGAATGAATGGGCTTCTCTTACAGAATTTAATTTTTGTAATGATTGTCGTAATGGACTACCCATCCCACTCCAACAATAAATATTGCCCAGAAGGCAGAGTATAAAAATGCTTTTCCCAAGCAGACAATAGAATTCCCTTGATCTTTGGCTTTTCCTCACTTCAAAAGCCCAGGAGGAAAAGTGGGCCTTTGAGCTCTGTTGAGCTAAGTTTCTGGAGTTTGGGGCACCAGCAGTGAGCAAGGTCCAGTATTTCTCCCTAATATCTGATCTAAACCTACTCTCTTTCAATCTGAACCCATTCACCCTTGTCCTGTCTCTACATGTTCTTTTAAATATCTTCCTTTACTCAGCTGGCATCTTGATCTGATCTAAATATCTTCCAAAATATATCCAGTGATTTGTGTAGATTAGTGACAACTATTTAAATAACTTTTTTTAAAATAAATTCTACTTGCTTTAATGCTTCTGTGAAGAGCAAAATGTTATTTCCTGTGACAATTACTCTAAATAAGATGTCATATCAGTGATTTTGGCTGTAAAACTGTCAGTCGTACCTGAAAAATATTAACATGTTTCCCAAAAGATGTGAATTTGGTTGAGCTCTTGAAGTACAGTACTCAAGCCCTTCGGCTGTTTTTAAAATGCAGGTTGAACATGAACAGCTATGAGAGGGATTCTTGATCATCAAGACCCATCTCTGTAGGTATAATGTATTTCTTCCTCTGTCTTCATTCTTCTGAAAAGCTGTGGACTTTTGTTTGCTTGTGGATTTATTGTTTTTTGTTTGGTGTTGATTGGTTGGTTTGGTTTTGGTTTGTCTTCATCCTCAGCTGGTTATTTCATTAAGGAAACTCTGAACCCTTCCCTTAATATTGACAGATGTACTCTTCTAATATCCAGAAGCAGCATTTTCACATAACCTTTTATTTTGTCAAGATTATCTTTAATTATAAACATCTTCTCCCATGTATTTTTTATCTCTGTGAATAATACACATAACTGTAATTTTTTTCTCCCAGTCTTTGTTCTGGTAGACATATATTTTTCAGTCTCTTCAATTTCCAGGATGATATTTTTCCAGTGTGTCATGGTGTGAATTGGCTGCTGCTGAAGGAAGTGTGTAGAAAAGTCTCCAGTGTTTTACCAGGGATTCAGCCCATCTTTTCTGTCCAGCCTTCCTACATCTACCAGAAATACTTCAACTATCTTAAAACTGCTTCCCTTGAAGCTGTTCCATATTGGTCATTCATACTCATCCAGTGATAAATTAGAAAATGTGTCTTCTTCCTGCTTGGTTGTTCTCAGCTAATGAGATTCTAGGGTATAGATGAAGTTTCAATTTTTAATCCCCAAGTGCATGGGGATTTCTTATCATTTCTGCATTTCTTATCATTACTGCAGTCCTAAAGGTTGTGCATCACTTGCTGTGAGATGGCTGAGCCTTCCTCTGTATGAATGATACTTTTAGATTTCACCTCTTCCTGGTCATTTGCAGCAGACAAATTCACTTATCCTTCCCAATCTACACAAGGTGACTTGGTGGTGGATTTGTTAACTTGGGTTTTTTGGTCAAGACATTGATATTTACCAAGCATAATACCACTAAGAGGTGGTAAGAAGGCAAACAGTGAGATTAATATATATATACACACACACATATATATAATCTCACATAAATTATACTACATAGATAATAATTTCCTGATAGTTGGATTTTTTTGCGTTTTTCTTACCATAAATTTTCTGCTGGTCATTTTTTTCATTAATTTTGTAGTCATATTGTTACTTCATCTGTATCCTAAGTACATAAAATAACTGTGCTCTGTGTCAGCAGAATTGTATTTGGCCTAGCTGTGTATCCTTAAAAGACTTCATTGAACAAATCCTACTTTTTGCACCATTTTGCATTTAATTCCTGGAGTGTCTTATGTCTATCTTCCAGAGCATTCCAGTCTGCTACAGATATTGCAAATCCTATTCCATAATTCCTGTTTGTTTGTTGGTCACACTTTCTAGCTTATCAGTACCTCATTGATGGACTTCAAAATTATTATATTTTTTTCTCTTTTTTTTTTCCTTCTCTCTCTGTGACCCCCCCTTTCCTCCAGGTGCTCATGGCATTATTTTACATTATAAAAGTTTTCCTTGGGAGTTTTTGGTATTTGGGCATGTTCCTTGTTTTTGCAGTGATCTATAACACCCAGGGAGTTTTTCTTTTTTTTTTTTTTTTCCCTCTTTGAATATGTGCAGCATCACTCAGTACCAGACTTGCTGCTCCTGTAGAGGCACAACTTGTTACCCTGTCAGCAGCTTGGTGTAGTGTCATGGGGAGCTCAACATCTGTTCCTGTGACCAGCAGAGATTAACATTTTCCATGTCAGGTCATTTACTTGGCTTGTCAGAGTGCAAGATTATGGCTGAAAGGGCATATTGACTTGAAAACAAGTTTTTGAACTTATGGAACAAAGTTGCAAAAGTATAAAGCATAATATAGTTTTGAGTTATAGTACAAATAGATATAATACATGTAAGTATATAAACAGAGTCTATCTGCCTCTCTCATTGGCAATAAAGGAATCTGTAATGATCTTGACATAGGGTTTCTTCTGATTAGACTGGCTTTAAGAGGCTTTCTCCATGCTTGGGGCAGAAAAGAGGCCTTTTAATGTCTTAGAATTTCACTGTTGGATGTTTCTTTTCTAATATCTCGTTATTTCCTAGGAAAACAGATTCTATATCTTCCTGTTTTTGTTTTTTGGGTTTTTTTTTAATCATGAGACAGGATTGTCCAAACCCCTTCCCCAGATTCTGGTCAAAGCCTGTTACAGAAAAGAAGGCAAAACAATAGTTTGAGATACTTGAGGCCTGTGTGAAGGGTGATAGCAGAATGGAACTGAAAGGAGGAAGATGGTGTTGAATTAAGTGGGAAAGGATTTTAAATTAAATGGTTACACAGATTTTATATATCAGATAAATTAAACCATATTTCTAGTGCCCAGCTTCCACAGTGATTTGAGTTTCATAATTTCTTCTGGTAAGACATCCCCTGTGCTCCCACTGCCAAGCATTTTTTGTGGGCTTTTTTTTTTATTATTTATTTTCAGTGTTCTGTCACTTGTGTCATTCAAGTATTAAGGCCTTGTGGCTAAAGAGGTGTCTGTAATGGAACTTGCTGGGTTGTTCATGGCAAATTATTTTACAAGCATGTTGTTTCCCTGTTTCTCTCTGCTTTGTTTCCTTAAGTGAGCAATGTGAGTTTCTATTAGACACAAATTGTGTATCCTGGGGGAGCATAATAGAAAAACACAAAATGCCATTCAGTCTGGAACACTTTGCAGCCATGCTTAAGATGTGCATGGGAGAAATGGGGTTTCTTAGAGGAGGAGCTGCTGTGCTGGAGGAGAGGTCTGGGCTGGTGGCAGGAGGATGCCGAGTAAAGGACAGACAAGGCTTCTCAACTAGTGGCTTCTGATTGAAATTATCCATTTAGCCTTAAAACCTGTTGAGCTTTGTGTTTCAGCCGTTCCCTTATCTACAGCATGGCAGTGATTAGGCTTTGTTGGATGCATTACAGTGTGAAGTCAGATTGTAGCATGGAAGTTCATTAAAACAGGTTTGCTTTTTCTCTAAATCAGTGTGAAACTAAGCAGATTATATATATATATATCTTGAACTCTGTGAGCCTCCAAAATGCACAGATGCTGCTTTAGATACCTTTACAGTCTTGAACAGAAGAGACTGGCAGCTGAGACATACTTGGGCAACCCAGGAAGCTGAGAAAATTGATATGAAACAGAAGCTGAAGAGAAGCAGTACCTCCAACTTATTTTATTTTCCATTGATTTAAATTTTCTATCAAAAAGTAATGATCAGAGTGTTTTCTAGTGGGGATTGACATCTATTTTTCTAAGAATAAAGGGCAAAAATGACATTTGGATTCCAGAAGAAATGTCATTTAGCTGTGTCAAAGAAAGTATCTGGGACTCTAATGACCTACTTTCCTGTTAAGTCTCTAGGCCATTGCTGAAGTTAGGAGCATGGGGAAAATACATTTCATCTTCAAAGACTTCAAGATGAGGTTTATAACTTTCTTAAAGAGAAAAAAAAAAAAAAAGAAAAGAATCCTCTCTCCTGAATTGAGACACATAAAGTTTCAGCCCAAGATGGATATTTTTCCCCAAAGATTTGAAAATTCAACCACCTGTTTTAAATCAGACGTTAGAAAAAATGCAGTGTTAAACCAGTGTATTCTGTTTGAAAAGAAGGTGAAAATTATGTACTTTTACTTCTCTATAGGTTTAAATAAATAGAAAAGGTTTTGGATAACACAAATAACACAGAGACTGAAAAATACTTTCATATATCCGTGGGTCCTAAGGGTACTGACAGATGAAGTGGCTAAGTCATTATATTTTAGAAGTTGTGGCAAGGTGTTGAAGGTCCCACTGGCTGCAAAAAAAAAGAAACATAACCCTCATATTTAGAAAAAAAAGCAAAGACCTATTAGGCTTTAATCTAAAAGAGGGTAGTTTTAGATTAGATTTTAGGAGGAAAATCTTTACAGTCAGAGGGAAGCTGTGGATGTTCTGTCCCTGGAAGTGTTCAAGCCCAGGCTGGATGGGGCTTTGAGCAACCTGGTCTGGTGGAAGGTGTCCTGCCTGTGGCAGGGTTGTTTGAGCCAGATGATCCTTAAGGTCCTTTCCAACCCAAAACATTCTGTGGTATGAGTCTATATTTTAACAGGAATCACAACTGCTATTGAATATTTGGGGGAAAAATTCTACATTGTGTTTTCCTGACATATCACATTAAGGCAGGTTGAGTATCAGGTGTATTTCACCATATTTTTAGCTGAATCTCATGACTTCCCTACAGACTTTCATCCCTCTGTCTTAGGAAATAATAAAGTGCTCACAACCACGAGTCCCCACGTTTGTCAGGTAACCAAGCAGGCTCACAATGACTCTGCATGTGGGGGTTTCAGATTGGTTTCCAGTCTTGTGAAACGAGCCAGATGACAGACTGCTGTCTCCCTGTGTGCTTCCAATTTGGATGGGAAAACCTGCACTTGGTTTTGATTGTGCCTACTAAAAATCCCTGCTCTCACTCCAGTTTGTGGAGTTCAGTGAGGCAACCAGAGAGAGATGCTAACTTAGGTGTTGAATCAGAAATAGTACAGCTAAGGCATAGCTGTTCATCAAAGCAATCTAGGCACACGGATAGAAGTGGAGCAGATGGCTTCTGGATCTCACTGCCTCAGAGCTGGGAAGAGCTGTTGCATTGTGCCTCATTGGGCCACACAGATATTCCCCACACTTCACTATTTCAGATTCTTTGGAGCCTTCACTATAAATGAACCTGTTCTGAAACCACCCTTATTTTAAAAGAAGCAAAAAGCAAAAGCTTTGCTTTTTTTTTTTTTTTTTTGAAAATTAACTTCTCATGATGGAGGAAATATTCAAATTTACATACCATGCTGGAACCTGAATTCTCAAATGCCTCTTTTTGTTCATGAAATGTAGTACATCAGTGCAATCAGTATTTCAAAGCTTTATGTAGCTGCATCACTTGAGGAAGGGATATGTGGTAAGGGGAGGTAGGTGAGAGGGAAAAGAAATGGAAGGAGGTGTAGAAGACTATAATTTTATCTGACTTGTTCAGTATATTAATTTTTGTTTTAGTGGGAGTTACTCTTCACAAAATGTTGGACCTGAGTAAAAGGCAAAAGGAAAAAAGGTAATATTTTTGTCTGCCACTTATTCAATGGCTCTCAAGCCCTCCTGTACATGAACTCCAGCACCTTAGCATAGTTGTGTTGGAGCTTCCTGCATAATTCATCATAAAAGAACATGAGGCATTCAACAGTCAGTGCTCATTCAGAGATGTTCTGCATTACTAGCAGCACTGGTAAATATGCCTGCTCCATACATAATTTATGGTTCTCAGCAGAGATAGTTTTATGCTTCATAATAGGCTAGCTTTGATCCCTTAAAATTTGTTTGTTCAACTTAGGGGTTGGGTGCAAAACAAAGACTTTAAAATCTCTTTCTTGCAGTGCTTGTTTCAACAGTCTTCATTTCCCCATCCCGTTAACAAGGTTGGAATTGTTTCTGACCCACTTTTGGGGAAATGAGCCTTCCTATAATGGATTTTGTGTGTAAGACTTTTTATTAGCCAATTCCCTCCACACACAACTTGAAGTAGAATGAAAATTGGTTTAGAAACCTTAATATAGTCTATTCTGTGCTTCTGCTTAAAGAATTTATTGTTATTTCTTGTGACCTGTAGGAGGAAAATGTAGATAGACCTTGTGTTCTGTGAATCCCTCTTTTAATGCTGTGATACAGCTAGAAACTATATATAAATGTGTAAATGAATGTGTTGGAACTCATTGAGATAATTCCATTAATTCCATTCTTCAAATGCAGTAACAACTTAGAGAAAAAAAAAAAAAAAGGTAGTTTTAAATGTTTCCATTTCCAGCAATATTTAAAAACAAAATAGCAATCAACTATGCATTTCTAAATGAAAATTCTCATTGTTCCTGTCTGCATTTTGAAGACTGTAAAGTTTGGGGAATTTTTTAAACAGAATATCATTAGAATTGATGCATTTCTGTGACATGTATCAATTTGCCATTTAAGCATTTTCTGATGGGGTTTGTTCTTTCATCTTTCTCCTGCTTGATGCAATTTTCCCTGTCCTGTTTTCTGTTTTGTTTGGTTGGATTTTTTTCCCAGTGATTGATATACTTTAACCTATTATCATTCTTTGTTTTTAAAAGCTTTTTTGGCACCCAAGCTATTTCAGCTATAAAATTTCACAATTGCTTAGTGGTTTTTATTTCTTTAGCAAATAGTAAGACCTGCCCTTTTTGGAAACTTGGAAACTAGGTCCCTTTTTACACATGCCAAGTTAGGCATGTTAAAGACTGATTAAAAGTTGCTTGGCACTCTTCAGACTTCCTGTCATAAGTTTTTTTCCTGCTGTTTCATTCCTTTGCAAGTAGTTTGCCCAAAGGAATGATTTAAATATTCTCTCTGTCTGCAGTTTGATTTGGTTTTTCTGTTTTTCTTCCCACTTGTTCAGTATTTTGACCTTTGCTGCATTAGATTCCAGTTGTGTAGTGTCATCTGCAAGGCATACATTTTAGTCCTTCCTTCCTTTTTGCTGCTACACTTTAGTGTTTTAAATGTTGGGTTTTTTTTTACATAATGTGGATTCTTGGCTATTTTTAATGATATTAAATGAAGCCTACATATACACCATAAATTCAAGACGGAGAATGGGGTAAAACCAGCTTTTTTTACCATCCTTTTGACTTTTCTTCTGTAGTCGTGAATGTCTGTGTGGTCACCTTTCTGACCTTTTAAAGATTGTGTTTGCTTAGAGAATGGGCACAGCTTTTCTACCTCACCTTAAATAGCACAGTCACACTAGAAAAACTACCTTCTACTTTTTACCTCCATTTGCTATTTTAATACTTTTGGCCGAGTCATCTGTAAGCATATGAGGGAGAACAAATAAGAAATTTACTTTCTTGTCTAACTTTCTTTTCTGGCAGAGCTAGCAAATGTTGCTTGTAGCAGTGAGGAGGAGTAGTCAGCTTCTCATTGTGTAACTGTGTTGGAAAAGATGTTGTGATCTGTTTCATTAAATATCTACAGTTTCTGTAATTTTGGAGCTAAACTTTTGATTTAATCTCTCTCTTGCAACAGTATCTGTATTTGCATTTATTCATGCAGAGCTGCATGGGCTCCAAGGGCTTTCTGCAAGCGCTGTGTTTGCCGTACATTTCATTCCAGTCTGTTGCAGCAGGACTTCCCATATCCAAACAAATGTGATATTGCTTTGGGGAGTCAGAGGGGCTGCTGGTTTTTGTTGATGGTTTTTTGTTTGTTTTTCTTTTCCTCCTTCCCCATGATGCTGGCCTTCTGCATATGAAGCCTGAAGCAAGAGTATTTGTAACATCAGTAGTTAGAGCAGTCAAAAGCAAGAGTTTTCTGTATCATTCTACTAGTTCTCAGATACAGACTGGGATAGGATTTTGGACTTTTCCTTGCCCTTGTACCAGCATCTGAGTGTGTTTGATGTGGCTTTTGGAACAGAAGATTCAGATTGAGACAGCATTACAACATACAATTGTTTCTTCCCCTTTTTCATTTGATCTGACAAAGAAAGTTCTTATCTCTTGCTGCTCTGTGACAAGTTTCATGCTGTTTGGTGTTTCGTTTGTTTTTTTAATTGAAGCTCCAGGTCTCAGAATTGCTGGATTATATTTTTTTTCCCCCAAATGGCACAGCATAAAAATTTGGAAATATTTTTGCAAATAGAAAACTATAATTTTAGTGGGTGTTTTTTTTTTTTCACCTTATTTTCATCCTTTCTTGGAGCAGATTAATTTACTTTTAAGATTTTTTTATAGTATATTTTGATGGAGCTGTTCTACCTGTTTAAAAGTGAAGTGAGTAAAAAAAAAAGTACTCATCATGGTCTAGAGCAGGTCGGTATATAAATGGTTCTTACTGAAAACATAAGGAGGGTCTAGTTTTGGGTTTTCTTATTCCCCTCTTATCCCAACATAAAGCCATTAAAAGCTATTTTCAGAGGGCATCTTGTAAGAACCTGTGTATATATATATATATACACATTTATATATATATATATTCCTAGAAAAAAAGGTTTCTATGATGGGAAATGTGATGCTCTAGCTATAGTGAATTTATTATTTTGAAACAATGTAAATAATGTTAGAGTCTTTCAGTGAAACAGACACTGCAATGTTGGCTTTTTTGGAGATCATAACAGTCACCTTGTTTTTTGGTGTTTTTTTTTTTTTTTTTTTTCCCCGTGAAAGCACAGAGCCAGAATTATGTTTAACCAAAAACCAACCAATTATTCTTGGCCTTTTAAATATGTAAGCTTCTTTGTTGAAATGTTATTGTAAGTTGTTTCTATAAGTGAGCTTAGTGTAATATTTAAGAGAACTCTGGCTGAGTTTTGACTCATGTTTTATAATCCTACTGCACTCTTATCCAGCCCCATACATCTGTTTCCATATAAGTATTCCTTACACACAAGAAATGACAGATATGTGGTTCAGTAATGATTTTCTTTATTACAAGCTGGAATCAGAGGAGTTCTTCCCAGACGTGGGTTGCACTGATTCAGCTGTTTGCCATCCAGCCTGGGACAGCTGAAACCCAGTCATTCCACAGATTGAGGTCAGGGTGTGGCCAGCCTGACAGCTGAAGTGGTACAGCAGCACACAGGGCGAGGGATGCAGCATTTGGCAAGGGAAATAAACATCTAGAGGAGAGCAGCAGACATATTCTAGACTCTGCTGCCAGTGACAGAGACTTACCAATCCAAATCTCTTATACAGAAGGAGCATACTTGACAAAAGGCTTTAAGGCAACTGCTTTCCATGGCAGAAAGTATAAGTCCTAAATAGGAGGATGTCTAAATCAGATATGATTTAATTATACATCAAATTAATTGAGAAGATCAACTTGTCTTTTATGCCCCTGGTTTTTTAGACATGGTTTATTTTACAGCAAGCTACACTTCTAACTTTTGACTCATATTGGCATTACTGTGCTGATAAATCCATTTTCAATCATTCTGGGAGAACTGAAGAATGGAAAGTCCAACAAATGCTATAAGAAAGATTTATAAGTGCATGTAATAGCCTGTAATTCCATGGTGCTCAGGAGAACTTGTTCAGGCTTTTTATAGAGTGCATGATGGTAAAAGATGTCTTCACTGCTATCATTCTTTCTGTTGCTTTGATTCTCAGAGTCGAGCAGAAGGAGCAACATCTAAAAGTGAGTAAAACAGCACTTGAAAGCTAGGTTTTTACTAAGGGTTTGGAAAGAATTTGTTATGGATTTTCTGTACCTTCTCAGAGTGGGGATATATAACTATTGAAATTAAGATTAAAAAAGCAATATAATGATGTTGCAGAGGACAGTGATCTCTATTCCACATCTGCCTGGCCCAAAGGAGAGATACGGAAGATATACACTAGTGATAGAATTTAACTCACCTCAGCCATTTAGTTGATAAGATTTTTTTTCTTGTGGTTCTGTGAAAGAAACTCAGGAAGATCAGTAAAAACTGATGGTTACATGTGAATGGGGGAATATAGTGTGGGGATAGCTGTGCTTGCTCTAGGTCAGAAATGGAGAAACAGTCTAAATGAACCCTTGTAGGACTTGTCCTGTGGCCACTTTCCACTGCCTGTTTTGAAGAGAAAGCACTAAGCACTGGACTCTAGGGCTGAAAACAAACAAAAAAAAAAAAAATTTTTGGGAAAAATTTTTTTTTTTTTTGGTGGTTTTTTTTTTTTTTTGGTGGTTTTTTTTTTTTTTTGGTGGTTTTTTTTTTTTTTTGGTGGTTTTTTTTTTTTTTTGGTGGTTTTTTTTTTTTTTTGGTGGTTTTTTTTTTTTTTTGGTGGTTTTTTTTTTTTTTTGGTGGTTTTTTTTTTTTTTTGGTGGTTTTTTTTTTTTTTTGGTGGTTTTTTTTTTTTTTCACCTTATTTTCATCCTTTCTTGGAGCAGATTAATTTACTTTTAAGATTTTTTTATAGTATATTTTGATGGAGCTGTTCTACCTGTTTAAAAGTGAAGTGAGTAAAAAAAAAAGTACTCATCATGGTCTAGAGCAGGTCGGTATATAAATGGTTCTTACTGAAAACATAAGGAGGGTCTAGTTTTGGGTTTTCTTATTCCCCTCTTATCCCAACATAAAGCCATTAAAAGCTATTTTCAGAGGGCATCTTGTAAGAACCTGTGTATATATATATATATACACATTT
>VXBI01013931.1:199741-234741 GCA_013397375.1 Toxostoma redivivum
AAAAAAAAAATAGTCCGAGTATGACAGATGCCTCAAGCCAGAGTATTGTCTGAGAAGAGATTTGAATTATAGGCAAAATCACCTTTTCTGCTGTTTCGTATGCTGTATGCTCAGAGATGTAGAACTTCATGCACTCTTTTTAAGCTGTATGGCTTCATCACAGAACATCCCCAGTACATCATCAGCTCCCCTTTCCAAATAAAACATTTTTCAAATCTTTATAATCTTAGCTAACTACTGCACGACAAAAGCAGTTAACTCTACAATGGCTGCAAAGGAGTCTGTGTCCACAAACATGTAGATGTGTGTGGGTATAAAATTTGTAGTAACAGTGTTCATAAAGCACATTGTGTTCTAAGCACTTGCTCGTTTGCTTTGTCACTTGTTCATAAACAAGTGCACGGTCTTGAGAACACAGAAATCTTGATACTCAAAACAAAGGCACTTGGTGAATGAGATCAGTTCTTCTCTTGCCTTCCTCTCATATATGGTGTTTCAAGCAGGGATTCTGATAGCTCTGTGGAAGAATGCCAAGAATGAGATGCTTTGTGCAAACTGAAAGGAAAAAAACTTGTTGAATATAAGCAGGCAACAAGACCGAAAATATGCGTGTTGCATTTTCTTCTCTGTAGGTTTAAAAACTAACAAAGACCAGCTATGCAAAAAAAAAAAAAAAAAAAAAAAAAAAAAAAAAAAAAAAAAACTTTTCTTACTCAAAAAAAGGAAAGACGTNAAGAAAAAAAAAAGTAAAGACTTGTCTTACTCAAATATAGGACAGGCTGTGACTGAAAGTAACTAAAATGATTATGCTCATTCTGAAGACCTGAACTCAGGAGCTGTTGTATGTTATGTATTTTCAAAACTTACCTAAAAATTCCTAAGTTCAGAAGCTCCCATTTAACTTATATTATCCACTTTGCAGCACATTAATTCACTGTAATGCTCTTTCATTTCTTCACCTGAGAAATGCACTCTGCTGTCTGGAAAAATTCTTGTTATCTCAATCTGTTCAACAGATGTTAGTCATTGTGTCTCTTCCTCCCCTCTCCTGCCTTCCCCTGATATGCAAATATGGTCTTTGACATTTATATTTCCCTAATGGGAAAATCTATTTCCCTGTTTAGGGTAGGTGTTGTAACTGTGTTAAAAAAATTAAAATCTCTATACTGAAGCTAGTATATCAGTTCTGTAAATTTTATCAGACGTCCTCTGCCATGTAATTAATTCTTTACTGAGTGGGAGATTTATGTTTTGTAAGCCCCTACATTTTAAAAATGAATTTGTAGTGTACTTTAAGGCGTTTTAATTCGTGTTGGCTGTTTGCTTTTTCTTCTTATGAATAAACCCATCACCACTCAATTCTAATGCAATTAACAGAACAGAACAGGCTGCAGGAAGAAGCCCATGAACCTTGCATGCATTTGTGGGGCTCACAAAATGCAAACTGACAGCTATCCAGTAAGAGACTGAATTCCGAAATCCATCTTTTCTCTGCATTTCCTAATTGCAGGGCAGTGTTTTTGTGAGGTTTTGGAATATTTCATGCCATGGGGTGATTAGGAAATGGCAGAGCTGTGGCTGCCCCATGTGTTCCTTCCATGGGTGCTGCTGCTCACTCCTCACTGCTCAGAGCTGCTCACCCTGTCTGGCTGAATAATTTTCCTTCCTGCACTCCATTGCAGCAGATTTTAGTGAACTCAGAGTTTCATTTTGGCCTGGGCAGGTGAGTGTGGCTGTGATTCAGGTAATAACCCTGTGTGGATGTGTCAGCTGAGTTCCAGGCTTGTTCCAGAGATCTGTGTCACCCTCAGCTGCACTGCACCTTTTTTTTATCTGCTGCAGGATCACTGCACAGCTGGGAGTTACCTTATAGGGCTGTAAAAATAGCAAGTTACCACTCCTGCCTGTTGGCCCTGACAAAATAATGATGGGATTTAATCCTGAAAAATAGCATTTTTGTACCAATTTATTATGTAAAATGGAGGAGGTGACTTAATGTTGATGTGACCAGGAACAGATTTTTTATCTAGCCTGCAAATTTGACCAGAGCAGATATTTTCTCAAGCACAAAGAGAATTAAGTGATTTTTTTTCTATTTTCTAGAAGACAACATTATGTTAGATACCAAATAATCTTTATAATAATTCAGTAAATTATAAAATAAAAGGCTTCAACTAAAATATTCTTGCAGCCAAGTAAGGAATCTAGTCAACCATTACTGACATTGATTCACTGACCTAGAAAATTACTTTAATGCACATATCAATTTACTTGCTGATTTCTTACATTTCAGTGGATCTAAAAAAAAAAATTTGCAAAACTGCTATTGCTAAGGGCCCTCGTGGATCATGTATTATAAAATTCACTAAAATTTTCTGTACTAAATCAATTATAGCGCTATTGTAGCCTCTTGGCTCAACTTTTTTTTTTTTTTAAGTTGAACTTAGCTAATTTATGAGGATATTTATATGTAGCTGATTAATTTGATTCTTTGCCTTTTGAATACAGTTAATTTAACTGTGATTCTCATTCCAGATCTGTAAGGGATTCTTTGTGCAAGAGGACATACCTAAATATGATTTTAAGGAAGACAAAAAAATTTCCTAAGAAAGATGCAATTTTCTAATTAAAAGTAATTGATGAATAAAGGTATTCTGTCACCCTGTTGGACAGAAATTAAGCTTCCTTGTTAAAAAAAGACAAGGACTTCAGACCAGCTGGCACTGAAGCTAATGCTAGTACTACTTGTGGAAATTCAGAAGTCCCTTCTGAGTTCCTGGTTCTGCCACTGGCTTCCCACAGGTGCCCCTGTCCGTTTTTGTACTTTCTGAGGAGTCAGAATTTAATTGGCTCATGAGAGAGGAATAATGAATGTCTGTATCTAAAAATATGTTTCATGAATGTGTAAAGTAAAGAAACTTGGAAAATTATTTTTTGGCTGATCCCTATTGTTAAACCAAATTATTACCTTTAAGAGCAGAAAGGGCATGAATTTGAGGCAAATATGATATTTGTGTTGAAGCTTTTTATTCAAAGACAACTGGAAATGACAGACTCCATGTTGAATTCTCACAAATAAAAGGGATCCAAAGGTCACAATAAAAAAAGAGACACATTCTAGAATAAGAACTTAGAGATTTTGAACAAGAGACTGTTCCTACCACCCACCGCTAAAGTGAGGTCAAGTGATGAAAAAATAAGGTTTCAAAAAGCAGTTTTTGAGGACAGCTATTCAGGAATATAATTTCCTTTAAATTACCATAGAATCACAGAAACAGAATGGTTTCGAAGGGACCTTAAAGGTTCATCCAGTTCCAACCCCTTGCCATGGGCAGGAATGCTTTTCACTAGACCAGGTTGCTCAGATCCCCATCCAGCCTGGCCTTGAACACTTCCAGGGACAGGACACTTCCACAGCTCTTTTGGGCAACCCATTCCATATATTAAATTGTTATTTTTTTTAATTTAATTTTTTCCTGAATCCTCTTAACAGGTTCCATTGTCACAGTCTGTACAATCTGTTAGGGACACGATGCTGAATGCAACTTGCAGTTAGGCATTTCTAGATTTATATTGGCAGGGAAACAGAAGACCAACATATGAAAGTATCTTTCTAATTTTTATCTGTGTATTAACCTAAGGTTCAATAGCATAACAGGGGAAGTTCAGGGGATCTTTTAAAGAACCCAGGTTTGTGTTTAGCTATATGTGAGGAGCATGACATTTGTAAATAACCCTCTTAGAGAGGACTGGAAAAAAATACAATCATTATACAGCACCACGCTCAGCAAAGCTCAGCAGCTTTTTCCTGTCTCTGCTGCTACATGGCAAACATCCAGATATCTGCTGTACTAACATTTGCTCCTGGGAGGAGATGAAGAAAAAAGGGTCCATAAGGTTTCCATTGGCCTAGACAACTGAAACATCTGCTAGATTCATGAGCAGCTTGCTGGCCCAAGTCATCAGGGAAAACTGCTGCAGATCAGCACTGCCATATCAATGGATATTTCATAGACCACAGGGAGGAAAAGAGAAAGTCAGAAGAGTAAGTGATTTTATTTCAAAGTACACTAAAGTCTAATGCAGTTTTGCATATCGTGATATCTAAATTGCACAAAATTAGAGCCACATCTACTACTGATCTGCATGCAAGAGTCATTAGGGAAACAGGTACATGAAAGAATAGCAGGATCCAATCCTAATCTTCTAATATCTGGTAATACAAACAATTCACCTAGTTCCTACATGAAATTTGGCAAAAAAGCAATCACCTGAGAAAACATTCTCTTAACTCAGAAGGTTACACAGGAAGAAGCCTCCTCTGTCTTTCTGAAATACCAAGAGTGCTGTTGGAAGGGAAAGGGCCATTCTTTGTTGGGACACACAGCAAAGGGAAAAAGCAAGTGTTGAAGCAACAAAGGGAGAGGGCAGAGTGGAATATGCATCCTTATTTGATGTAAACTCCCTTTCATTTCTGTAGGTCAAGCCTGGCTTCTGATGCCTGAAAGTGTAGTCTGGCTTGAGTAATTTTGTTGTTTATAGCTTGGTGCTGCTTAGGCTCAAAAAAGCTGCTAGAAATTTATAAAGCAGTTATTCTCCAGACCAATTCCTGGCCTTATTTTACTGTGTAAACCAAAAGGGAATACAACCTATCAAGTACAAAGTCAGTTTTAAAATGTTGTTTTGTACTTGAACTTTCACGAGCTTAAACAGAGCTGTGATCTCCTCTGCACAACAAAGAGTCAAATATCAAAGAAGGTAGATATCGACAGGGTGGGTGAAATCATCAGTAGCCAAAACTTTGTGAATATACAGATGATCACAAGTGGAAAACACTTTATTAATCATTCTGACTTTTCCTTTGTGAGAATCAGAACTGCTTTCTTCAGGGAACATTCTCAGCTGGCCAGGATGTGTTTAGGTATTGATCAACAGAAGGTCATTAAGGGAAGTGCCTGTTCAGATCAAACCACCTGCATGCACCATATTTCCCACCTCTAAAGCAGCATTTCTCTTGTGTGTTAAAACACAACTCTTCGCAATAGTTTTTATATTTATGAAAGTGATTTTTTTCATAAGTATGTTTAGCTTGTCCATATTTTGTTCCATTGACAGAATTCAAAGATCTGACTACTATATATTGATCCCCATTTACTGCTAGGATAGTTTTATCACTACTGTTTACCACTACAGAGTATTCCACTGAAAAACACCAATGATGTAATAATCAGAACAGATAAGTCTCTGATCAAAACCCATTTTTTCCACCTTTGCTATTTTCTTCATTTACCTCTGAGGATGACATGTCACCTGAAGCAAATTGAGCAGTGAAAGTGCTGGAAGCCCAGGTAGCAACGATTTATTTGGTGTACTGATGCAATAACAGGTGACTCTTATTCATACTTGTTTCCAAATCAGAGGTGGTGGGATCAGTATTTAAATGTGCAGTTCTAGTCTAATTAAAATATACCGAAGTAAAAAGAAGTTAAATTCACATAAACCTGCTGAGTATTAATCACAATTTTATCACTGTTCTGTGTTTCCCTCTCCTTTGTGGGCATATATGTGTAAGTATGCACAAGACATGTATTTAGTTCTATTTTTTAACAAGAATATAGCCACTGTGTAAGCAAATACTAAGGGAAACCTAGAACAATTTTAGTTTTCACTTTTGCTCAGCTGTTCCAATACAGTGAAAAGTTCAGGCTTCCATTTAAACACAGGAGGTTCCATTTGGTGAGTGAGCTCTTGCCATGCATGTTTATAACTCAGAATGAGCAATGCAGTTTGGTGCATTTTGGGGGATTTCTGAATGCTTTTTGAGATCACAAA
This sequence comes from Toxostoma redivivum, assembly GCA_013397375.1. NCBI lineage: Eukaryota > Metazoa > Chordata > Aves > Passeriformes > Mimidae > Toxostoma > Toxostoma redivivum. Next base: position 205,574 of record VXBI01013931.1, read on the forward strand.
CATTCAAACAACAGCACTACTTGGAGCTGATTTGTATAGCTGCCTCTTCTCTGTTTTTTAACTTCTCTTTGTATGACATTTCAGAAGTTGGTGAGACAGAGTTAAAAGTGGAAGGGTTTTAAACCTTGGTTGTGTTCTGCTCAGATAGAAAAAATGGTCAAACAGAGAACAAAGATAAACAGGTATACAATAAGAAAGTCATTGCCAGGTGGGTTGCCTGCATGTTGTACTTCAAATACCATAATTTGTCTTTAAGGATGAAGGAAGGAAGAAAAGTGTGTTCTTGGAGAGATGCAAGTATATTTTCTTTTATAGGACTCAATAGCTGGAAAGCCTAAGAGAGCATTTTTTTCCAATAGATTTGAAATTTTTCACAAATGAGAGAAAGGAAGTCATGAAAGGGATTGTAGCAAAATGAGGGGGGAAAAATGAATCAAATCTACTGATACATTTTTTCAGTGGAATGTTTGATATGAAAAAAATGAAAACCAAAATATTTTTATTTTTTTCTGAAGAAAAATTGTTTTCTTTTGATACTGTGTGAAAAGTTAGTTTTTTAATGCTATCAGTCCATCTTTTCTTCTAGACAAAATTTTCTTAATTACTTTGGAATTTCTGGTAATTTCCATCTTCTTTACACATTACTTATTTTCAACAAAAGTATTATTTTTCAAAATATTTTCCGCCAGTATTAACGTTACATGCTTTTATATATGACCAGAGTATTTCAAACCAGGATTAGAATGGGGGAGAATTGTGGGAAAGGCTGTGCTTGAGCTTCTGAATAACTGGGAGATTAGCAAAAGTATCTTTGTTATATATTATAGATTAGGAATAGAAATATGGTGACAATGAGGCCCAGATCCTCAAAGAAATTAAAGTATCCAATTCCTTACTCTTCATTTTAGGACTGGATGCTATCCTGCTTTTGGAGAAAAAGGACTTTTCAGTTTGTTAGGGCACAAAGAATTGAGGATAATGCTTTAAAGTGACAAGTGACACAAAGCTCTGAGCTGTACTTATAATTATGAGAACCAGAAAATTCATCAGTTTGTTACAACTTTTGTGGGAAGATGAGGTTCACTTCAATTATGTTTGGATTTGTAACTTCCTCAGGAATTCAGAATGATGGAAGAGAATGCCTTTCAGTAGATAATAACTGAATAAAATAACTGGATACTCTTCCATTCACAAGCAAATAATACCGTGGTGATAGCCAAGAGTAAAAAATAGTCAGCTATGCAAGGTTCCTAGGAAACAGCACTGTTTGTGCCCCCCCTTTTTTTTTTCTTTTTCTTTTTTTTTTTTTTTCCCTATTGTCTCTCTCATACTTTTTCCTGTTTATCATTGTGGAATAATTTTACTTCAGCATGTTTTGTATTTTTTTTTTCCAATTTATACCTGCGATCTCTTTCACTATAATACAGTCCAAATTAATTATCTTTTGAGTTAGCTGTTGGTTTGGAAGCATACACCTGAAACACATGGAGTGAAGGAAGGAAAAGGAGGCTTCTTCCTTTTCTGTTTTTGCTGTCAGACACAAATTCCATAGTCTGAAATCAGAGGCTGTACTTGTGCACTCTTGTCCTTTGCCTTTGCATTATTTTAGCATTGCTGAAACATTTAAAAAGGCTCAGTGACCTTGAATGCACAGTCTGGGGTTAACAGTTATTCTCTGCATTATCTTTTCTCTCTCTCCTAAACCTGTCATTCTGTAGTAAGTTTCTGCAGTGTTCTCATTAATTCCAGTGTTCTCTGCAAGAGGTTTTGTTCCTGGAGTATGTAACAGTTATTAGAGGACACAATTTTGGTTGGTTTGTTTCTTTTTTTAAACAATGTTTCTTCAGTGAGCAAACAATTTCCAGCATAAACTCAAAAAGTATTTACAATCCAGATATGGGACTAAATTACTCCTATTTAAAACAGCAAGTTCAGAAAGGTGAATCCACCAGTCAAGGACTCTGTGTATCAAATAATGCTCAGGCAATTTTTTTTTGTTCTTTAAAAATGCTGTGTGCATGCAGTTTAACATGTAGGCACATTGCTGTATTTTCTTTTAGAATAAAGCAAAGCAGGTCATTATGCATCAAGAATTAGGATTTCTTTTTTTCATCTGTCGTCAATATTATTACCACACTCTTAAGACCGTTCTAAAAAAAATTAAAAACACTAGAGGCAACAACTTGCGTGGTTTCTTCCTCCAGAATTTCCAGGACACTAACCTTCAATCTGGTATCCATGCTGACAAAATAGAGAAGCAGATTCATTCCCATTGCAAAGTCAGAAGCACACAGTTGCACAGTAATGCAGATCTCTGCTTATGCCTGCTGAAATGCACTTCACAATATCATTCCTCTCTCAATTAGGTAAAGACAAGCTAATAACACTTTGATTCCTTGGAGAGATGTTTGCATTATTTCATATATAAATTAAGTGAGAAAGCCAGGAAAGTGATTCAATATATTAGATGTTTCATCATAATGGGTTTTTTCCCCCTAATGTTTTAGTTTCTTTACTAAGAAAGAAGCCACATTTAATGTAGCCTCCCTACAGTGGCAAGCTTCTATTTGAAGTAGTAAGCTGCTTGCCCTCTCACCCAAGTATTTACTTTCTTTTATAGGGCCTGATCCTGTTAATATTAAAAATCAGACTGTTTTGAAAAATAATTTGCTCAAGCTTGTTTTTTGTTTGTTGGTGTTTTTTTTTATTTCCTCTTCTAAACCTTTGCAGTTTTATGGGCTCTGGTTTTAGCTGACACCATGCTACAGAGGTATCAAATAAAAAGCCCATGGCTTTGTGGTTCCATGCAAGACTGAAAAGGATAAATCTCTGCTATAGAACTGTAGACTCTACTTTTTCCTTCTGACATGCTGATAAGCTTAATTTACCTCATGGGGACACTGGTCAGCCAGGCTCTCAAAAGTAGAGCCAATGTGAGAAAAAATTGATAATTTACTGCTGTCTCTCTCACCTCTTTTTCAGGCCATCCTCTCTACCCAAAGCCATTTATTTTTGTGGCTTTCTGATACACAGTGACATTAGTAGGCAAAGCTTGCTGCACTGGTACTGTGAAATGCTCTTAATTTGTGACATAGCTGTTCACTTTACAACAAGAGGCCTTTTCAGAAACAAAAGTAAAGAGAAGATTATGTTTTCTCAGTGCTTACAGCCACCTAGTCACATTTATAATTAGCCTGGTAAATTGATTAGAATGTATCACCTAAGCATCAAGTAGAAGTGTTGAACTCATTAAAAAGCTTTCATCATAATTGCAAAAAGTAAAAAAAAAAAAAAAGAAAAAAAAGCCAGAAACAAAATGACAAAATGACTAAACAAAATTAAAACAAAAACAAACCAAACAAACAAAAAAAAACCGCCAAAAGCAAACTCACAAAACCAAGCAAAAAACCTAACCCAAATATAAACAAAAAAACATGAGATGAGCTCGCATGATGAATGTTTACAAACTGGACCAAATAATGATAATTATTCTACATAGACTTGTCACATACTGAGATAAAAATCAGTGTTAAATGTAAAAGCAGTTTAGCCATGATTTCTGTGTGGGAAAAAAGAAAAAAATAAAAGCCTTTCTTAACAGGAAACAGCTTGTGGCTAATGAGATATGAGTATTGGTCCTCCACAAAGCATTGCAGAAACAACCTGTGGCAGAATATACTTAACCATAGCTCCATCTAGTCCAAAAATTTGAAATAGTGTTGTAACAAAGCTGCTAAAATTAGTAGATGGGCTAGGCTACAAAATTATGACAATGATGTCTTGATGCAGCCACCTTTCAGCAGTGATATCATTGCTTGTTGTAATTTACCTTCACATAACCTTGTAGGGTTTTCCTTTTCAGATACAAGGGAATTAATAGTGTGGGCCATCAGTATTTTTTTTTTTAACTCTTTATTAGTATACTCCATACAGGCAATAAAATTGTTTTTCCTCCCTTTAGATTTGATTTTGGAACAGAATGTAATTTTATATACTGTAGTAGATATATATATGTTTATGTGTTTGATTACTTGACCTTCTGATGGAGGTTAGCAGTGCCATTCATTCCCAGCCATAAAGCAAGTAAGCTGGATGGGTAGCCCTGTCTTTAGGATGGTCAGCATCTGAGTCATACTCATTATCTCAATTATACCTGTCAATCAACTCAGTTAATAGTAAAGTAGGAAATAAATTGTACTGAACTTACCTAAAAAGCTGTGTTCAGTGCAGTGAAACATAGTGATGTATAAATAGGAGAAGAACTGGAAGGATTTCTGAGGAAAAATATCCCCCCATGCTCAACCTTCAGTCACACCTGTGTCTGACCCTGGGGCCAAGGGACTCTTTTAAGTGTGCAAACAAGAATACCAAAAACTGGCAGAAAAGTGGCATCACCTTTGCATTTCTGCCTTCTGTGACTGCAGCAGTGGGGCTTCCAGGTCTGGGCTGCACACTTCAGAAAGGAGAGGACACGTGGAAGAGGGCACAGAGAAGAGCCACAGAGTAATTAAAGGATTAGAAAAATGTGATTTCTGTAGAAAGACTTAGGAGCTCAGTTTATTTAGATTATCAAAAAGAAGGTTAATGGGTGATATGATCACAGCCTCTAAGTGCCTACAAGAGAAATTTGATAAGAGAGGGCTCTTCAAAGCAGGGGAAAAGATACAAGAGCTGGTGGAAGCTGGGTGCTACAGCAAGACAAATTCAGAGCAGGAATAAATTTTGTGGTTTTGTTTGAACAATGATGACTGTTGCTCTCTGAAATAAGTTACTGAAGGGGCCACTAGATTTTCCATTACTGGACTTGTTAAGTCAAGATGGAATGCTTTTGTTAGAGGACATTAACAGAAACAAGGCCTCTCCCACAAAATATTGTCAGATCTTCAAGAACCAGAAGGCATCTTTAGTAGCATAAACCACTTATTTGACACTTTTACTGCAATAAAAGGGCAGAATCCTGATGCTTTCTTTAATGTTCACCTGTTTCATATGGAGCTTTGCAACTTTTTCCTGTCCTTCCAACCCTATTTCATTATCCCAAGATAGATGCAAACAGTAAAGTAAATATCATAAGATTTTTTTTTTGTCTTAGTTTTCCCATCACATGCTAATATTTTTTGTCTTCATTAAGAGCTGTGCAGTACCCATTCATTTGGGCTTGCTTTTACATAGTTTTCTCTGTCCTGCAAAGGCTCCCTTCTTTCTACTCAGGCTACTTTCCATATTAAATTTTCTCTCATTTTCTCTGTACCTCTTTCTCCAGTCCAAACTTCCCATGAAGCTCTGTGCATCTTCTCCAGAACTGTACAGACTCTCTGTTGGCAAGAGAAAAGACAAATGTTTTGGTCTTATATTCTAAATTAATTCTTGTTTCCAAATCATCAGCAATCATTAGGGTGGCCAGAGAAAAGAAAATTCTTCTGACCTATTCAGGTTATGGCCTCTATTGTTGCCATTTATATGGTTGATCAGAACAGTTGACTTCCTGACCAGAGATGAGTCTGTGACTAGGCAGTGGTTAACAAATGATCAATGTCAATGTACATTGACACCTTCATGATAAGAGCTGTAATATCAGACAGAGAATACAGGGTAATTATGGGGAGATCTCCTAAACTGTGTTAATAGGGTCCTGAATCATTACAGCAGGTTCTTTATTAAACTACCTCCCATTCCAATTCTTTAATGTAAGTGACAGATTTCACTGTGCTAATCTCTGGCACTAGGTTCTGTTTAATGCATCTTGTAGGCAAAAAGTGTTTTAGCCCACAGAGCCTCCTATTCACAGCTCTTATTTTAGAAGGTTATTTCTTTGGTAAGTTGCCTGTAATTTAGTGGAAGCAATAACAGGCTGTGTGCATTTTTCTGGATTAAAAAATTTCTAATTTAAATGATAAGCAATTTATGCAGTATCTTGAGGTTCCTTGACACATTGGAATTGAAAGAGGAGAAATGGAAGGAAATTACAGATCTTTTCTGTTTTCTTTTTTTTTATTTCCATCCTTGTTTATGATTTCTCTCTCGTCATATATTTCTCAATGTGTGGTTTTCAAGAAGCAGGGTTTGATTAATGAAGTGTCAGATACAGAGGGTGTCATGAGAATTTTGGCATTTATTATTTGCAGCATTTAAATTAACTATGGTATTTTTAGTATCCCTTGTTTTTTTATTTACTATATCTGTTATCCTGTTGATAGTAAATACTCTTTTAGAGTAAATATCAGTACATGGTAAATCTTGATCTTTAGACAGCTGTAGTTGATATTTATGCAAAAATTAAACTAGTTATTCACATCTGCATTTTGATGTAAATATTTTACTTATTTCACTGATTTAGCTGATTTTGTTCCATATCTAAGGCCATTGGGATTATTTTACATAAGGAAATCAAAATCTGGCTAGAATTATGTTTTTGCCAATATCAGTAGGCCAAATAGAAGTTCAGTTGTTAATCTTTTATTTAATACTTCTTTACTCTAGTCATCTGCAAACCTGTGTCCTAGATAAAGGATTTTCATATTATCATGCTTTTGTATAGAAGACATACCTCAGTTTAACTTAGTAGGGAACAAGTGTGATGAGAGCCACTAAAATAGGGTGTTTCTCTGAAGGTTTTATGCTGGGTTTGTGATCTTGTATTGTATCATTAATGGATATTGTATGTATTATTTCCTTGATACACTTGTGACACGTCTATGAGCTTGTTCCCTCCTGTAGGGCTGTAGAGAAGTTTTTAATTTCTGACACATCCCACTTGAGTGTCAATCTTGGCATTATACTTCTTATGCAAGCATCTCTACCTACTCTTCAGTGCTTCTTTTAATAGAACCTCTATAAAAGCAGGAGAAGAAAGAAGCATATATTTCATTAGGAGCATTAAGTTGTCTTTCTTTTGCATTGTACCCTTAAATAAATAATATATCTCCTAGATAACAATCTTATGTTCAATGATGTGTCTTGCTTATTATTGAGGGTTTTTTCCTTTCCCCACCCATGTTAAAAAACACTTGAATGTTTTTTCTGGGCTCCCTTCTTGCAGTCCTGTTTGTCAGAATGTTTTATGCTGTTTGACAAGAGTTGTGCTGTCCTGTACACTACATAAACACTTTAGCCTAACTGTTCCTTGTGATTCAAGAAATGCTTGTGGTTCAAGAACCTGACTGATAATACTCTTACATTGTGTAGAAGCATTTGGAAATCTTCCCAGTGACTTTTCAGCAAGTACTTAATGCAATTCATTATGCTCTGGGATAGAACCACAGATGTGAAAGAGACCTACTACATCATCTCTTCCATTTTCATCTGAGATCAGGTTATATTTCCCCAACAGAGCATGCACCAAGTGTTAGATTCACACTACATTTGCTCTCCAACAACTTTCCAAACCTGATACAGAAAGCATCATCCTGAGAGACCTTTAAAATGTATTAAAAATAAAGAGGGAGTCAAGGTTGCCCCATCCCTGTGTGTTAAAAACTCTGTGGATTTTTATGTTTTGCTTTCAGTGATGTTTTCAACAATGATTTTACTGCATTGCCTGCACTGAGTTGTCTTTGGCATGTCTGAGGAGACAAAACTGCAGAGTATTTCTTTGGAGCTAAATAATATGACTTACAGAGGGGGAGAAAGAGGGTGGAAAGCCTTATTTCTTAATTAATCACGCTTCTCAGGGAATATATTGTAAATGCAGATTTTAAAAATGTATTGTACCTTTCCTTGGTCAGACTAGATCTCATGGTATTTTGGGTCTATCATCTGTGGGAAGCTGCTGCAATCAATTCAATCCTGCAACCTAATTTTTTTTTTCTTTCTTTTATTTTCTTCCTTTCTGTATCCCTTCCCTCCCTCCTCAGGCAGCCAAGGGCAGTTCCCACTGACACAGAACGTCACAGTTGTTGAAGGGGGAACAGCAAATTTGACCTGCAGGGTCGATCAAAATGATAACACCTCCCTCCAGTGGTCAAATCCAGCTCAACAGACGCTGTACTTCGATGACAAGAAAGGTAAATTATTTCTTAAACTCATTCTTCTGCACTGTTTTTAATAAGAAATAAATGCTTAAAACCGTGTCTCTTTAATACTCTGATGTGAATGTATTTCCTATATATTCTAGGAATAGGTGTCTTCCGTTATAATTTTGTTGTCTTTTTTTTTTTTTTTTTTACTGGGGTTCACTGAAATACTCTCTTGTTCATTATATTATATTTAAATTATTAAAGAAAAAGAATAGGATTTGAAAGGCTTATTGTAAGATAATTTGGAAAATATTTTTGCAAAATATCTTGGAAGATAATTTGAGTGGCAAGAGAAGTAGTAGCCCATAAAACTTGTGACTCGTTTTTATTAGTATGTATGCATAAATATATATTTTATATATTTTTACATTATGTATATAATCCCACAGTTTTTCAGTAGTGTACAGCAGTCTGGTTGGTGCAATGCACAGTTTCTGTGGTAGCTGTTCTTAACAGCTAATAAAAATGCTTGGATTTTGTGTCCTGATTTTCTAATGTATCCATGCACAGATTTTTTTTTATTTTATTTTAGTTAAATTTGAGGAGAAAAAAAGACCAGAGGACATCCATTCCTTACAGAAATAAGGATATTATTTTGCAGTGGTGTATATTTGTAGACATTGATTTGAACTGAAAAAGCTTTGCATTTTACATAATAGAATGTTAACGTAAAGATTCCAGTAGATTCCGTAAAGAAATTAAAATTGGGAGTAATAAATTCTCACTCGGCTTTAAAAAACATAAAAGCTTTGGTGTTGATTTCAGTAGTACTAAAGTTCAACAGTTATACTTAATTCTGGTGCTTCAATTTATTTTGAAAGGTGCTACATACTGTAGAACATATTTTAACAAGTGCAGTTATTACTCTGCTCAAAATTGAAGAACTGCTGTCCAAATGCTGTGCTGAATGATTACAAGAGTTTAAAACACCTTGTAGGACTGAAAATGCTTTTTGGATCTGTGCACTTCAATAAAAGAGAATCTAAAACCTGTCATTTTATACCTGCAGAAGCTGCAATCAAAATATGTTTTTTTACTATTAATATAATAGCTGAATAGAATCTCTTGATGGTGTTGAAGTGGTTCCTTTCTCTTTTATCTAATTTCCTGTAGCGTGTAATCATTTGATTTGCAATTTCTTTGAAATCATAAGTACCTTTTGAATGTAGGATTGAGGGTGAGAGGTTTATAAGGTGCAAACTTTCCAGCTGTAAGTCCTGTGCTGTCACCTTTCCCCACATGCCCCCCTTCATTTTAGCTGTAATCATTAGTGATTTGGTGTGGGTAAGTAAAGTCTTGCAAAACTAAAAGCAGAGAGACTTTGTATGTTGATAGGGCACATCAATACTCAGAAAATCTATATATTTTCTAAAATAAGTGATATTTTAAAGGACTGTGAGAAAGACTTGTGAGGAGCAAATACATTAATTTGAGCATTGTAGCCATTTTGGTGTGAATTGAATTTTCTGTGTGCTTTAGCAAAACCTCTACTTTGAAAACAAATAATTGAAGTTTGTATTACTTTTTAATATAATGAATTAAAGCAACAGAATTTAAATGGAATGTAGAGTAGTAAGTACTAGAAGCAATTTATATTCCCCACAGGAAATATGCAGAGCTCAAGTGTGTAAATTTAAGGGACTGCAGTATTTATTGAACTTGTAGTTTGTCCCAAGACTTGAAGGAATATTTGATGATTAATTTTATGGAAGAATTACTCTGCATCTATTGCACATGAAAATGTCTTCATGTGGTGAAGAAAAACTTCAGATCCTTTAGTTGAAGATATTAAGTCTTATGTTAGCAGTGGTTTGTACTCTGTGTGATATTTCCAGTCTCAAATATACTTAGGAGTGTGAGCAGTACATCCAATTCCTGCATGGAAAACATTCTGCCACTTCTGAAAGTGAAGTTACAGCTTTCACTGGCAATTTTTCCTGTTTGTATATGTATGGGTTCCTATAAGTAAGAAAGACATTTCCTTCACATGCTTTTGATGCTTGCTTTATTGAGCCAAAATGGAGAGAAATATTTATTAGTGGTTTTGTCAGGAAATGATGGCAAGTGAAACTCTAAAGGCTTCCCCTTTTTTTCTCTCCTCATTTCCCATTTCTCCCAGCCAGGCATACAATTTGGCTATAAAAAAGCAGCTTTCTACTAGAACCAGTCATTGCATTTGATTTATTGACAGCAGTGTCTCTGCCAGAGTCTATTCAAACCTGTCTCTTATTGTTAGCCAAAACCAACCTCCAGGTCTTACTCATCCTTTCAACACCATGAACATTGCTTTTTAATAGCTGTGTTTCTCAAACTCTGAAAATTAATGGAAGCTTGAATAGCTATGGAGTTATGTTCTGTGTAGAAAATAGGAGCTTAGACAAGCAGCACCACCAGCAGCCTTTATATCCATCAGAGCTGAGTAACTCTGGGTGTTGCCATGTTCAGAAATAAATCAAATTTGCTTACTTTGAACTTTACTTCCCCTCAATAGGTTATTTTCTATTTATATAAATGGCACACATTGGCATAAGAGTGTATTTCTTTCATGTCTGGAAACTAAAAACAAATTCAAGAAATCTTTTTTTTTTGATAGCTATATATTTTAATAATTAGGAGGGAGTCAAATAGTAAAATGAAGGAACACATATAAGTGTCAAAAGGGTTGAGAGTCCAGCAGAAAATGAGGGAGATGAGAGCTTTATATATATAATAATTAAGGTTAGAAAAGGCCCTAATGATCAAGTCCAACCACTGACCTTAGGACCACCAACATATGGCAGATAAGGTGCCAAAAACAGTGGAAATTGTCCATGCAGTGAAGAGCTCTCCCCTGCTGGATTGTCGTTGGTGAGACCCCTTCCATGCTCCTGCTTCTTTCTCAAGAAAATTGTTTCCCCTGTCTTGCAAAGCTGTTTTCTGACCAAAATAGAACTTCTTGTGAAAAAGGAAAAAAGAGTCAGTCACCTGGAAGGAATGTGCCCTTCAAATTCTTCTACCTTCCCACAAGGGGTTAATTATTAGTCTTCAGTTTATTAAAAATGGATGGCATATATATAATATACATGTAATATATATGTACATATATTATATGTACATATAATAGATAGATGTATATTATAATTATATATATAGTATATTATTATATATTATAATCACATTCACGTAATTTTGCATTCTTCTGAGCTGTGATGTAATCATTGACATTGAAGTTAGGAGTCATTCTTCCTTTTGTGTTCTAGATATTCTAAAGTACAGAAGTGCAATGAGCCAAACACATTAATACCAAAACCACGTTATTAAAATTACTCTTCTGCTTTCCCTCACTTACTGCTTTGGCCACCTCTTTCTAAGGACAGATTTTTCTCATTTAAGAGGATTGTGAGGCTGGTAAAGAACACTTCCATCCCCAGCCTTCACATCAGTTTAATATCTATTTATTATTTATGAAGGAGACAAGAACTGTTTTTAACTTGGGACATTTCTGGCACTTGGCCTATACAGCCTTAAAATGATATAGACAAAAAGTCAGGAGAGCCCTGTTTCAGAAAAGGAGACACTGAATTTAGTGAATGTGAAATCACAGTTCAGACGTTGTTTCCAGGATTTCATCACTTGTAGTACATCTACTTTGTTTTTTGTTGTAAATTTAGGCTTAAAATGTGTTTGAATCATTGTGATGATAGGAATGGGGAGGAGAAAGAAATCCTATTTTCCTGCAGGAAATTAAGTTATAGCTTTATTTTATTATCTAACCAAGGTGAAACTGTAGCTTCCCTCCAACTTTGACACTCTAAAATATTTTAAGATCCGAAATAACGTTGTGTTCATTATCATTTTAACACAGAGTAGCTAAAATGCATAGAGATATAAATGTTTGATCTGGTGGACTTGGTTTCACTGATGATCTCTCTCCTTGTGGTCCATTTTGGTATTGCTGTCTTTTTCTCGTTCCTCTACCTCAGAGATTCAAGGGCACTGTATATCAATAATATTTTTAATTCTTTCTCTTTCATTTAAAACATCAAACCTTTACCAGGCAGTAAAAAATACTGTACTGAATAAGTGGATACATGCCCCTCAATGTTAATAAGCTTAACAACCTTACCTTGGTCTCCCACCCCTGTCTCCCCCAAGAGAATTTTAAAGGCTGTGTCTTCCCAAAAAATAGGAATTCACAACTCACCCTAAGGAAGTTCAGATTCTCTGGAAACAAATGCAAATTGCGTGCTGTACTTGAAATGAGTTTTCCCTGCACAATTTTCAATTAAAATGAATAATTGCCATAGAAACCTCCATATCACTTTATGCACCCAAGTACCTATAATTGCATAGCTGCCTTTGGAAGAAGCACAATGTGCAACAGTGTAGAACTGGCAGATATTATTTTAAATTAATATAGGTTATTTTAGTTTATCTACGCTGGTGTCACTTCTTAAGGATTTTGAGAGGGCAATAAATGCAGAGAGACATAAATATGAATGCAGAGCTATAAGAAAAAGGCTATAGCTTGGAAATACAGAGATTTTTGATAAAGAGAAGACTGAAAAGAACCTTTATGCAACTTACTATAGCAACCATCTTCTCATATCCCCATTCAGTAGGGAATATAGATAAATATGGAGCAGGATATTGAGTCATAAAGGAGGAGTGTACAACTGAACAATGGCTGTTGATATCAAAGGTGTTTAATATCCTCAATATAAAAATGTGTAATTGGACTATCAAAAGGAAGAGAATCTGTAACTGGTGTGTACATACCTAACAGTTTTGCTCATTCAGGCAAGTATAAAATACCTGCTCTCCACCCCTTAACAGGGAAGTTTGCAGGTCTGTTGATAGTAAAACAAGGGTGTGTTGACATTGATCATGCTAAGTTTGCCACAAAGTGACACAGATTTTGATGAGACATGTGCCTGATGCTAATCTTAGGTGGGTACATGTCCCCTGTGCTTTCATCAAGTAGTAGCACTTTCATGTCTTACTGAAAAATTAGAAAGGATATTCCAGCCTCAGAATTATTCATCCCTCAGCAGCAGAATATGTTTCTTTAGATGACCTTTGATTTTTCACGTGTAAGTGTGCTTGGCATTTATGTAGCTCTCTATCATCTCAAAAGCTTTCAGAGATAGTGATACACTAGGCAAGGGTTGTGAGAGGGCACTGTTCTTGCAAAGCTCTTGAGAGCCTCCCTGATAGGCACAGTGCCTCAGGTGATCTGATGGGAACATGTTTGGGAACAGCAGCAGCCCATGAGGTTCAGCATTTGCTCCCTCTCACAGGTGGCAATATTGTGTTGAAACTTGAATGTGAGTTTAGAGAGTTTAGGCTGAGTCTCTAATCAAGCCATCGTTGGGATGTCCAGCTGTGTATCAGCTCCGTGAAAACAACTCCTGACCTTTTTCTTTTTTAATAGAAAGAAATTGTTTTATTTTCAATAGAAAGAGGGAGATGGAAATGCACTGTGTACAAGGCATGGGATTTTAATTCCAGTGTCATGTATGCCAGTTCAGAAGCATTCATTAGTGCAGAGAATTTTTTTGCTCTACCACTAAAATGGTGATTGAATTGCCATCTGAAAGGCTGGTCCTTTCAAATATGAAAATCCTGTCTTTTTCATGTAATAGATACAGAATTCCATCCTAGTTAGCTGTATTTATCCTTTGACTTGTTTTGTGGCAGCCAGGCTCTGACTGTTGAATTTAAGTATAAACCAAATCTACGCCATTCTCTGGTGATTCAGCCCCAGATTCTAATCTGCATAAACAAGCAGAGGTACTTGTGAGTTACAAAAATAATTTGAAGACATTTCTGACTGGGGAAATGGTGAACTTACTTCTTGTAGACATTTAATGATTCTAGTAAGCAGCAGAATTTAAGATGTAGGTGAGCGTGAAGACGAAAGGAATAGCCTTGTACAAAACATGAGTCAGAGAAGCGAAGAAAGTAATGTTTCTTTTTCCATTAGAAAGGAAAGTAGAACATACATGGTTTAAATTAGTTATGCAACACAAGGAGGCAGACAGGCTGTATTGGTGGGAGAACAGAGAGCATTAGCATTCAGGTAATGTGAAATCGAGTAGCAATGATGAATGGATTTACGTCCCCACCTTCCCATGCTCTGCTTCCTGTTACATAATTGAGTGGAGATGGTATCAGACAGCAGATGATGACCAAGCTTAACCCCTTCCTAGGGTACACATATAAATTACGGATTCACTGTTTCCTAGAGTTTAATAGACCCTTTCAAGGAGAGAATACCTTGTAATCAAACTATGAGGTAGCATGAAAAGCCATGGGAAAAATGCAAGAAAACTATCCAGATAATTACTGAAGGATTATTTTACAGCCAGATAAATTTGGGAGAAGTTATACAGAAGGACAGGATTTTATTTTATTTTATCTTCTTTTCTTTTTTTTTCTCCCTGACCTGAATAGCAATAGTTTGTAAATGCTTTATAGTATTTAGGAAGTTTCTAGTTCTTAAAAAAAAATAGTATGATGTAGAAATATGATTTTCACAAAGAGCTTTCCATAAAGATCTTTTACAGTAGTTGATGATGTAGAAATATGATTTTCACAAAGAGCTTTCCATAAAGATCTTTTACAGTAGTTGTTCCAAGGTATGTAGTTGAGTTCATTTTTTTTGTGTCTGTCAGATCCATTGATTTCACAACTATACCAGACAAATATCAGTAGCTGTCTGGCCAACTCTTATCTTTCCTTGAGACCCACAGTATGAAATATAGGGACAGATAACCTGGGTTAAGTTATTCAGCTGCAATTTTGTTTCTTACTCTTGGGTTCTTACTCTCTCTCACTCCCCTGCAAAGGGATAGGGGAGAGAATCAGAAGGGCAAAAGCAAGAAAAACTTACAGATCAAGGTTAAGAGAGTTTAATAAGTGAAGGAAATAAGAATAAAAATTTCCAAGTAATGGAAACCCTCTCCATCCCACCAGCAGTGTGATGCACCAACCAGTCTCCAAGCAATCCTTGCTTGGGGAAAATAACTCCCAAGTATTTTATTGCTGTATTTCATGGAATATTCCATGGTCAGATTGGGTCAGCAGTCCTGGCTGTGTACCTTCCCAGTCTCTTGGCCACCCCCAGCCTTCTTCCTGTGGGTGCAGAGTGAGAAACAGGGAAGGCCTTGACCCTGCTCAGTGATATTTAGTGCATGATTTGTTTTCCACAATATTTTGGTCATGAACTCAAATCACAGCACTATACAGGCTGCTATGAAGAAAATTAATTCCTTCCCTACCAAACTCCTTCCAGCTTCCCTCTGGGTCATGGATTGGAAACAAGATTAAATAATTTTGGCTGGTAGTTCCTTAGTGCTCCAGGGAGGGAAAGAAGCTATCTTAGAGCTTTTGAGATCAAGTGTCCCACTTTATCCTTAAACCCCATGGTTTCAAAACAGCTTGCCACTTTTGAAATCTGGACTGCTTGTGTTCATGCATCTTAAAAAAGATAACATGATAAAAGGGACCAGCAGTCTGTTAAAATATCTTGACAGTTATTGTCTGCCAGAGTATGAAAATTACATTTTAAAAATGTATTACAATGCATTAGAATATTATTTCATTGCAATAAATTAGTAGAACTACTCCCACTTACAGCATTTACTTTTCCATTTCTTAGCAGAATTAAGGGAGTAAATGGCCGTATTGTAGGGATGGTTAGAAAGTGTAGGAGTTTGCATTATATTGTGCTGAAGTGTGGGTATGTGCAGAAATTGAGTTTACCAGCACTCAAGCTAAATGGAGAATGAAGCTGATACATTGGAATATGATGAATTGAAGCAGTAGTTGTGATGACACTGCTAAGATTACTCTGTAATGAAGTTTCATGATGCTCAGGCTGCTGGCTATTTTTGTTTTAAACGGCAAAGAATCTTTTACAAGTGAAAATTCCTTTCTTTGGGGGGGGGCAAAGTTTAAAAGAGGTGCAAAGACAAATTTCATATCTCTGCCCTCTCTGCACAGTTGTTTACGTGGATGATCCAAACTTCCTGGGATTTCTGAAGAAAATGAGCCTGTTACATTAAATTCTGAACCCTTTGGGTTTTTTTTTTTTTTCAGAGAACTCCTAGAGCAAATGATAGCCAGGGACAATTTGAGTGCAGAGAAAGGCAAGTGGGACAATACACTCACGATGATAAGCGGTAGATCCCAGAGCAGTGGAGCTCAGCACTGTACATCATAAGAAAGGTGAAGGCAGGCAGAAAAAAGACATTTTGTTTTTAATCAGGAGCACAGCGAACAGTGTTCCTTAGGGAAGGTGAAGGTTATTTTTTTGGAGAAACTAGGTGACAGGCAGGAGTGCTGATTGTTATATCACAGTGTATTCAATACAACAGAGTCACAGGAGTAAGAGTCACCAGACAGGCCAGAACCTGAATGTTTTGTCATATAAGTGATTGTTGAATCCAAGAAAGCTCAACTATGGAGAACAGAAAGAACTGACTTCACTGGGGATAACTGATATTTGCAGCTCTTGTGAAAATAATGCTTCTCAGAGGAATATAGCAACATTGGAAAATGTTGAGGTGCAAATATTTAGAAACTATATATCAGTATATAAATGAATAGCTTTAGGATAAAAGCATGAGAATATGATTAAAAGGGAAGGACAGTCATGGAACATTCAGATATTCCCCAGACAGAAATATGTGATGTTGGACATAGAAATAAGAAAAAATCCACACCACAAACATAGTCAGGATTTTGCATCTAGAAGAGAAAACTCTTCCAAGGGCAAAGCAGAAACCCCTGAAAACATGACAGTATCTTTGTGGCACAGTGCCATGAAGAGACATCTGAGCTAGCTAAGATATTGCAGACAGGTCTGTCCAGATTCCACAGGGTTTCTCCAAGCAAATTAGATCAGCTGAAAAGAACATTTTTAGGATGGCTTATAGACATGGATGTAACTTAACACATTTAAAATTTAAGATTCTGCACCACTCTGGGTAGTGGTACTGTAAGCAGTCAGTCAAAAACTGACTGAAATGAAATGCAATATAATCTCAGCAGCCCTACACTAACAGCAGGTGGTACAGTCACTGCCATTCCAGCTGCTTTTAGAAGGGTTAACGTGGAGATTAACTATCAGTCAGTAAATGCTGGAGGAATAAAAACACAGCAGGTCAAGGAGAAATGTAGTTCAGAAAAGCATTCAACAACATATTTTTAGAGAATTACCCAAGTGGATGGGAAAGAACTCTAAAGGATATGACTGAAGGACAGTGACTGCCAGGTAGGAAAATAGTAATGGAATGAGAAAAGCCTCTTCTATCAGCATGATTCAGAATTCCCACTCTGCCTTACCTAGGCCTGAGACAACTGGATTGATTCCAAACCTGCCCCAAGTGTGGTTTGATAACAGAGCTGTACCTGTGTGCTCCAGCCCTGTACCCTCTGAAATTACAGCCTCTCTGAGGAGATGGAGGCTTGCCAGATTGTGGAAACATTTCCATCTTGATCAGGAAAATAAGGTAGAGACGTCCCAGAGATGCTCTGTCCCCACAACATTGAATTAGCAGGGTTTAGAAGTCTGTTGGCTCAGGGAGATAAATCCTCTCCGAGTCAGAGCTGGCTAGAATACAGTGAGGATGAGCATCTCTGTAGCAGGCTTGTCTCTGCACACTTAGCAAGGGTGAAGGCAGCTCAGGTCTCTTTTCACTGGGTATGTTAAATATATCTGTAGTATATCCACTAAAACAAATTTGTAGAAGATGTGTACTAAATCTAAGTGAGATTTTTGAATGCCTCCTGTGTATTGGATTCACACTTTATCATATGAATAGAAATTCTGCTCTATTACCAAAACTAGAATACCATATTTAAATTTCTGTCAGCAGTGGGGAATAAATTAAAGGCAATTTTTACCAAATTTAACATTGGATGTTATGAAGCCAATCCAAAAGCCAAATGAGTAGCCTACAAGAGGATTGCAGTATTAAGGCCAGGTAAACCGAGGACTTTAATATATCCAAAGATTTAAATAAAGGTGGTAATTGTATGCTTTCATAGTGCCTGAGTGTGCCTAAAAATAATACTGTTGTCAATTTCTGAGGTGGAAGCATGGGATCTACCATTATTAGAAGTGCTCATCTTTCCTCTCCCTTTCTGGTAGAAACTTATTTAAGGGACATGATTGTTTCAGCACAGAAATTGTAACAAATCATCGTGTCCTGGATCTTTAGGATCTGTGTGCAGAAAAGTAATTGCTGATGAGCTGCTGATATGGGGTGAAAATCCTCAATACCTCAGTGAGAGACTCTGTGATGTTCTGCTGTGAGCCAAAGAAAATAACTTTAAATTTAAGTGAAACGAGAACTGAATCAACCTGAATGAGATTACTTTCAGAGGCCTGTTCTCTGGGTAAAAAGAGCTTGAGGAAACACAAAAAACAAAAGGCAGTTGTGTAAATGAAGAGGAAAAAACAAGCCAACAAATCAGTAGCACAGAGAGTTTAATCTCATGTTAACAGATGTAAAAAAAAAAAATTAAAATGCCTGTAAAAGTTAATCTACAGTAACTAACAGGTAATTATTGATATTTGTATATTCACTGTCAAATATCAATAAGTTTTCAGTATGCTGTTTAGATAATATAAAATAATTACAAAACTGGGTAGAAAAATTAACTTTCTGAAATCTAAAATGAAACCAAGATGTAAGATAAGTGGATAGACAGTAACAGAAGTATTTTTTGAAAGAAAAAAATGCAGATGAGTATTTCCATCATGGAGTCTGAGATGGTAAAAGCATTTTTTGTATGTCATAGGTGTATTAAGTCTGGAGCAGCATCCCAAGTGCCTTCTAATTCACTGAGATACATCCAAAGTGCTGGAACAACCATTATCTTTTCTTTCCTTGAACCTCAGCTTAGCTTCAGAAGCAAAGGCCCATTGATCAGTCTGATCAAACATTTTAAGTGTAACCTGTCACAAGCTATTACTATTTTATTTCTATCTGTAGCCCTATTGTCCAGCAGCAGCTAAGAGAATAATAATGTCATGCAATTACACTGACAGCTCAAGTGTATGCTAGATGGAAGCAACTTAAATGGAATTTTTCTTTATATAAAATAACATTTAGAAGCAAAAAATACCAAATCGTCTTACTAGATGGGTCTTCCCATAAGGGTTACCTGGTCATGATTTAGTTTATTCCAGTAAACAAAAGCTTAGGTTATAAAATGTACAATACAATGTACTGTCTTAGCACATGTGTATTTATTTATTTTTCTTCATACAGAATGTATTTCTTCTCCTGACATTCTTCCAATTTCTTCAGTCTTTTTTTTTTTTTAATTTTTATTTTTTTTTATTTGCCTAAAAATAAAGCAAGTGTCATTTGTATCTTCCTCATCCTGAATGAAATTATCATTAGTCTCAGTGCAAGTCTCATTCTTTCTACTTTAATACCATGGTTGTGCTGCTTATTAGCACAGAAGAGAAAGTTTGTCTGCATTGAACTATGTTCAGAAAATACATCAGACTTGATCAGACTTACATGATATGGGTGCAGAGAATTAGTACTTATATGAATTGTAAATAACAAAATAAGTGCAGACAAGTCTGAAAATCTGTCTCATTCAAGGGAAGAAAAAATTCCAATGACTTGCAAATCGACTCATAGCATGTGATTCTCAAAATAGTATCCTGAAATCCTTTTTACCTCAGTCTCACAGAGACAGTAAGTTGTGTCAGCCACTACAACAGCAGAAAAGAAATAATGGCACTGTTTATACTGGAATCAAACAGTTTTGGATTTGTGTGCTGTTTGAGCAATTGAGTCGTGAGCAAGCTTTAAAAATGCTATTATATTATTAAAAATACAAATGAATAATTCAATCTCTTAATTGTCAAAGGTTGCTAAGGAGAATCAGAACATTTACATTCCATTTCTTTTAACAGCATGATAGAAAGTTTTTGTACACAATTAATGCAATGCTTATCTGAAAATGAGAGATACGGTCTGAGAAGTAAAGAATTGCCTCTGTTGAGTTGAACCAGGGGGAATTTCTGGAAGATTTACAATTGTATTGGCTCATTGCTTAATCGGATGGCAGAAAGATGTTCTCAGTGTGTATTCCTTTCTTTAATGAAAGAGGTGATTAACCCATGCCAAATGCTATCTTTAAAGACTTTTTTTCCCTCCAACTACCTAGCAAAATTATATTTAATCCATCTACAGATGCACAGTATGTTCTGCTGATGTAGCCGATAAAAGACATTCTTGATCATTTTTAATTTTTGAAAGATAAATGTTTATCGCTGTCACATCTTGTGAGAATAGCAGAAGAGACATGAAGGACTCTGTTCAGCTGAGCTCTTGGCAGGTCTAGTAGCAGCACTTTAAAATGCTCCTGTCTCCAGTTGTCTGCCCTGCCCCACTGCCAGATGTTATTTAATGGCATTGTGAACGCAGCAGCAGAAGGGAATTTGCTCTTTGCCAGCTCGTTTCTATCTGATTTTGTTCTTTTATTCTGATTCTGTTATGGGAGTGGTAATTGCTAGTGCTGGGAATAGAATCCAAGGCTGTTTCTTAAACTACCATTACTAATTCCATCAAAGCACTTACGCCACAACTCAGACTGCTACAGAATAACTCTGCTCTGCAATCCTCTGCTCTGCCTGGGGAACTCTCCTGACAGTTCAGATCCACTGGAAAAGTAGAAATGTCAACTTAAAAAGTCAGTCTTGTATCTGCATTAGTCAGAGCTTTCTTAGCAACTGACTCACACAGGCGGAATTTTCTCTCTGTGCAGATAAGCCAGGATTGTGAATGGGTATTTTTTCTGACCTGTTGAAGGCTTCAGTTTCCCCTTATTAGCATAAAAACATTTTCTTATCATTTTCTTCCTCAGCGCCTTGATGCTGCCTGGTCAATGTTTTGAATTTTAAATGGCTGTCTCCCCGTGCATCAGCATCTGTCGGGGTGGGCTGGGTGGTGAGGACAGGAAAGGGGAGGGCTTGCTCCTTGTTTTTTTTGTTTGTTTGTTGCAGTGTACAGTTTCCTACTGGAATTATTCCTGCACTCAGATGGGAGGGTCACCTTAGAGCTAAGGCAAGCAGGAGCCTTGAAATCATGCAAGATGTAATTCCTCTCAGTCAGGAGGCTGAGCACCACCTGAGGTGTTCTTGTTAAAACACCTGTGTCAGCCTCTACTCACTAGTTCTTGGTGAAGTGTTTGAGAAATCTCATGGGTGCCAGTTCCTGCTATGTGAGAAGGATCTTTCCTGCAGATTTTCCAGGTAAATTGGTTGCTCACCACTTACAGCAAGACATTGTTATAAGCAAAGTATCAAGGCTTCACATGAATGACACCTGCCTGATCTTTCACCCTGAATGGACTTCTGGAAAAGATTATGAAAAGACAACATATTTGACAGTGCATGACATAAAATATTTGAAAAAATTATTAGACCACTGTACCCACACTTTCTGTAACAGGCGTCCTTAGTCATCAAGACACCTGTGTTTATCTTTCAGGCATAGCTGTGGATTGATGCTTTACAAGCTTCTTTACTGAAGCTTTTGAGTGTTAATAAGGGAAACTTCATGTCCCTTGTAAAGCTATTCTCCTTCAGAACTTAACTGCAGTGAGATATGGACTTGCTGTTTTGCAAAATTGTTCTGAAATGGAAATCTCAATCTTTTATCGATTATTAACCCTGTGTTCGGCACAAAAAAACAAAACACAGCTCTGTTCCAGCAACTATGAAGAAAGTTAATTCCACCTTAGCCAAAAACCAGCACACCATTCTAGTATCAGAATTATTTTTTAAGAACTAGAAAGTAGTTTTAAAAGAAAATTTTAAAATAGAAAGTAGAAAACAAGGCATTAGTGCATCAATTGGTTAGTGATTTTTTTCAATCAATAAGATGGTTTTGTCAATGTGGGCTTCTTGCTAGTTTTGTGTGAAACATCAGCCAGATGTGCACTGCACAGATTGCTGATAAAGCATCATTCCTTTTATTGGCTCAAGAGCCTCTGATTGAAAACTAAATGTAATGTAGGATTTGGTTTTATTGCCTCATGTATACCAAGTGTGGCACATTGGAACCATGGAAAAGTCCACTTCAAGGATCGGGTTCATACGTGTAAGAGTTGACCTAAAACTGAATTTCAGTCTCTTGGGAAATAGGAGTAAGGGATAAACCTTGGCACTACAGAGCACGCCACTATCACAAACTGCTTCTTAGAATGACTCTTCCCCAGAAATATTACCTCACTGTAAGAACAATACCCTGTTCTCACAGAGGGCAGGTCAGGGTCCTGAGTCTGAGAGCTGTGAGCTCATTCCCTGCTCCATCACAGATCTGTTCAGGGATAAGGCACCTGTGAGTGCCTGGCTGCAGAAAGTGAAGGGGCAGCATTACAAGGTAATGTGCTGCTAAATAGCATTACTTTGTGTTGTGGAAAGCTCTACTAGTAGGATAACTGCACATTTTGGTTTCTTTTTGTGTCAGTTTCTGATGGGATTTGTTCCTACTAGAAGCAGAAAAGATGTCTCCTGCTTTCTCTCTGGGGCATCTTGAGGTTTTTTATGCTTATTTTCAGAAAGTGAGCAGCCTCAATGGGAACAAAAGAAAGATACAGTTTACAAGCCCTTTATTTTTTTTTTCCTTGCTGATTGAAAATTGTGCACACCCATCTTCTAAAATAGCAGGGTAAAAAAGCTAGATGTGTCTTTGTTTTGATGCCCTGCTCTTTTGCTGAACTCTTCTACTCCAACTGCCAAGGAAATGAAAACTATGATATGGAACATGTTGTGACTTTGTATAAAATAATCCCCTTCTGTAGTGAGACTTTTCAAATCTAGCTTGGCTTGAGTGTTGAAGTTATCAAGGACATGCATACTTTTACCCATTTATAGATGAAAGTGTGCTAAGCAGAAAGATGTATTTTATCCATTCTTGCCAGCTACATCCTTGCTTTATTACTCACATTATTCTCTGTCTGACTGTATTGTAGTTAAGATGATGGAAAAAAAGTTTATTCCAAGCATATTTCTCTCTGTTCTGTCTTGGCTCCTGGAGCCAGAGTTCATCATCCCAGGATGATGCAGGGCCACATCAGCACACAATGCACAGGCTCCCAATGACAGCTGTAAACTCTTTCCTATCATGTTATGTTTGAACCACTTCTTTTGAGAGCCTTTAGAGGAATTCAGAAAAGTTAATGCAACTCAGGTCAGTTTGTGCTATTTCCAAGGTTTTTTAAGCCTGGATGAGCTTGGACTCATCCTCCAGATCAATGTGTCCTAAAGTGTATATCATTGCTTTTTCAAAAATGAGAGGATTTACTCTCCAGAAAATGTCAGCCTTGCTGCTGAAGGCTTTAGAGGTGCAGTTCATCCGTGTTTAACAAAATCTGCTGGCAATGATGATGTCAATTTATAATGAGCTAAGTTAAGGGGCCTGTGTACAATCTATCCATGCACTGCAGCTTCCTGAGACGATGGTTTTCACACTGGTCAGTAATAAACTCACTTTGCTGAACAAAAAACCCAAACTCCACACCCTCGTTATATAGATCTTCTCTTTCAGATCGTGACAGAATCTTCCCTTTGCTCCTAAGACAGTCAAGCAGCCTAATCTGTGTTTATGTTTTCAAACACAGGAGAGAGTAGCAAAGGAAAAGATCAAATGGCAGTGATATGAAAATGTCCTTATTCATTTCATGTGCTTTGTAACAACTTTGAAGAAAGATATTCCAGCAGTCATATTTTGTAGCAAATTTCTTTCCTTCTTTTATCTACAACAATAAATGGGTATTTTTTTACGTCAAACTGATCAAGGCACAGTGGATCAGAGTTGTCCTTCAAGTTGTTATAGAGGCGATAAGGATTAATTTCTTATTTTAAAATGTGCAAATTACTCTCCTTGTCTGAGAGCAGTATGTCACCCAAGCATCTCCCCATTACCACGGTTTAACTTATGATAAAAAGGGCCTTGCATCTCCCTGTACGGGCATGACATGAAGGAGACCTATTAGTAAAGATTTAATAGGCCTGGAATAGAGGGTAATAGAAATTGAATTGATGTAATTTATGTGGTACTGAAAACAATATGATCTGAGAATCTTCAAAGGTTTTCCTTCCCTCGGTTGCTAGAAATGATCAGGTATTTTCAAGTCACGTTCCTGCAAGGGGTGTTCTGTCAGTGTGGTTTTCTAAGACTTGCTCTGGAATTTTGTGAGTGTGTGTTTAATCTGAAGTGCTGGAAGAAAAAAATAGTTTTTCTAATGTTCCTAGTGAATTGTACCATAGGATCGCACCATCATTTAACTCACATCCTCTTCCTCCAAGTGCTCCCTCATTAATATGTTGTCCAGTTCCAATCTGTTTTAAAAAAAGTATGAGTATCAAATATCTATAAATGCATGGCTATTTCTAAAATTAAAAATGTGATCTAAATATGTTCTGCCACTGCAAGAAAGGCAGGTAGACTTTTTTTTCTTCTTCACTTGAATAGTCAGAGACTGACCAGGCAGCTGAGAGAAGAGAATGAAGCAGCTCTAGACCAGGAGGGTGTGAGTCCCAATTCTTTCTTACCGAGCAGGAAAAGATGGAGAAAAAAGCTGAGAATTTTTTTAAAAGGGGCAAATTAATATAAACAGGACAGGTGTGAATTCTTGGGATTTCATGTTTCAGAAGCTCTTTGCTGAAAAACTGACTAACAACACCACAAAGAGCTAGTTTTTTTAAAACTTTGTGTGTTCAAGAAATTAAAATATAATTTATCACTCCCAACAGTTGCCTTATAGGCAGGTTTTGTCTGTGACAGACCAAATGATGACACAAAGTAGCACTGTCCTCTGCAGTGACTTTAACTTGATTATGTAAGGAGTTAACATGGTGCTGCAATTTTAAGTGTAAAGAAGTTCTGCACCAGGCTGCTGAAGTCTATAATACACAAACATGAAAATGTTCTCTTTACTGGAGCTGTGTTGGAACCTTATTCATCTGCTGTTGAAGAGAATATAAACAAGTGCTCCCTGCAAGGCAGTGTTTATTTCCAAGATAAAGAAGAGTTTAACATCTTGACTTTTGTTCTGAAAGTTTAAACAATTTCAGAACAGACTAGGAAAAAAGGATCCATTAACTATCCATGTTAACGATATAAATTGTCTCTGAAAGTAAAATGGATATTTTGACAATGTAGGGCTGAGCATTCTTATAAAAAATAAGTAGTTGAAAGATTGTGTAAGTAATGAGGATTTCACCAACTGCTAAAAATTCTTTGGGGGGTAAAAGAGGAAATCAAAACCATTAAACTGACTAACTCACTATTTTTTGCTTAAAAAAAAAATCAAAACCTACCTTAGCAATGTCACTAATACCAGATCGCTGCTCTTTGGAATTGAATACCAGGCTTCAGACATTGCTTTTTGATGTGCCCTACCAGAAATAGAGAGTTGGATTTTTTTATTATTGTTGTTGTTGTTGTTTTAATTAGTATAGAAAGTGGGATCTTAAAAACATTAAATGAATTATGGGAAACTTAACTTCTCAGCTGAGGATATTATCTTTGTGAGATTAAAATAACAAACCAAATCTGATAGTTTGCTTTGGATCTGTGCTAGATTTGGCTGTGATATAATGTTTTACAAGACAAACTTTGATTTGATCATTGCATGAATGGGAGCCTTGTGATAATTTTTAGAAGGATGATGATAATAATGTTGGAGATTTACTAGGAAGAATTTTGAAAGCCTATAGGGCTCACCAATTAAAAACCCAGTTTGGTTTTATATGCTTATTCCAGAATAAAGGCGCTGGAAGTTGAGTATTTTGGATGAGATTGACATTACTGGGACCCTGACTATGACCCTTCCTACAGCATTTACAAGGTGCAATTTTAGTTAAACAGAAAGCTTTTAACATACTTGAGAATCTGTGAACACCTATTTTTGTCTGAATCTTATTTTTTTTTTTTTTACAAATCTGAGGCCATGATACAAAAGATGTACAACTATATTGGGAAAATTGAGGTGCCTGGCTCTTACTGCAGACCCACTATTCACTTGAAGGCCACCAAGACCTTCTGTAAGAAAAGAATTTCTGGCAGTTAGCCATACTTTAAATGGTGCTTGACATCAGGAATTGAGTTTTGCATCCTAATCCTAAAACAAATGGACTCCTAGATGATAATTACTTGCCCCAGGCGCTGAGGCAATGAGTTTCAAAATAGGAGGAAAAACCAGGAGTCCCTGCCTTGTAAGTACCCTATTACACAAGGTATTCTCACAAACATTTGTCAAATATTAGTTTATAGTAGTAATTGATATAACAATAGCAGTTCATTGTTTTTGATTGATGAATCATATTTGTTTATGTGCAAGACCTAGGAATTACTTATAAAGTTTCTGTATAAAGGCCCTTTTTTTCACAGGCCGTTTAACACAGCATGTCAGTCCTTTTGTCTTTTGAGGTAATGACTTGAATCTTATTCTGTAAGTGTCATCCAGAGAATAATTATCTTTGTGTAACTATTCAAAAACAGAGTTTGGTTGATTTCTTTTAACTTGACAGTCATGTTTCTTTAGTTCAATAAATGTTATCAGGCATTCTTTGGCTGCTCCTATTGCATCAACTTTAATTAGTTTTTGATTGCTGTTAATTTCACAGCTTTTTCTCCTTAATAAATTGCATCAAAATGCTCTTTGTGTTGCATCAAGTTTAATTAGTTTTGTGCTTTGCTTACTCTATTTTGCTTGCTCTTTTTAAAGAAACTCCCCCACAGCATCTCTCTCTGAATCTATCTGAGTCACTGATTCTGATGTGGATGATTAAAGGAGATTTTAGAACCTCTGATCATTGAACCTGTCTCTCTCCAGAACGATGAGAACTCTCCTGTCTCACCAGGTTGTTCTGGTGCTGTGTCACAGAAGGGCTTTGCACACTGGGGCCATTTACAGTGACATTCTCACAGCATACCAGCAAGCAGAATTCTTGAGTTCCTGATCTCAACAAATTCATGCTGTAAACTTCAGGTTGTTTATTCCAAACAACTCAGAAGGAAAGCAATGCCATCAAATTGAAACATGCAAGTGAACTGTTTCACTCACTTGTACCAGTGATAGGCTCATGCTATAATCCTTTAAATATGATCAGGTGCTTTTGGAAGGCCATGTTTGTTGGGACTGATGGGATATTTCATGGGAATTATCAACTCCCACCTTAACATTCTAGTCCTAAGGAATTCAAGTTCAAATGCATAGACTTGGAATTAGACTCTTGGCATTCTCTAGTTTTTTTAACTCATCACTTTATGGATAAAGTTTAGTTCTCACCAAGATCCATTTAACCCATGTTAAAGATTGTCTTTTTAGTCTCACATTATCTGGAAGTCTCTTTGTTGCTTTCTTCATTTCTGCACAGTTTCACTGAAGATTTCTGTAGGACTCAAGATTTTAAGTAGTGAGTGTCCAAATGGTCCTCAAAAACCATCAGGAGGTGAGATTTCAGCACTCTGCTTATTTAGGCTGCTTCTTTCTGTAGAATAAGGTGGGGATTTCAAAGAGAAAAGAGTCAGAAGCCATATCTGGGAAATAAAAATGGGGAATGAAGAAGAAACATAGATGGCTTCAAAGGAGATCAGAAGACCATCTAAAAGAACACTATCAGAAAGAAAAAAAACTCGTCTTAAATCACTTTGTAGTGCTTTAGATATCAGTAGCAGAATGACATTGCAATAAGACACTGTGAGGGCGGAAACTGGTAATTACAGAAAAATTATTTTTATTACTGAAGTATTGGGTTAGGAGTCATGAAATGTGGTGTTTATTTCTCTTTTAATCAAAGTTTTCTTATTATTAGCCTTTGGTAAAGAAGATGGACTATCATCCATCTTAGGATGGATGGAATTATTCATGTCTCACTTTTTTTTTTTTCTTTTTAATAAAGAAAATAGTAACGTTTAGCAATATTTCTGCAGCATTTCTCTGATTCAAACATGAATAAGCATTTAAACAAACATTACTTTGATTATTTAATATTCAATGCCATCTTCCTTCTAAAAGTTTCTAAATTTACATTTCTAATTACACAGAAAATATCCTTGACCATCAGATAAAAGATTGTGAAGGCTTTGATCACTTCCTTTAGAAAAATATTGTCTGTTTTCAGTAACAAGTGCTTTTTGCACCTGTCCCTTATAAAATTGGAGTCTAGAGAAATTGAATTCAGGATTTTTCATAAAGGTTTTTTTTAGGGATGGGGATTTGACAGAGTGAGGAGCCCTTACCTCTCTGGAAGTCTAGGGAGATGGTCAGGTGAGGGTTTTGTTTTGTCAAATAAGCACTTTTGCAACAATGGCCATCAATCTCTTTCAACTCCTGTATGATGGATTTCAATGTCCCTTCTTTCTCTGCTTTGCCTCAGGTATGTATTACACCTTTGAGGGCAGGCTAGCTTCATCTTTGTTAGTGTGCAGTGATTCTAAATTAAATATGTTCATTTAGGTATTGTGTAACAGCCAGAGCAAGTAGTAATTGTTATTTTCCTAGCAGCTGGCTTTCAGACTGCTTTGTGTTATTCAAGTGGAAAGTGTATAAATATATTGGAATAACCCACAGCAAATGTGACAATATGGGTTGTCTTCCATATGAAGTTTCTTTCAGAGTTTCTGTAGTTTCAGAGAGGACAGATTCTTTATTTCACATATGAGGCTTTACAAATAAGCTTTTCTTCTTGTGAATTTATGAGTTTACATCTCAGTCTTTGCCTTAGCAACATCACGTATAAAATTATCACCAACATTTCAATTGCTGACTTATTCTGAACAATGCCAACAAGATGTGTCTATATTTAAAGTGTAGGACTGGAATTTTGGAAGTCATACTATTATTACCATAAAACCTAGTTGGCATTTCTAGCATCCAGAGTCCAAGAGCATTTTGTTACAGGCTTCTGTTTGAAATGAATGGGTTGTTCACAGGATCTTGCAGTGTGTGTCTTGCAACACTCCTATGAATCAACTCAGGGAGTAATCAGATGTGTGAGACTGACCTCACAGTGCCTGAAAGCAGTGTAGGCTCTTCCTACAGTTAGCTGACCAGTAGATGTAGGAGAAAATTCACAATAGGTCTGTAAATGACAGAATAAAAAAAAAAAAACAAAAAACAAAACAA
>VXBI01013931.1:237241-317555 GCA_013397375.1 Toxostoma redivivum
GTTTGCTATTGACTCTTGGTGTGCTCTTGTCTCTACAAATACTGTTGAAATAGCTGTTGTCATCCATTCTGTGATATGTTTTGGCTGGATAGGTGTTTTAGGGTCAAATGATAGCTCATTCAGTCAAAAATGTGGTAGCAACAATAGCCAGCCTCAGGCCAGTTCCTGAAGTTTACATTTTCAGGGTTGCAATCCGTGATTGCTTGTGATTCTGAAACTTCCACCAAAGTGTTGCTCTTTGTTAGTTTTGTATATGTGTATATATAAAGAGCTCTCTTAAGAGCTCTGGTGATAACCTTCCATCCATCCTCTAAACCAGAGGATGAATATTATATAGTAGCTGTCAGGAACTGATTAAATTTCAGTGACTTCCAGGATCTCATAGTTCAAACAAACACCTGGCATTTTCAGCTGCTTAGTATGGGAGCAATTCATAAATTAATTCATTCATTCTAGAAGTTAATCCATAGGAGATGACAGTTCCACAAACTCAAATACATGTTGTGTGTTTCCTTCTTATGCTGACAAATTCCCTTCTTCATCAGAATATATTGTTTTAAAATTTTAATATTTTAAATAATGTCAATATATTTAATACAATTTCCAAAAGTCAAGATTGACTTTTTTTTCTAGAAAATGAGGAGGCCCAAATAACCCTGTAGGTACTTCAAAATTTTGTAGTTAAATTCTAATATTAAATAATTATTTGGATAGCTCATCAGGTAGTTCCAAGGGAAGATGTATCCATCAAAATCAACAGGATTACACGTTAATACCCTAACACTGAGAACTTAGTTGATAAAATCCTGGCCAATTTTCTATTGCATTTCTTGAATTCTGAATTTTCTTAAATTATCAGCTCAAATAGGGACAGAATATAGTCAAGTGTATGAAATTTTTGCCTAAGAACTTCTTTTTTTAGAAGTGTCAAAAGAAACGTCATCTTATCCTCTTATCCATTTCCCCTTACAAAACAATAAATCAAATTTTGTACCAACAGTGATGACAAAGCTTTGCTTGTCTATTGATTGAGTCACTGTTCTATTTTCCCCCCTAAGTCGTATAAACAGGATAAATTTTTTTATATTCATTATCATTTTAATAAAAACATCATAATTATATGGACCATTTTCTTTTCTTACAATATGCATTTCCTTAAGATTTTTTTACTGACACTTACTCAAGTAGATAAAAGAAAGTGATATAACTCACAAAGAATATTTGTGAAGTGTACAACTCAAACTTGAATTTGTTATAATATTGCTTAGCTTAATGAATGTTGTTTACAGTTTGTTCCGCCTTCATTAAGTTATTTTTTCATAAATGTGGTTGCTGTTGTCACTTTCAAGATTAACACACACTAAAAGTAGGCAGTGACATAAGACTTGCCTGAAGTCTTACGTGAGGCTCTGAAGGATTTTGTGACTCAGTTATTATCCTGGGGTGGAGCTTTTTCTAGAACTTTAATATTTCAAGTTTATGTGCCTGTTTTTATGTTCTTACAGTGATAATAAGATATCATCCATATGAGTAGGTGTTTGCATGATGTGCTTAGAAAAACTGGCACAGCTGGCTTGGACCTTATCCTCTCCATTAAATAGCTTTTAAAACATCTGCTCCCCAGCTGACTGAGATGAAAAGGGAAGACTTTTCCATAGGCTTTTCCAAAGCTTCATTCTTTGCATTCTCTGCACAGTCCTAATGTACTTCAGTTGAAAATATGGATCCCTGAAGCACTCAGGAGCAATGACTTTAATTTTTGTGATGAATCTAAAAAATTTTATGTTAAGTATTAATAAAACCTGTGTGACTCATTATGACTTTTAAATATAGCAGTCATTGTCATAATGGATTTTTTTTTTTGCTTCTAAATACAGATAAAATAGTAATATTTTATATTGTTCCCTCCATTATTTTAGTACTCTATACCCTTATTTATCCTTTTTTACAGAAATTAAGCATGCTTTTAACATCTGGGTGCCCAAAACTTGGATAGACTTAGAGTTTTACAGAAAAAAAGATCCTGTTGGATCATACATTAATCTAGGTAATCTAGCTTCTTAGTAAGCACTGAAACAGCCTAGTATCAATTGCAAATGCAAAAAGAACTCCCCTCCCTCCTTTTCAGAAATAGACCTGTCAATATCTTAACGCTTTTTATGTGCTTCTCAAAGTCCCAGAATCACAGAATGGGTCAGGTTGGAAGGGACCACAGTAGCTCATCTGGTCCAATGTCCCTACTCCTGCAGGGTCATCCCAGAACACATTACACAGGATTATGTCCAGAGAATCCTTGACTATCTCCAGTGAGAGAGACTGAATAACAAGAGAGTGAAAAGTAATTTATTCTACATCATCAAGGTATTGGTATCTCTTAAAACTACTTCTATAATGTATGTCTCAAATCTTTGAGGCATAATTTTAGAATAGCTGGCATCCATAACAAAATTTGGCAAACTCTTGCTGGCTCAAGGACAAGTTAAAAGCATTGTTTTTTATTGTTTTTTCTGCAATCAGAGATTGCAATTTTCAAGAACAAAAGGCTGCTGGCCTCCCTCCATTCCAAGAACAGGCATAATCCTTGTGACATTATCCAAGTGCTCTTTGAAGGGTTCTGCAGTTACCTGAGGTCTGCCTGCCTGGAGTTAGAAAAACAGGATTATGCCCTTTATGCCCTCTTGGGAAGAACAGGTGAGGCTCTTCACAGCAGGCATTAAGCCAAGCAAGATATTAAGGGTTTACGCACATTTTGTAGGGAAATACATATAGATTGTGTTGTGTCCTGGGGTGACTTTATGATGCTTGTATCCCCAATTTTCTCTTCTGTTTGTGCTGGATATTAAGTTCTGCAACTTTAAGACTGATTCCAGGAGTGAAGGGAGAGTTTGTTGTGAGAGACTGCCCTTGCTCCCCACATCCTTCACACAGACTGGGTTGTCTGCAGTGGAGCAGGAGAGAGCTCTGCTTTGCTATTAGATAGTTTCTAACTAGCTGAGGCAGAGAAGTTCCCTGGACAGTGTTTTTTGTTTGGTTGGGTTTTTTTTCCCTTTTTCTTGGGCTTGTTTGAACCTGCTCTAGACTGAAAAACCCAGAAGAGCACCAGGAGCAGCTCCAGTCAGGGGCTGCCACGCCCCTGCATGCAAGATAGAAAGTATTTGTGTAAAATTTCCTTCTCATTGCCTCAGAAAAATAAAATAAATAGTAGCCAACTGCTATGGTAATTGATAAACATTTTAGCTGGTGAGATTTCCTCATCTATGTGAAATAAGCAGTATAAAAGACCACATGCCTATCATTATTTTAGAAGCAAATCTGCAGTAGCTATTTTAATATTTGTAAAGGCTAAGGAGAAAATGATGAGTCCAAATACTCACATTTTTTTCCCTTGTACCAATTTTTAATAGCAGAAATATGTGCCAGGGTTGTTATAAATACATAGAAGTCACATGCCCATACTTTGCAATTCTCAGTGCAGTAAAACAGTGCTGTTACACAGATTATGGGACAGTAGCAAGTCTTTAATAGATTTTTGCATCAGTGGAGTACTATGAATTTCTGGGTCTCAGACAATACCTAGGAAAAGGTTATAAGTTGAGGACCAAGCATCCAAATGACTTGTTGAAGGGAAACTATGAAAGTTACTGTGAGCTTCTGCATTGCAATCCTCATGGTATTCCCAAGCAAATCAACTGTTCATTTAGAGTACTTGTATGAAAGGAGATTTCTCACATAGGGATTAAATTTAGGGAAAATGAAAAGAATTCATTCTTTTTCTCCCTGCCTGTTGGAGCACTTCATACAAAAGAATGAGGAGATGCTAACATATGCATCAAATGTCACCTCTGTTTCAATTCTCCCATCTGCTTAATGCATAATACTTATCATTAGGTAAACCATTAGGGAAAGGGTTGAATGTATGGAGATGGACCTTTTCATCTTCTTTTATTTGGCAGTGTGAAGCATGAATGCTCGATGCCCAAGTGTGTCATTCATTTGACAGGTTTTGCTGACATGGAATGAATCAAGGCTGGCTCATCACAAAACAATTTTAGAGGACAGCAGTTCATTCAGTGTTCTGCGATTCCAGTGTTTTCTTTAATCACATCTGAGGATGCCCCTCTTTTCTGCTTTTATTATTTTTTGGGGGTTTTTTTGATAGATGCTTGTAATAGCCCAGTGCAGTTTGCTGTGACCAAATCCTGTGTGACCTGAGGCAGCAGCATGTCTCATATGAGAGCATGACAGTCTTATTGTCAGCTCCTCCTCATTTCCAAGGATTATACTGTTAGTTTGGTGATGTCTTACTTTGACTTAGGCACAAGGAAAATGTGTCATGTATTGAATAGTTTTTTTGGGTAATCTTAGGCCAAATATGGTGTTAACTGAGGCTGGACAAAGGCAAAAACATCTTCATAGAATCATTTAGGTTGGAAAATACCTCCAGAATCATCAAATCTGACTTTGGCCAACTTTGTCAACCACACCATGGCGCTGAGTGCCACATCCAGTCATTTCTTGAACACCTCCAGGGATGGTGACTCAGCCTTGGTGAGCCTGAAGACTTTGCCCACAAAAATATGATATTTGTGTATTCATAAAATATAATGAATCTGTTTCTTCACTGAAGGCTGTCTCCTTTCTGGTTCAAGATTTTTCTCTTTTTTTTTTGTAAATAGATTCCTAGTGTTTTATTCAGTTTAGTTTTGGATTTTACCCACACAACATCATCTGGTGTTTTTCTACAGAGATATTATCTTGCCAAACTAATTTATTTTATTTAGGAAACCTTCTATTCTTACTTAGGCTAAAGATATAGTTCATCCCAGAAAATGGCCCTCATTTTAGCTATGGTTAGCTAAAACAAGGAACTGACTTATAGCTAGAGTGAAAGAAATGTTATCAGCTTGTCATTTCATACAATCCCAGTGTCATCAGCCAGAAATGCATCCATTATCACACATCGTGTCTTATATGCTGGGTATTTGGAGAACAGACCAAAGGATCAGCTGAAAATGCATCACTGAAGCTCCTTGATCCTTATACAGTTGTGGATACCAGAAATATGATAAGAGAATGAACAAGAATCAAGTGTGCATTCTTATTCTAATATCAGACATTTAATTTATTTCTGATTAAATTGTGCCTGGTTGAGTCAATCAGAAAAATCTGATATGATTGGCAGAGAACATCTCAGAGATTGTGTGTTGTGATGTAAGATTTTATTTTCATGCACTCAATATCTTCCAGTAAATTGAAGGTCTCATTAATTAGTAAGAGTTTTCTAAATATTAAAAAAAAAAAAGAGAAAAAAAAAAGCTGGCACTTTTTCTATGGCTGTGTTACAGAGAATGCTTTTTCTCTTATTTTTAATGTAGTAAAACTTTATGAAGAAACAAAGAGAACAATTTGACAGAACATGCTGTTTTCATGGCATAATATAATTGCATAACAGTCACAGAACAGGAAGAAGTAATTAGATTACTAGTATAAGTATCATCAAAAATAGGAAACTTGTCAATTTTCATAACATTTTGAGAGCAACTGAAAAGACTGAAGAAAATTATTGAGTGTAAGAGAGAACTGGGACTATGCCTCCCACAGTTATTTTGCACTCTAATGGAACTATGGATTCACAGCATTAGCAAAATAATTATCATTAGAAAAGGAGGTAAGAGTTGAGAGCCTTCAGTCAAAAAATAAAAGGAAATGGTTCAATAAACTGATTAGTAAACTATTTTTTTTCCACTATTTGGTATATTAAATATGGATTGTAGAATTGTACCTCTGAGATGGTGTTATTAAAAAAAAAAATCAGAACAAAGCCTTGCTACTTTATAAGTATGAAATGAGAGCCAGACAGAAGTGGATTATTTGCCACTCAGTATTCTACTCATGGGGTCAGTTTCATGTGCACAAGTTTTTTATGTGTAAAAACAGTTTAGAACAGAAATATGTTTGCAGGAGGAAGGAGGGACTGAGAAAAAAAAATAAACAGATGGGAGAAAAAGAGGAGTGCATAAAGATTCCTTAAGATACCTGCCATGAAATGCTTTGCTCCTGTCCTTGTAGCCAATTCTGAAATTGTTGGCTTTTGCAAATTCTGAAAATTATATGGGTTTACTAAGTAAATTTTTTAAGGTATCTAAAGGTCTAAAAAGGAAATCCAGCAAAACCACAGGCCTACCAAACACATATTCTTACACAGAGGAGGAGACTGGGCACGTTCCCTTGCTGTGCAGTCACTGTGTCTGTATGTCGTGCAGGCAGCAGTGCTCTGAATTCATTGCTTCATCTCCTTCCCATGTCATACCACAAGAAATCTGATCGACATCTGAAATATTCCACTTTAATTCTTGATAGTTAGTTGTTAGAGTGTTTTAGTTGTTAAAGGGGATTTTCATGGATTTGTATTTTCAACATAATTATTGAAATAAACCTAAGAAGAACATGTGAAAGTATGAGGAGAAAGAGACAGGGAATCTGAGCCATGACAGGTTATGTGCTTTTCAAATGTCTTTAATGCAAGTGTCCCAGAAAACATGCAGTTATTTACTGTTTAGTTCCCTTTGTGTTATCTTTTCCCCTAATGTTCTTGTCACTAGTGTGATCAAATAGCAGTTTGCAATGTGTTTAAATTGTATGAAAGTCGTGGCCATCATTGTCTTGGCCACCACCATTTTACAAACTTTGTAATGATTATTAAAAGGAAAGGCTAATGTAATAATAATGTGCTTAAACTGAAAGCACAAATGAGTAATTATCTTGTTACTACAGAAAGAAAAAAAAAAAGCCCAGATTAGGGCTGAGTCCTTCCTTTTCTAAATTCAGACACCCTCCTTAGAATGCATGCTGGCTTTGCCCCTACTCTGTGCTTCAGCACACTCTAACAGTGCAGAGACATGAAAGTAGATAAAGGGAAAACAAAAGGAATAAAAGAAGCAGAAGATAATAATAAAGAGGCAGAATAAAAACCAGAGTAGCAAAACTGTGTTAAACAAAGCACATTTATAAAGTACAGTGACATAAGAAAGGAAAAGAGAATGAAAAACAAGGCAGGAAAATAGCATGTGGAAAGGAGGCTTGAAACAACTGGGATAATCATAAAAATTTTAAGGCTTGATTTATCAAATCTAAAATGGCATGCCAGCCACAGAGAGCAAAGTAAAAGAAGAGGCATTATTATTCAAGGAGAAAGTACCTCAAAAGCTTTTGAGCAGCATAAATTGCATTGGAATAGAACAGGACTACTCTAAGATTATTGATGAAGGATTTTATGTCTCTAACTTCCTATTCAATGAAAGTAATATAGTCTACTATACCCTTGAGATGTGTTTTGAAGACTATTTCTTGTAAAATCAGTGCTACCAAAACTTAATGTGAACTAGGGAAGTCATGATTTTAACTTCAAGGGGGAAGAAAAGTTGTTTTGAGCACACCTACAAGTACTCGAGGGTTTTTTAATGTATTGATATTTCCATCTTAGAGATTGCATGTCTACTGTGCCTTGGAGTTTGAAAGATCATGTCATGTTTATGATGTTTTTTCTTCTGAGCACTGTCTTCCTCAGTAGCCCAGAACATTTGCATCATGCAGGTCTCCATCTTAGATAAAAACTAGGCAGATCTTGCAAATTCTCTTGATCCATCACTTAATCTAATGATAATTCATTAAAACCATGCCCTTATCCTAACCTCAGTAAAAATGTTGCAGCCCTCTCAGGATGCTTTTCCCTTCCATTTGGGTCAAAGAAGGAGAAGACAATCTTGGCAGTTAAATGAAGAGCTATGTAGGCTCCCATAAATATAATTTCTGAGTAAGCATGTCCTGTCTCTGCTTCTTTGTCAGTTAGGCTACCTTAGGATACAAAAGGAAAAATCCTGCACAAGGGGCTAATATGCCCAAGGATCTGCTGCTTAAGCTGTGAGTCCTTGAGGAAATGTGTTATGCTGAAATTCTCCCGTTGGGAGCAGGAGGTGAGTGAAGGTGTCCCTCCCAGTCAAACTGTGACATGCTTGGACCAAAGGCTGCCACAGGCAGGAATTGCCTGGTAATTGATTGCAGCAGGGCTTCCTGCTGATTAAGATGCTTCTTGATGTGAATAATAGTGACAGATTGTCTTTGACTGAAAGTGTGTTTGGTTGTAAATGTATAGTGGCAGGTTTAGAGGGCTTTCATACTGATCTTAGTCCTCCACCAGGTCATAGAATAATAGAAAATTCTGAGCTAGAAGGGACCCATCAGGGTCACCGAGTCCAACTCGTGGCCTTGCACAGGACACCCCAAAAGTCACCCATGTCCATGAGGGCATTGTCCTAGTGCTCCCTGAAGTCAGACAGGCTGGTGCTGTGACCACATCCCAGGTTCAACCACCTTTTCCTGGTATCCAACTTAAACATCCCCTGACTCATCTTCATGCTATTTCTTGTCATTGGTCACAGAGTGAGGACAGCAGTGCCAGCCCCTCTGCTTCCCCTCATGAGGGTGTTGAAGACCACAATGAGCTCTCCCTTCAGTCTCCTCCAGGTTGAACAGATCAAGTAGCCTCAGCCATTTGTCAGAAGGCTTCTCCTCTAGTCATTTCACCATCCTAGTGCCATCCTTTGGACACTCTCTAATAGCTTAATGTCTTTTTTATATTGTTTCACCCAAAACTGTCCCCAGGACTGGAGGTCCTGGCTGTTGATGCTGGGCCTGGTGCCCCCCAGGACAGGGATGTCTCTCCTGGCTGCCAGGGCATTGCTGGCTCAGATTCAATTTGCCATCAACCAGCACCCCTAGGGCCCTTTCCATGGCACTGTTCTCCAGCCTCTCATTCCCCAGGCTGCACACACAACAAGGGTTGTCCTGTCCATGGTGCACAGTCCAGCACCTGCCTTTGTTAAACTTAATGATGTTGATGGTCACTCATCCCTAATTTTTCAAGGTCTCTCCCATTGAGGGAGTTGACAACTCCTTCCAATTTAGAATTGTTGGCAAACTTACTAGTCTTGTGAGTTCTGCATCCAAGACATTAATGAAGATATTGAAGAGAACTTGGCCTGAGCCTTATAGACCCAATAGTGTGGAGTAAAACATGAAAGCAGCACTGGTTCTAGCACTGCTACAGTGGGTAACTTGCTCGTGCTTGGCAGAACTTTTGTGAAATACAGCCGTGTCTGAGCTGCAGAGCAGCAGCAATCAGCTCTGTCTGCTCATGTCAGGTCAATATGAAACGTGTCTGCTATTTCACAGAGCAGTTTTCTTTCCCCTTTGAAAAGTAATTAAGCTTATCTGTGATGTATATTCTCTGTGCCAAACGATCTTTTATGGCACATTGGCTCAGGTGGTCTGATTAGCAAAAACATCATCTTGCAATGAAAAATGGGAAATAATTTCTGCTTTATCTTTCTGGTTATAGGCATAAGAGTCACTTTTTATTCTATGCTGTAAAAACTTATTTGAAGAACTATTCCCAATATGATTTGCTGAGATAACGAGCATAAGAAAACTACTTAAACCTAAAATAAATATTGAAATAGATGAATGATAGAGACTGATCAAATATTTAGGCAATTAATGGTCCTGTAAATCGTTACTGTGAATTCTGATGCGCTCTTGCTAGTCCTGCTGGACAATTATGATCCACTTTGTAATGGCAAAGTACAGTATCTGAAGAATAAAAGATTTCCTTAACGTGAAGGTTACACATAATTAGTTACAAGAATAAAACAGTTCTCTGTCTTGTGGGTTTTTGGTTTGTTTTTTTTTTTTTCAGCAATGAAGTTGCCAGTAAAACTTGGAAATTTCCCACAGTGAATTACAGCACTGCTGTGCTAGTGAAACAATAGCCTTGCAAAGAGCCTTGAAAAATATCTGTATGTCAGTCAGGAGGCAGAGATACCAGCTGAGATATGCAGCCAAGGGCAGGACTGTGCAGAAATACCAGCACAGCTCCTTGGTGTGGTATAACCACATCACTGGGCTTACACTGCTGTTGCTGAATTCAGCTGGTGCAGCTGGACTGATATCAGATCCCTCTGCACCCTGCCATTAGTGGCTTGCTGGGTCTGATATTCCTCTTGTGATACTGCATTTTTCACTGCAGAACCAGCTTTGGTGGGGACTGTACTGCTGTTCCTTCTTATATCCAATGCATTCTTTGTGGCACCTTTCATTTGAGACTGTTCCAAAAGTCATTAACTTGAGCCATAACCACCAGGAAGTAGTCTTGTATGCAGAAAGACATTTTTATTGTGTATTACATCCTGTTTCCTCTCCACTTCTGCATGCAGCTGACTTTCTCTTTTAGTCCAGCCCCATGCAGTGGCACTCTGCTGTGTCCAGTGACATTCCACATTTGCAGTGTGTGTTGTTCCTGTGCATCCACAGGGGCCCCTGAGATGGGACCTGCTTTAGCCAGGTCACAAAGACAGGCCACAGTAATAAACTGCTTCCTAACTGCTTGTCTCTCCTCATATTGGGCATTTCAGATGCCACCTATGCCTAAAGAAAGAAGGAAACCCTTCTCTGAGACTGTTCATATACAAGATGTTGTATCTGTGGCTGAGGAGCTGAGAATGGCTGGTCTAGAGAGTTGTTCTGGTTCAACAACACCAAGCAAATCTGTGGTAACTGCAGTTCATAGTTATATTCAGGCACAGGCCATGGAAAAATTCAATATAGTTGTCTAGATTTTCCCCAAGGAGCTGCAGGCTGTGGAAGCTGCTCCCAGTTTTTATTAGAAAAAATACAGGTCTACCAGTCCTTAAAATATCCTAAATTATGACTTTTTAAAAAATTATTATTTGTTGGGGGATTTTGTTTGATTTTTTTTTTTTGTGGTTTTTACCCTGTGAGAGAATAAGTTGTAGAATTCTAAGATAGTTGTGATGCTATGGTTTCTTTTTTCCTCCTTTGAGTCTTGTGTTGCCAATTTACTTGATTTTAAACACATTCTCAGATGGTTTGATTGGCAATAAATTAAATTAATTTCTCCAGGTAAATCCAGTTTTTCCCATGATGGCAATTGCTGAGTCATTCTCCCTGCTCCTATCCCAAACCACGAGCCTTATGTGATGTATCTCTTCCCAGGAACAGAAAGTCACTTACTTTTTTGATTGTAACAAGAAATCATGTTTTCTTTAGCTGTTTTCTCTTTTTTATATTAATGGACTCAGTATCTCTTGGGCTGCTAGGAAATATCATCTGCTTTTCTGAAATAGATGTAGAAAGTAAAATCCAGGTTTGTCAAGACTTAAGAGACTTGTATAAATTCTGAGATAAGAATGTGCAATTCCCACCTCCTAGCATTTTGTTCATGTCTCATTTTTCTCAAAGCCTTTTAGTATAGTTTAGAGCTATTTTCTTCCCAGTACCAGTGTTTGTTTACATGTTGCACATGGCTGTGAGTGTAATTTCCATTTGGTATTGTAAAAGTTGTTAATGTTACTTTAGCAAAACACTTAAAATTTTGAGCTGGAAACTTAACTGATATGGTGTGATCTGAGAATCTGTTTATGATGAGCAATGTGTTAGAGCAGGAATTACATCTGAGAAGTTTTTGCTGAGTGATTCCCTTCATTGCTATTTTGGTCCAGATCTCATTCTTTAATAGAATAAAGCTACTTTGACGGGAGGCTGACATCAGGGTGTAAAGAACCTCATGCTTTCAGACTGTCTTGCAATATTTTTAGGCTCCTCTTGAAACCACAGGTTTGTTTAAATGCATTAATTTAATTGTTGCTAACTTTCACTCTGGAGTGTGGCACAGAAAGAAAAGTAGAAAAGAAGTAAACTGTTTTGTGGCTTTGTTTTTAAATGATAGTGCATCATGTTACTGCTTTAAATACAGGAGACTGAAATGTGTTGTCAAAAGGTTTTTTGTTATACTATTACAATAACAAGAAGTTATTTATTTTTTGAAAAAAAAATGCAG
Source organism: Toxostoma redivivum (assembly GCA_013397375.1). Lineage (NCBI taxonomy): Eukaryota > Metazoa > Chordata > Aves > Passeriformes > Mimidae > Toxostoma > Toxostoma redivivum. The sequence continues at coordinate 249,156 of VXBI01013931.1, forward strand.
AAAAAATAAGGACAGATCTTCATATTAAAAGGCAGAATTCTCTCTATGAAATTTCTGGGGATATGCTTCTAAGAGCTGCTCATCTCTTAAGAAAGTTAATGACTAGGCTACAGTAGGAAGAAGCAGTTCGGCTAATGCACACTTCAGTAAATTAAAAACTCCTCTATTGCACTCAGGTATTTTATTCACGTATTTTCCTCTTGCCTTGTCCCAAGGAAGACAAGATGGCTGAAGCTTCGGCAGATTCCTGCAGTTGAAATAACAGTAAAAACCTCTGTTGTCACCAAAAACATGTGAGTGGAATGCAGGAAAAAGGGCTGGAGGAGGAGTTACCTGCTGCCAAGTTCAGTGGCTAGACAGGTTTTCTACATTACTGAGGTAATAAGACATGATGGGGTGTGCATGTCTGAGCTTTGGGGGTTTTCAGGTACTGTGACATGATGCCAGAGAGAAATAACTTCAACAGCTGCAATAATGTGCCTGTAGCACAGTGGTGCACACTGACACATGTCTGATTAAAATATATATCACTGCATTGTGATGCAGCTGTAGTGCAGGAAAGAGAGGGGAGTTTTTTGATTGCCCTTTGCTTTATGATTTGTTTCGCTTATGTTGGCCAGTGTTAAGTATAGTGCTAAAGCACAACCTTAAAGTAAAATGATTTGTTGAAGGTTGTAAAATAAGAACATTATCAGTCAGAATCACTGAATTAAGGGAGACGAAAATCCACTGTTTTGTAATCAGTGAGGAGACTGGAATTAAATCCATCTCAAATGCCACAGTAGCAAGCACATGGACATAAAGCAGTGGGACTTAAAAGTGTTTTCAAATGCCTGCTCAGTTCAGCTGTTCCAGGCAAATACTTTGTTCCTGTTCTTGTTGCTGTTGCCCCAGCACTCAGCAACCAGGTGATGAATAGAGCTGTTAGCATTCAGCCAATCTGTGTTTGTGTGTCAATAAAGAAATGTTTTCCAATCCACACTGGAACGAGAGCTCCACCTTTCTTTGGTTACCTTGCCTTTTCTCTAATAACACTTTAGAGCAAATGTGTAGATGGAAGGAAAAGTCACTGTGACCGCATGGGGTTAGAAATCATGGGCTCAGTGAGATAAAACTGACTCCAGACAAGATTAAACCACAAACCAGGAGCCAAAGTAGAAGCAGGTCTTGAGTTTCTCAGGAGCATATTCAGTGCTTTGGAGAGGAGCATGCCAGCCTCAGTGGGCAATAGATTGCTCACTCCTCAGGACTGTGCCTCTCAGTGTTAATTTCTATATGAGAGGTGGAGTGAATCAGGAATTAAAGATCCTGTGTATTTGCTTTTTGAAGAGAAAATATCTCTTGCAAATCTTAAATGTGTACCTTGCTAGTATAGGTCTGTGCAACCCCTGCAGTGAAAGGAATAAATTGCAGGATATTGTGGCATTATAGGGTCCCTTCTTCAATTGTATGATGTTCTTGAATAATAAAGAAGAGTCATTTGAGTTTCACTGGCATTTCATCTTTGTGTGGAAAAATTTTGCAAATGCTGTCTCCTGTGTTACAGAGATTTACTCCCCCCTTGAGTTATTTTGCAGAACTCTGAAAGATACCTGGCTAATCTCAGAGTATTTTCTACAAGTTGTTTCTTACAAAGTAAATGGGGCAATAACCAGAAAAGTCATTTTTTTCACCAACACTTCACTGTGTAGATTTTTCCTTGTTCCTCTCTTTGTAGTTTTCCTGCCTTACAAGATTTATATGCTAAAATTAAGTGGTGCTGCTTCAGTGTTGTGCTCTACAGAGACCTGTGTCACTTACCATTTTTAGTAGTTAGGAGCTGATGTGGCAGGATGCATTTAGGCTTTGTTTTCTGAGACAGCTAAAAATAGAATTGTTTGATAGTATTCCATTATTCACCATGATGCTACCTAAGGGGCTATTCAAAATGCAAAACTTTGTTTTGTTTTCAACTAAGTTGGACAATTGTCCATAAGCTGATACGTAATAAATTACTAGGGCATTGCAATAGCAGCAAATATAACTACTAAATATGAATTTGAAAAAGCAATGATACCTTCAAAAAAAAGAAAAGTTATATTAAAAGTTAGTGGGAGCTCACAAAGGTAATGCAGAAGAAGGCAATAACAAGTAAGCCACCCCTAAATCCATCAATACACTTTTTAGAGAGCAAACTGAATGTCTAGGGCTGTCCCTGTGTCTGGTCTGTCAGTCTCCAACCTCCTTTTATTAGTCTTATATAGACGATAAACAACAAGACTGACAGCTTTGTGTCCTTTGGCATTTTTGTGTCACCATCACAGAGTAAGAGGTTATTATGTCATCACTCAAGCCTGTCAGATTTAGTTTAGTCTGCTGTTTGTCTTAACAATTGTTTTCCCCATTTTTTCCCCCCTCAGTTAATACACATACCCTGTATAGATTGTATATTTTTGATGTTACCAGAATCCATTTTTTCAGAGGAGAGGTGTTTTTAACTTCAACCATAGAAATGTCGCCTTTTTTTTTTCCTTTACACCAAAATAGAAATTAGAAAAAGAAGCATCTTCTGCACTCTGTCAGTTCTGGTCTGTGCAGAACTTTTTCATAACTCATATATTTGAACATTATTTGTATTAAAATTACAAGCAACAAGGATTCTTAGATTTTTAATTTCTTAGGGCGTTGTTTAGGAAAGTTCATTATGTATAACTGTTGTGGAATCTCTGAGGTTTCAGCACTGTACATTGGTAACTAGTGCCCAGTACCTACCGTTAATTGTATTATTTATGGATGAAATAAAAGAGAATCTTAGCTGGGATTTGTCTTTTGAAAACATTCAAATATGTGCGATGGGAGGTTGAAGCACACTTGGCTCTTGTTAATGTTTTGTGGCATGTGGAAAGTACTGATTTTCATGACAAGGGAAGCCATAGGCTGCTTCCATAAAAAAAGAAGAGGTGCCTATAGGAAGTATCTTCCTCAGATTACACATTCCATCTCTCAGAGGAATGTCTGGAAAGAGCAAGAAAAATTAGGAGCATACTAGTCTAAAGACAGCAAGCTGAAGAAGGAGTCAAATAAATGAAACATTATGAAGTCCTAATGAGGGGGAATAAAACTTGGACAAGCAACTTCAACCTAAAGGATTCTATTCAGGCCTTCTTGTGACCCTCCACTTTTCTCTGAAAGTGACACATAAGCCAGGTCAGATCTTGCTCATGCTGAAACAAAGACATAGAGTAGAAGCTGCTCAGTCTAGCTGGTATAAGACCAGTTATAAGACCTTTTGTCCACCAATCTTCTCAGAGAATGTCGTAACATCTGGGCCTTGTACTTCCTTAATGGATTTTGCTCACACCTTTACACACCAAAGCTATGCCACTGCAAATATTCACAGTAGGAAGCAGAAAAAAAAATGAGCTAGCAGGTAGGAAATACAAGAAAACTTTTTAATCTTTCCTTCGATTAGTATGTATTTATATTTATATGTGAAATGTCTGCATTCACATAAAGTAGGACAGTTTCAAAGAAGACTTTAAATTACAGATGTCCCAGAGTCCAACAGTAATGGCATAAAAATAGATGGTCAAGTGAGGTGGAAATTCTAGAATCTGCCCCTTCAGAGCAGGGCTGTCTAACCAGGCCCTTGTGGGTCACAGTGTATAGGCAAGTTTGGGACAATCACAGTTTGCCAGAGGAAAATCACCAGATAATTTTGGGAATGTGTTGTGGGTGAGCTTCTGGGTAAAATCAGTGGAACAGCACTTTCTTTGGGAGCTTCTCTGATGCAGAAACAGGATCTATCCTGCACTCTCAATCCAGTAAAATGACCCAGGAGAATTCAGGCAGTTGCCTGGAGGTGTTTGTACCTTCTGAGAGACTTGAGCTCAGCAACTCAGCTAGGTACTTGTCATTGCATAATTGAAGAATTTCAGCAGTGCCCAAAGGTTTTCCTTAGGCACAAGGATTCATGTTTCTGATGTTTGATGTAGGGTTTTTTTTGTATTAAGTTCATCCCCAGCTAGAGCTAGGTGCCATTCCTTAATAAATTGCTAGAAATATCAGAGACCACATAAGGGTTCAGAGTGCCAGTGAGCCTCCTAGGTATTGTTGTAGTGGCTTTTTGACACGCCTGTCTCTGCTGTCAAATTTATTCCAGTAGAGATCACCTTAAAAGATGATACTTGATTTACATTACCTGATTTGTTCTGTAATGGGGGAGATCAGAGTCAAGTCCTTGATTTCATTTTCACAGGGAACAATATATCTTTAATTTTAAAATGGATGATCAGCGCTTACATTCAGAGAAGTTGGCTCCCACAATCCCCATTACAGAGCAGTGTAATCATCATTCCCATCCTACTTTGTCTCTTGCAGTCAGAAATGTTTCATCTTGGCTCGTTTGGAGCTGTCTTGGATCCAGATAGACACACCTGGGCCAGATCCTCAAGTAGTCCCAGTGTCTTTCCCCCTCCCTTTCCTTCCCTCTGAATTTAAGCAGTCTCCAAGGAACCTTATCTTCTAAAGTGCTATTGGGAGAGACAAAGGCATTTTTTGCCCCTTTTTTTTTGCTTTAATCCACTTTTTGTCTGCTGGCAGAATTAGGAAGGGAGATTTACACATGAGGATAAAATTTTGTCTTCATCCCCTGGAGACAAACCTGGTTGCAGACTCTTCTAATTATTGGTGTAAAGCTCATGATGGAGATTTTACAGTAGGAAGCTCCCCATGGTCTCCTATACAACTTTACAGTGCCTTTGAGTTAGTGTTAATCCATGTGGCTCCAATTACCTTTCACCTGACTGTGAAGTTAAACTGCTGCTATTCTTAAATTTATAGGGTTGTAGTTTTCTGTGCAAGAGCAGTCTGATAATTTTGGGTTTTTAAAATTTTATTTTATATTTTATTTTATTATTTTCTATTTTTTTTATCCTTTTATTTATTTTTAGATTGTATTTTTTTTTGTGGCAGTGGTGGTGGATTGTTTTTATTCTAATCTATCACTGTTTGGTGATATCTTCTAGGATTCAACTTGACAAAATTTAATCTGCAAAGGAAGTTTAAAATTTAAGAGACACTAGAGAAATTAGTTCTGAGCACTTTTCTACAAAGTCGTTGGTGTGTTTTTTTTGTTTTCTGTTTTTTTGGTGGTTTTGTTTGGCTTTTTTTGGGGGGGGTTTGGTTTTTTGTTTGGTTTTTTTTGTTTTGTTTTTGTTGTTTGTTGTAATTCAGCTTTTTAAGCAGGGGTTTAGTAAATTCTGTATGATTTAATTTTTCTTTTCCTGATCTCAGAATGGATGTCTTGGAAACAAAAGTAATGCATTATGACTCTTGTCTATTCAAGCATAGAAGGTTCAAAAATGTATTCAGTAAGTCAGCATTTGAAGATCTAAGTTGCCAGAGCTTCCAAAACTCAATGGTGGTTGTTATTTCTGTCCATGATGCTGTAATTCAATGTTGATGCAGTTTTCTTGGGAGGCTTAAGCTTGTGCATCCTAAGTGGCAAAAACAGCTCAGACCAGATGACAGCCCCATACAACAGGATCCTGGAGCATGTGAGATCTCATCTGTCTGTACTCAGACAAATATCAAGGTCCCTTTTCTCCACCTTCTCACTTTCTGTTGTTCAATCTGGAAAGATTTTCATTGATTCCACTAGGTGTTTTAAAAATTATTTTTTATTCTGGGAAAAGATGTGTCTGTGGGAGGGCCTACCCAGAACAGCACTCTGTTCCAGAGGTGATCACATTAATCTGTCAACATTTCCCCTGTACCAGGTAAGACATTTCTATGGATGGATAGTCTTCAAACAGTTTTCTTTATTACAGTTCAGCAGAGCACTCTGCAGGGTATCAGTTTTTAATTATATAAGAGCCATTTAAAAGTCAAAAAGGTGGAGAGTAATGCCTGAGAACTTTTTGTTTGTTTTATTTTGCTGTAGTATTGTGATGCAGGTAAAAGCTTTATGAATCAGAGAATCCTCCAATAGCTGAGGTTGGAAGATCATCAGGGCAGTCCAACTGCTCTGCTCAAGCTGGATCAGCCAGGGCAGGTTGCCCCAGACCATGTCCAGTCAGATTTTGAACATGTAAAGCTGGAGACTTTTAAAACTTTTTTAGATCCTGCACAGTAAAATACAGTACCATAGTTCTTTCTGTGATTAACTTTTAAATTCATGGAGAACTGTCTCCAGTGCTGAAGCAGAAGAGTGTGAGGAGTCCTCCCACTGAGGAGGAAGCAGCAGCACAAACCCTGAGTGATGAACTGACCACAGCCTCCCATTCTGTGTCCCTCTGCACTGCTGGAAAAGAGGAGTTGAGAGAAAATTGACAGTAAAACTAAGGCTGGAAAGAAGGAAGGGTTGGGAGATAGGTGTTTTAATATTTGATTTTATTTCTCATTATGCTACTCTGATTTGATTGGTAATAAATTACTTTTTTCCAAGTCTTTGTTAAGTTTTGCCCATGACAGTAACTGTTGAGTAATCTCTCCCTGTCCTTATCCTGACCCATGAGCCTTCCATTATATTTTCTCTTCTCTGTCCAGTTGAGGAGGGGAGTGATAGAGCAGCTTTGGTGGGCACCTGGCACTCAGGTCAACCCAGCAAAATGATTGAAGTTGCTGTCCCTTGCCTTTATGGCCCTACTCCAGCATGATCCTGGCTCATGCCAGAAAAAGCTAAAGAAGATTAATCTTTGTGAATATCTGCCAAAGGGTTTTTTAGTTGGCACTTCAGGATTGGTCATATTTCTGAATTTTGTGATATGCAGGTTCTTTACCTCAAAAACATCCACAATGAAAAGATCCCAGAATGTTTCACATTGGAAAGGGCCTCTGGAGGTCATCTAGTCCAGCTTGGTTCTCTGACTATGTTAGAGCATCTTCCTATGAAAATTAGAGCTCTAGATCTGCTGCCAGGTTTTTTTATTTTTTCCTTTTGAATTTGGATTAACTTCAGGATTCTCTGCTTCTTCATGCTAAACAATCCCAAGTCTCTTAGCCTCAGCTTCTATGAGAGAGGCTCCAGTCCTCTAATTATCTGTTTTTGACACCATTACTCACTAACAGGTTCTTTCACAGCACATCTGCATCTGGAAAATTAAGACAAATCCCACAAAAGAGGGAGCATCTGTGTACCTGTGGTGGAGAGACAGATTATCTGCTGCTTGGCTGAATGAAAGACATCATGAAACTTTAAGGGCTCTATCATAAAAGATGTTGCAGCCATCAAAGAGCTTTCTGAGAATCCTCCCTGGAATTGCACTAGGCTCATCTTGGATCTCTCCTGATACTTTGTTCCATGTTTCAGTGCCCTCCATAGTGAGATGTGAGAGTCATCCCTAACAGCTCTAATATCTTCACTATTGATTTGTACATTAGGTTTTGACTCTTCATTGGCACCGGGATCAATTGCTGGGTTGATTGCAGATACATTCATCAATCGTTGATGATTTCTTGGCTGTTTTGTCCAGGTTCTGTAATATTTTCAAGGCAGTGACCTGTTCTTAATTGGCCTCTGGAGGAAGCTAACTTGCTCCACTGGCTGCAGCAGGAGTTTAGGGAGTCTGACTGCTTAATGTAGTTAGGAAGAATGAGTATTCCTGTGTTGGCATCTGTAGCCAGTATAGCCATCTGCTACAGGAAGGATGATGTTCATTTCTGTGTCTGTGTGATGAAGAAGTGCAGGAAGAAAAGGGGCATCTTGTAGCTTTTCTCAGGTAGAGAAATCTTTTAGAACATCAGAACATGAAAAGGTCTCTTCATATTCTGCTGAAATAATATATTTGAACTGGACTGCACTCTTTAGAAATTAGAATACTCTGACTTTTCAAGGAATATAAAGCAGTACTATAAACATGACTCTACCATGAGTAACACTCATTCATGCCACTAAAAACACTTCCAGTGTCATGGGATCATTAAGCTTGGCTAGTGAATGGGCAGAACTGCAATGTCACCATCTGCAAGGTCAGGCGAATACAGCTCTCCAGCTTCCTTGAGGCATGGTCAGCTGCAGACACACACCAAAAATGTATTGCATTTGGGCAGGCCTGAGTAGAGCTGGGTGTGCAGCAGTGCTAAAAGTGTAAAATCTGGCTGAGTTATTCTATGCTCCCTGTCCTTTACAGCTCCTTTCATTCAAAGCTGACTAAAGCCAGTGCATGAAGGTCACCAGCAGTGACTGTAAAGAGCCTTCTTGACAAGGAAGAAGAGTATTACACAACTGATGCTCTTTAAAATACATAGATGGCCTTGGTAGAGCTCTGTGCTGTTTGACCAGACAGTTTTTAATACCTACATAAGCTTAACTTTGCCTTAGTCAGGAATTTTCAAACACTGCTAACACAGTGATTAGTATCAACATCAGCAGCATGAGGAAAAATTACTTGGTTGGATCTTTGCAGAAGAACAAATTTGGAAATCTGTGTAACTTTGTTTTGGCTTGCAAGAGGATTAGTAATTATTTCTCCCTTCTACTTCAATAAAGTCATTATCTAACATTTCTCACTCACAGTCAAGTCCCATTTAACCTGAAACATAGTGTTTTGTCTTTTCAGTATTACCCTCAATATTATAGAAAAAAAAATCTAATTTGTGTTAGTCTTTCCTTAGGTGCATGTGGACTTATTATAGCTGTCGATTGTATTATTTTCATTTTCTTAGTATTATTTTTGCAGCAGTAATCTATCAGTAGACCTTCAGAAATTCTCTTCCCAACTGAGAGACTGCTTCTGTCTGTAATTTACAATATATGGCACAGTGTGATGTATGCTATTTTGGAATGTTGTAGCATTTTCTTTAACCATAATTGCAAGGATAAGTACAACCCAGAATAGGAGTCATCTTTTTAGAGTGGTGCTGCACTTGAACATATAGTTAAATAATTTCCTCTATAATCCTCAGGGCTCCTTCCCTGCATTACTGTTTTCAAAACAATCATCTCTAACTTGGTACATAAGACTACCAATTACTTTTATCTATTGAATTTCATTTATTTTAAATTATGTCCATCTCTAACCTTGCTAGATCATTTTGCAATTTTAATTTTTACAGCTGTATATTTGAGAAGTATGATTTTTAAATATTTTCTAGGCAAATGTGCTGTGGCCCATGTCCAATTGCATTAGGATAACAGGGAATCTTGTAATCCCTGTTGAACAAGAAACCAGATGAACAGACCTTGTAAGACAATCTTTCATCCTCACTAAGGTGAATTTTGTTTTATTATTTGGAGGTATGGTTAAATATTATTTCAACACAGTTAAACAATAAAGCCTCTTCATAGTTCAAAGCCTGTATGTTTTGTAAAGATTTCAAACTTAAATTTCTTATGGGAAAGAGAGTCAGGCCTCAGACCTTCTCAGACAATAAATATCATTCTTCTGGATCTCAAAAGACAAGAAGAAAATAAGTTCACTTCTTTTTTAATACAAGAAACAGGCATATAAACACCCCAGAAGGCAAGTTTGTCCTCTTTTTTTGCATATTGCTGTTTCTTGAGTGCTCTGAAAAATCAAGAAGCCAATGCAGAACATGATTGTGAGAGAAAAGGTAGCTCAGTGCAGAAAATCTGCCATGCAGGATTTATTCCGTCCATGAAGGACATGTCATCCTGGCCTTCATTTGTCACTTGGCAACAGTTGGTGAAACCTCAACTCAGCAGCTGTGTTCAAGATCATAAGTCATTGTAAGTCACTTTAAACTCTTTTCATTTTATCCAGATTGCAGGAAATGGAGAATTGTTGTTGTTTCACAGAAGAAATTACCTTTCTGTTTGGATTTTCCTCATAAGCATCTAAGTCTGTATGCTCTGATAAATAATAGATAAGGTTGTACAGACAGGGTCTGAGTCCCCAGTGCTTTGGCCTTTTCAAGGCAAGCACAGAGTAGATGCCTCTCTTAGTGAGGCTGTCAGCACCTCTCCTGATGAAGGGAATTTGCTGCATGTCTTTGGCAGATGCATTATGCAACATGCAAAAATGCTGAAAAATTGAAAAAGGAGGAAGCAGTTTGCTGTTGAACATTGTTCTCTAAATAAGCTCATAAAAAATTTCAGTAGTGTATCTCCACTGAAAACAATCTAGTCTTTTCCTATTAGACTGCAAGCCACAGCATAATGTAGATGGCCAGATGATTAGAGGTGGGAGAAGTATATTTCTATTAATCCCATTGTTTCTTCCTTTTGATCACCAAATACTTTAGAAATGCACTGGAATGAAAGTAAAACCTATCCCCAAGAATTGTTACATAGTTCTTCCATTTCTAGATCCTTACTTAGCACCTTTTATGAAGCTCAGTGATGCCCCGAATTTATTAATTACATGAATGAGTTTAAAAATTCAGTGATATTGAAGTATTCCCAGCATCCAGGTGACTGAAAACTGAAAGGTGGTGTTTGGAATGTCTCTTGGAACTCATCTGTGTTACTAATCACTTTTCTGATGGGGGAAAAGCCATCATGCCTCTGCAAATTGGTCTGACTGTTCCACAGCCAATTAGCCAAAGATCCCTCCATGGTATTGCGACCGTCAGTTTATGTGGTTTCTGCTGATTTTACTGATAAATGATGCCACCTTTAAAGGACAGAAATGGTACATATGTCAGCCAATTTGATAGGTTTCATAGAAATTCCTAATTCTTTTCCCTCTACATTAGCTTACCTGTGAAAGTAGACTCAGTTTGAGGACTTTGTCCCAGGGGAAAATATAGTGATAATTTCACAAATGCAGTGCTGTGGACAGGTAAGAATTGCCTCAGGTAACTGAGAGGTAAAAACAGCCTCAGCACATACAGAAGTAGAAATAGAAAACATAGAATTACTAAATATTCACACTGCTACTCTTGTGTACTTGAATGAACGTAATCAACTTGCATGACTGAAAATGAAAGAGGAAGGAAATGGATTTTCTTTCCATGTGAAAAACAACTGAGAAGTTTTTAAATCATAGGAATTCAGATATCATGCAAGTAGATAGGTTAGGCATGAGTAGAATAACTGTGTATCAGTCTTTCTTCTTAAAGAAAATGTTAATGTTTTGAAAAGAAATATGCATGTTTAGAAGACAGAGAACAACAATACTGGTTTGTTTTGTTCTATTTATTCCTGCTCTGTCTTTTTTCTTGCTCTGGTGGTGGTGGCTGATGCACAACTATAAGCAAATTCTGCAGATCATCCTATGGGGACCTTGGTATGTTGAATTCATTAGGAGCAAAGAAAAAGGGGCTTCTCAGGTATATCCAAAACCACAACATAAATCCCTTTAAATCTATTTCAGATTATGGTACTGCATTCAGAAAGCTGGAATCTGAAAATCAGAGGGATTGTTTCAGTTTCATAAGTGATAGAATTCAGGGAGTTTAGCGTGACCTGTAGAGTATCAGAAATCCTTCTGGTTCCAGCTAATGGTTATGTTATTCCCATGAGAGAGTGAAGAGCTCCAACATAAGGAAGAAAATTTTGTTGAGTGAATCCCAAGATGGCAGCATATGTCAAGTTAGTATTCTCAAAATATCAGCAAATTACTCTAGAGAATTTGGGGGTTTTGTTCTTTGTTTTTTCCCCCCATTCTTCAAATATCTGTCTTAAAATACTACAAAGATGTGGTCATTTTAGATGAAATTACATTAGAGATGCTGCTTTGTGGCTACTATGTTTAACAGGTGCAACTGTCTTTTCTTCATGGTATAAATAATATAAACTCTAAATAATATAAATTATAAATAATATAAAAAATAGAGGGGTTTTTTTCCATTTTGGCAAATTTCTACGGTTCTTTTTTCTCTCCGTTATAATTCCTGTTGCAAGATTTCTCGGTGATAACATATGATCACTATATTATTATCTTTTTCAAAAAATAAAGTACAGCTTTTTTTGATTGTGAACAAGGAGGCCAGTTTATTGTGATGGTCATCAGTCTCAATAATCACTAATTAATGCAGTTGAAATACATGGCTGTATCTCTTACTCGTAATTACCTCAACTATACAAATTATCAGAGTTTCTTGTTTCTGTGTCAGAGAATATTCTGAAAGGAAATCTTTTCCACAGGAAAAGAGAATGACAGGTAAAATAAATGAATTGTGTCTGCTTAGGAACAAGTGTTTTATGCATAATTATTTCATGCCTTGCAAATTAACTACATCATATGTGCCTGGGAATTACAGAAAACTGAAATAATGTACCTAGGGCATATTGGAATTTACTATGTAATTATATTTCTTGTTGCATTTTGTAATTTTCAAATGGCTTGCAACATGAGAATCCAGCAAAATGATGCCAGTGCTGGCATTCTCTGTTACTGCTTTTGGCATATGTGTATTTCCCAGAAGTCAAATAAATATTCTGTTTATTTATCCTTTTTCTAGTATCTCTATAGGTATGCAAACTATGGGTAGGGTAATGATTCATCAGTGTAGGGTAAAATCTCCAGGAAGAGGCCAGAAGGGTCTGTTTGGCTTCCAACAAAGTGAAATGTTAAAAACAGAGTTTGTAAAGAAGGGTCTGAAAGAGCAATGTTCTACTTTTTTGTGTTCAAGTGCTAATTAAATGTGATGGAACATTCTGTATTTTACTTTGTGGAACTTTAGTTGAACTACTATGGTGGAGCTGCTTGCCACTTGGTACCTTTCAGTAGCTGCCTTCTGTCCTGGCTCTGTGGGCTGCTTTGCTCCATCAGCCAGGCTTGGCAAGGTTTTCTGCCTTGAGCAAGACTCTGCTCCACTTACTCTCAATGCCTGGATATCATCAGTTGATAGAATTATCCCTGGTTTCTCCACTGTTGCTGTTGTTTCCATCACCTTTATAAGCTAAATGCACCTAAGACAGAAAATGGAAACAAACCAGTTCTGGCATCCATCACAGCTATCAATTTAATGAAGAGAAACTGGTGTATTTCTAAACAGATGAGGATATAGAAACAGTTACAGGAATACAATTTGAAAATAAGATTATAAAAAGTCTCTGTGTAAGTGCTCACCTTGTCTAAGCCATAGCAGTAAAATTTAGTTTGCCTATCATCTATGTAGACAGGAAACTTACAAATATTCAGGTTTGAAAATGATGGAAGAGATAAATGTTTTTAGACCCAGTACTTACAAAAATGATTCTGACAAACAGCTTTCCTGCAAAGGAGTATTATATTTATGCTATTTGCAGCATTTATTGCAAAGGCTGTGTTGGTACTTCCATTACAAAACTTTCTTGCAGTTCTTTCAATAAAAATCCGCTCTGTAATGAAACATGGAACATCTGATCTCATCTCTTGGCCAGTGATTGTTTTTAGCAGCTTTCCACAAAATTGACTGAGCTGAGGTTTTTATATCTCACAAAGGTTAAAAAAAGGTGTGGAGGGGAGGAGGTGAGCAGTAGGAATGTAGTGGATGGAAACAGTTTGCATTTCAATTGTAGGATCAAAATTATGTGCTGTTGGCATCATCTATAGGCCAGTTGTGCTGTAGTGGAATTCATTACTGTTCTTCTTAGGGCATGAAATTCTATATGTTGTACCATCTGTAGGAAAATATTTCCACTATAAGTAAATCTTTATCACAGGCAGCAACAACTGAAAATTATAACAAAGTAAAATACAATGTAAGATAATATAGTGCATTATTTTAAAAATAATTTCAGATTAAATGGAGGGAAAAAATCATCACTTCCAAATTATAGAGTGCTGAGAGGCTTTTTGGTTTTGCTTTGTTTGTTGTCTTGTTTTTCTATTTTTTTCTGCTGTTACCAAATGATATAAATGGGTGTGGTGATGATCAAACCATTTGGAAGAACTTGAAAAATTCTTTGTTTTTTTTTTTTTTTGGAAGTCAATACTATGAATTAAACTATGAATTGACAATTCTGAGTCCCCATCTACTTGCTCAAAGATAGCAACAGCTTCACTGTTGTGAGGAGTTTTGGCTGCTAAAGCCACAGTGATCAGCTTTGCTGCTGTTTGGGGCTGGTAGACATTTGCTTTATGTGATTTTGTTTTCCTGAGTTTGTTTTTCTCAGCTGTTCTGTCAGCTTTGCATTTTGTGGCTTCTGGTTCCCTTGCTTGATTGCTTTAAGGTTGCTCCTATTTCCATCATTATATGGGTTTAATATTATAAACTAAATAATTGTGGTTTTTTCCTTGTTGTGGCTGGCCAGATGACATCTCAGTTCTGCTTGGAATGTGTCAGTCCCTTTGATGTGCCTTGAAGAAGTTCATGGCATGCCTGTGTGTTAGGCCTGCTTAAGCTGCCACCTTTTAGTCCTCAGACCCTGCAGAAGCAGCTGAGCTTCTGAAATAATCAGCTGAAATTTTCTGGTGAGAGCAAACCTAAATGGCAGCCTTAGAAGAAGACAAATTCATCACTGAATTTGAATCATCACTCTATCTTCTTATTTTGGTTTATATCTACCTGGACTGACTTGGACTGCAATTGGGCAACAACATCTAGGTTTAGTAGCAAAAGAACCACAGTGAAAATTTTATTTATTTTTGTCATTGGAAGTGATAAACTAGACAAATCTAAGAGTCTTTGGAGACTTTAGAATGAGGTGAGAGAGAGCAGCATTAGGGACTTGAACACTTTTTCTCTTCTCACAAATGCAAGTGTAACTGTCTTGATAAATATCATAGTCCCATTTTACTTTTGACTTTCAGAGGCTTACTGTAAAAATAGACTCACTTAAGTTTCACACACTATCAGGCCAGACATTTTGACCCAGAGATATACAGCTAAACTTCCTGAGTTAGAGGCTTATTTATTGTATATTTATTGAATTACAGTGTTTGCTCACTTATGATATTAGTATTTCTATGCTGTGGAAAGGCTTGGATAATATATGCCGATTCCTGAAGCAACTTTACTGCAGAAAAATAGAAATGTTTAGTCAGTTTTTCAATAGAAAATGGAGGTTAATCTAAATGGAGGTTATAAAATACTTGAAATTTCAGAGCATTAACTAAATTGACATTTTGAATTTAAGTGAATCTACATGCTCCTTATCCTTCATTGCTCTCATGCAAACAGAAGAGATTGTATTTTTATTCATAATCAAAAAAGGAAAGCCACTATACTCAATTACCTCAAATTGTTAAATGTACTACATATCCATGTATAAGTGGAACTTTCAGTCTATTAATAATAAGAAATAATTATTTACAGAATTTGAGAAATCTGATATTCCAGTTCAATATTAGTAGTAAT
The DNA here is from genome assembly GCA_013397375.1 of Toxostoma redivivum. Classification (NCBI taxonomy): domain Eukaryota; kingdom Metazoa; phylum Chordata; class Aves; order Passeriformes; family Mimidae; genus Toxostoma; species Toxostoma redivivum. Next base: position 264,327 of record VXBI01013931.1, read on the forward strand.
GGACATGAGAAAAATCTGTAGGCAAACTGCAGGGCTAGATACAGGATTCTCAACATCTTTAAATATGTGAAAAACAGGCTGGTTTGGGGAAGGATTTATTTTAGGCACTGAAGAAAGCTGTGAGGGGGCAGAAATCAAAGTCATTGTTGGTATTTTTAGAGGAAGGCCAGTGGTAACTCAAGTCCTGTAGTTTCTAGGTTCATATATGTTACAAATCACTCAGTGCACCACTCAAAAACTTGCTCAACTCTCATACTTTATTCCACAGAGAAAACAAACTGCTCTGTGTTGGTTCTGGGATATTTTTTCTCTTATCTTATATGTGTGTGTGTATATATATATATATATATATATGTATAAACAACAGGATGGGNAACTTTAACATATTTACACTATCATATAGTAACTTGAGATTAGCAGACAATTGCTGTATTTTCTTTTCTTACATCTCTTTCTTGAGCGACAACAGCTTCTTTGGTGATTTTGTCCATCATCTGTTGCACAAACTGAGATTTGCTTTTACACAGTTTTCCAAGAGTCTTGTAACGTTTCTATTTCCTGCAGCTCTGCATAGACAACTGTGTTCTAGGTTTCTCTAGGAACCTTCATCCAGCCTCTTGTACAGCACCCCACGCTTTGTTCACGTGCTGGATCCAACCTTAACGTGTTTACTTTGTTGTTTTTCAGCTCTGAGGGACAACAGAATCGAGCTGGTGCGAGCGTCGTGGCACGAGCTGAGTATCAGTGTCAGCGATGTGTCCCTGTCAGATGAAGGGCAGTACACCTGCTCCTTATTCACCATGCCTGTCAAAACTTCCAAGGCTTTCCTCACCGTTCTTGGTAAGCACAAACAGCTGAGCAGAAAGAAGCAAGTGTTAAACTCCTCAGGCTCTGGCAAATTATGATAAGAATGAACTTTTCTAAGGCTTGGCAGAAGATAAATGTAAACGTCTTCTCTGGTTTCCCCTGATGTTTATTGTTTCATATTGCTGTGCTGAAAAATAACATGCCTCTGAGTGTTTGCACCGGGGCAGGATAATGAGTTAGGGTGCACACAAACAGCTCGGAACGAGCGCTCCATAAAATGGACATAACCTCTACATCCCGAGCACCATGAGTGCAAGGAACGTGCATGTGTTCATCTCCTGACAATCTATTGGATAGGGCAAAGGGGAGAAAATCAGAAAGCATGAAATCAAAACGGGCTTTAGAGCTTTTTCCTTAGCTGTGCATTTTTTGGCTCATTCTGCTTTCTTTTTTTTTTTTTTTTTTGGTCTATAAAGTGCAAATTTTCACTGGGTTTGCCACTTCTTTTATGCTTTATCCTCTAAGTGCTCTGCTGTTTTCCCCAGAGGTTATAGATACACATAGAAACACAATAGATTTCAAGAGATGCCCAGGAAATAAAGTTTCTGCTCGAAGCTTTATATGATTCTATGAATGTCAGTAGCCCAATCAGCCAAAATTGCTATAGTTCATTGAAATACACCTGCAAACCTAAGAGGTTATATGATTTTAGAGATTGATTTTTATTCTTTTTTCCTTTTTTCTATCCCTGAACATGACTCTTTCTTTCTTTCTTTCTTTTTTGTTTTATATGTGGATGGGCAGACAGTTGAATTTAATAGGACTAATGTAAGATATTCTCTGTGGCAGTAATATTAATCCAGACAGGGAATTGGTTTTGTGCTTAGGATATGAAATACATCTCCCTTTTAGCCCCTATGAACTATTTTACAAAAATCTTCACAAGTTTGCCATTAACGACAAAAAGTACCCACTCAAAGCAGAATATTCTGGAATACCAAGTTCCTGTGCTTAATCTTTTTTCTGTGGAGAGGCATTACATATTCTAAACAATTGAGTTTGACCTTTTAAATGGCAGTAAGACATAGAAAGGTGTTACAAAGACAAGAAAACCCCCAAAATATCTAGCCAATATTTATGAACAGAAGTGACTTGATCTTTAACTGTTCTTTAAACTTTACCTTCATTTTGGGAGAGGGTTTAATGAAGTTTTCTGGCATCATTTGATTACCTTCCAAGAGAGAAAGCTGCTTTTTTTTTTTCATTTTGTATTTGTAATTTCCTATTCCAAAGTAACATTTTAAACTGTTAAAACATTTTCTACTGGAGAATGGGATCTTTGCAGATGAAATATATTGCATCTTTTAATCAGATAACTACGCTTGTATGTACTAATAATCTCTTTATTGACTGCTCTGCTTTCGATTAGAAAATTTAAGTCTCAGGGTAGTGTAGTAGAAACCATTTTCTGTCCTAAAAGAGAGGAGTAGATTTATTAAAGAGGTGCACTATGCAATAGGTGATTCTGCTTTGCTTTTTATGTACATAATCTGTCATTTTGGAAAAGAGATGTAGAAAAACCGAATTATTTAATACAGGGCATGGGATCATTTACTGTGACCAAGCCCTTTATCTTGCCATAAATGTGAATGCACCAAAGCACTGTAGCTGCAAGTTATAACTGATATTTTTTTGAGACGTTTAAATTGCTGCCATCAGTATTACTTTAAAATAAGTTATTCCTGTGTCTTCATAAGTTAAATGGATTTATGTGTGCAGTGATCAAAACTTTCCCAATTTTCTTCATGTTTTGTTTTTTGGTTTTCTTTTATTAAATCTTTCATGGTCCATTGAAAAAGAACCATTTCCAAACTGAATATTATGAGTATGGTATGTCCAAATCATATGATCTCCTCTGAAGAACTTGTATTCAGCTGAAGAACTCTCCATATCCAGGGGAGCTGTGATTATATCTCTTGGTGTTTTGGTTTTGCTTTCTCTGAAGATAAAGTTAATCCAGTATTTATTTTCACCCTCCCTTTCTCCTGGATTTTATGTTAAAGTCTTCATTATTTAGGTGTAAATATCTGTTATAAACTTAGGTCATTCAGCTTTTTGTTGCCAGTTATGCTTAATTTTCACAGCTGTGATTCTAATGTGCTTTGTCATCCTGCTTGCTGTGCTGAGCAGTTGAAATACTGTAGCAAGTCAGAGTAGACCTGCGTGCAGGATATACAGAGATAAGGTATTTATCAAAATGCTATCCATTTTTCTTAGAAAATTAGATAATTCCTTCTTTCTTTATTTATTTAGAATCAACTATCACTCAGACTGATGGTTAATTTACAATAGGAAAAAGGTTTAACTGACAAGGCACAAGGAATTAATTATCCTGCTTCCAGAACTTAGAGCATACGAAGAAGTGAACTTTAAGTTGGTTGTGCATTTATGGCAGCAGCTGACACTATCAGAGACATTTTGCTTGTTTGCTTGTTAGGTGTTCCTGAGAAGCCACAAATTACTGGATTTACCTCACCAGTTATGGAGGGAGAGAGGATGCAGCTCACTTGCAAGACATCTGGTAGTAAGCCAGCAGCCGATATCAGATGGTTCAAGAACGACAAAGAAGTTAAAGGTATTTAAAAGGATTTTGGTGTTGTCATTTTGTCCAGTTGTCAAAACTATACATTATGTAGAATTATGTTTTTTTAACCTGTGTTTGTGAAGTTGCTCCTATTGGGTCATGAAAGGAGTAGGGGATTGTACACAGATGAAGAATTGATTGTAATTTACTGTAGTGGTCATATAATCATCTTTTTATTGTTTCTTCAAATGGCAAAAACCAATGTTTTGGATTGCTCAGAGCTCTGTGCATCATAACTCAACTGTGAGGCTTCATAGAGAAATGTGCTGTAGATTATTATCACAGTCAGACCACTCATCCCTATTATTTTCCCTATTCATTTCCCTTGTGCCATTCCAAAATGGGGTATGTCTGATTTAGTTGATTCCCAGATTTAGGTTGCACTCCCCTAAAAAAATGTGACCAGTTGAAGCAGAACCATCTGGAGGAGACAAGAGAATGCACTCCCATAGGAGAGCTATGGAGCCTGCTCTGGTGTGCAAGAGTCAGGATGTAGCAAATGAGGGAATCCCAGCTGGGAAACTCAGAATCTCCAGCTGAGGCAAGGATGCTGGCAGTCAGCAGTGAGGAGGAGGGAGAGGATGGACTTTAAAGGGAATCAGGAAAATGTCACAGGGGCTGGGGGGACAAAATCTGCTGCAACTGAAAAGCCATTGAGTGACTAAAACCAAAGCTGACAGCAGGGATTTGCCTTCAAGGATGCAGCAAGCTAGGAAAGAGCTGCATATAAAAAGCTGTTTATTTCCTTTCCATCTTCTCTTTCACTTGGTGTGTTCTTTGCTTAGAATTTATTTTTCTTCTCCATATTCTCAAAAAATGCTGGAATAGTTTTAAATCCTCATTGGTGAATGAGTGAGTGAAGAGAGCTTCCTGATGCAGAAGGCTGCCACACCTCCAAGCCAGTTGAGGTGCCCATTATAAAGTAAATGGATAAAAAGGATAAGGTATTGGTAGTTATTCATGCCACCTCTATTCATTCTGCTATAAGATCAGATGAATAAGTTATTCAAAATCCACTTTTTCTGTGTAGCTTTAAAAAAACGAAATCAAACACCTTTCATTTATCTGATTTGTTTAATATTTTGGATTTCATTAGCTCAATAAACTGCCTCAAGCAAAGTTACAGAGTTAATTACAGAACCATTTATCTTCCTAAAGTATTCTCTACTACAGTTCAATGTGCAAAAGCAGAGCTGTGGTATAAGATTGGTAAATAAAGGAGATTGCAAATGATTGCCTAAGGAATTCTGTCCATTCTAGAGGTGTCCTTATATTTCTAATGAAAATGAGAATAGTGTTGAAAGGAACAAGCATTTTAGGCTGGAATAATTTGAAATGTGTACCAAGGACAGAAAATGAGGAAGCAGAATTATTATTTTGAGTACTGGGAAATCTGAGGAAACTGATGAAAGACATGCACCATCTAATCAAATGTAAGTAAGAAGAAGAATTAAACAGCACAGCTAACACACATGGCACAGTATAGATTGTGTCCTCCAGGAAAGATGTCAGGATGAATATACATATTCAAGGCATGTTAAGACTGGAAATAACTCTAAGCCATGTCAATGCTATAAGAGAAATGGTGATACAGTTAGGCTAACAGCAAGGCAACACATATTTGAAAAGATCTTATTTTAAAAATTATGTTTTAAAATCTGGTGTAATACGTTTGCCTTTCCTTCAGCTGGCATGTAATTGAAGCCAGCAAGCAATTGGGTGATTTGACTCTTTAATTAATTTGTTCTTCTCGAGAGTTCCTAAAGGGATTAAAAAAAAAAATCAAAACGAGATGGGGAAACAAAGGAGCAGGAAAGGAGTATTAAAAAGAACAGTAAAGGGGAAAAAACACCCGACAACCAGAAATAGGAGGAAAGTACTGAGCACATTCATTTCAGTTTAGTTTTCGAGGTCTTCTGAAGAGCACATTGCCATTTCTCAAAGGTTAGAAATAAAATAACCTAACCAGTCTGCAGTGGCATCAGCAGAAGTTACATTAGCTTTGTGCAGTGTAAAAGGTGAAATGATAAATCTGAGAAAATAGATATGAAATGATATGCTAATGCAGCTGACATTAAAGGTTAGAAGTTCGTCTGTCTAGCACCAGTAAATCCAACTGTGTTACACTGTATTATGCATGTTGCAAACGAATATAAATGATGCACTGAGATCAAAGTTGCACCAAAGGGGAAAAAGCCACTCTAAAATTGTAGCTCCATTGCTATTACCCAAAAAAGGAATCATCATCTGGTAAAGGAATAGTGTTTGATAAAGTAAGTATTAGTAATGAGAGAGACTGAATGTGAAGCACTGGGTGCCACACCTTTTACTTTAGTGTTCTGTCACTCAAATATGCACCAATTTAACAAAAGGACTTGCAGTTTAGCATTCTGGTGACATTTCTGGAAGATTATTAAGAACAAAAGTATTGGAGAAGCTAAATGCAAATTTTTCATTTTGAAATTACCTATTTTTTCCAACAAAATTTGTTACATGCTCTTTCAACAAAATTATATGAAGAATTTTTTTTTGGTTTCAGGAATATTTTGAATGGATTATTTTTTCTTTTCCTAGGTAGATTGGGTTTTAAAACTAAATAAGTTCATTTTGTTGCGATAGGTTAAGATGCTTTGAGTAAGTTTCTCTAATTTTAGTGTACACAAAGATTTCAGAGAGGCACTGATCATTTTGTCTTGATAAACCTCCAAAGCCAAGATGATTTTTCTTTTAGATAATAAGGCCATTTCATGTCAGATCTTGCGTTTAATCTAAACAAAAATTATATCTGCCATGTAAAACAAGAAAAACTGTATTTTTAAAATATGAGTGTTTCTGTGTGTTACAGGAATATGCTTTTATAAATAGCTTTCAATGAACAATGGATGATGGACATTCCATCATTCCCATTTATTATTTTCCCTATCAAACATGTATACTTATGAAATATAAATCTTTATTAGTTGATCCAGGCATATCTGTATGTGCACCTGTCTGACAGCCATGGAAGTCATCAGGACTACAGCTGATCCACAGGTGTCATTTGGCCCAACATCTGCTCTAAGGTTAAATCAAGTGGCTAAAGGTCTTCTCCAATTCCGGTTTGAAAAGTCTCCCAGGACAGAGATTCCATAGAAACATTTCTGTCTGGACTAGGTTCTTCAGCATTCTAAAGCTCTCCTGTGGAGTGTTTTCATTATTTGTAGATATTTCATGATACATAACACGAATTTGTCTTGGTGTAACTTGTGTTTGCCCAGCGACTTTTGCTGCAAACCTCTGAGGAGATTCTGGCTTTTTTTCCTCTCTGGCCATAATTTGTGTACTTTAAGGCAACAATTTGATCTGGTTCTAGTCTTCTCTTCCTCAGGTTAGATAATATCAACTTTCTTAAGATGTCCTTGTATAGCTCCAGTGACCACAATGTTTTTCAACGGGTTTATTTTACATTTTTACTTCAGAGAGCCCAAAACTGGGTCTAATACTCTCAATGTAGCCATGACTATTCCAAAGAGAGAAGGATCACTTCCCTTGACTTTCTGGCTGTGATTTTACAAATGCAAGGCAGTGGATTTTAGCTTTCAGCCCTGTAAGGTCATGCTGTTGATTAATGTTCAACATGTCCTACAACAGCTAGGTCCTCCTCTATAAAGCTGTATCTCTCCAGCCTGTTCCATCACAGTGCTTCCCACACAAATACTTGTGTAATGGATTTCTTTTCAACTTTTTCTTCAAGGGAATATTTAGGAGAGAGAGGAGCAGCAAGAAGACAAATGAAACAGTAGGCTACAAGTGACATATTTAAAAATTCTGTAAAATATCCTGAGTGATGGTGTACCCAGTACCTGATCACCACCATTCTTGCATCAAGCTGGGTTTGCACTCAATTAGCACATATTACAATCACACCTTCATTTTGCCATAAAGAAACATCTAAGAAAATAAGGCTGATAACAAGGACAAGCTAAAAATTTCTGTTGATGAGGATGCCAACAGCTTGTGGAATCTTATCACTGCCCTTTTTGCAGAGGAAGTTAATTCTAAGAATTGAACTCTTTCACACAATAGATACCTAGAGAGAGACTTCTAAACATCAATTTAGGAAATCAACTGCTTTTGTTTTTCTAAAGGATTAAGACTCCACAACCCCTCATTAAAATTAAGGTTGTTGATGTTTTCAGGAGTCTTCTGTCCCCCACCTGAAGTCAGTAAGCAAGGGGATGTGCACATAACTTATAAGCAGAATGTTACCTATATAGGTGCTTATTATTGAGTTTGGAAACCTAACTCTGGGAAGAAAATCACATGTGTTTGCTTTAAATATTAGTGAAGACATTTATTGTTTGATTATGATAACTTTGCTTTAGCTCTGGTCAATATTTTTCTCACCTACTAATCCCTAAATATTAATAGTGACCATGGCAGAAATTGAAATCTTTGAAAGCTTAGCAGCAAACAGGCAGAAAAATTCTTGTATGCAAGAAATAATTATTTTATAGGGAAAAATGGAAACTGTATAACTACATGGTGTCCTTATCTGTCTGGAGACAATGATAAAGACCACCTCTCTGATGTCAGAGGTATTTTTAATCTAAAAAGATGTAGCTTAAGCCATTGAAGATTTGCTTTCTAAAATTGATATTTCATGGAAATTTTATTTAGGTCATTCTATTCTCTAATGGGATTTAGTTTAATTTGTAAAACTGAAACCTCTCACTTTTTTAGGGCATACGAAATCTCAGTGTAATTTAATATATATGTTTAAGTATTTATAGATGTCTTTTCAAGCATTCATTGCAATAAATCAATATAAAAAGCTTACCGTTTTTCTGAATTAAACTAAAATCAATAAGTATCACAAGTAGTTGGAAACCAAGTAAAAAAATTGTAAAGTATGTGTTAGAAGATATCAGGGTTCAGTTAATACATTCAAACATTTTAACACAAATGCTCAGTCTTTTGGATCTTCATTTCTGATCTAGAATGGGTTTCTTACAACAAAATGTTCTGATTGGGAATCTTATCCTTGAGCTGAGACTTCCTAAGTTTAGCTGAAAGTTCCCTCCACTGCACTGTCTGTGCTGAAAGCTCTCTGATTTTTAACTGGATCTGCACAAAAGTATCAGGTCAACTTTGAACGATATAAAGCAGTGAGTGGAAGTTCTCTGCAGTAATCTTATTTCTGGTCTTCTTGAGACTCGTCTGTATATTATATTAAATACTATGACATGCTCTATTTACAGTTGTTTATTACCACTGATGACTATACTTGGGTTTAGTTTTATTAGTAAATTAGCAAAATTCTGACCAAACAACAGAATAAGCAATGAATAAAGTAAGCACAGGATTAATCTGACAATGTTCACATGGCTTCAGTAATATCCATATATTGCATTACTGTGAGAGGCTATAAGTATGAACTTGGAAAATTTAATATTTAGTGACACTGTAAATATGTAAGGTAGTGAGGGTGGGACAAGATTACAACCTTTTTCTGATGACCTACAGAGAAAGATTATATCAAATACGGACCTAAACATTCAAGAAGTAATAATGAATGGAATTTCTGTTTGAATGCAGTATCATGGAACAAGTTTTAAAATTTTCTCTTTCAATATGTATCTCCTATTCTGACAATGAGAGCCAATTGAGGAATAACTGCAGTCTAATTACTTTTATATTAAAGAGACCAATGCGGATGTGCTAGATGTATTTTTTCCAAAAACTGTGAAAATATAGTTGTCTAATGCTGGACTACATTCTACCAAAATTTTTGGAATGATAACTAATGGTTTATTCTTTCTTTCAGATGTTAAATACTCTAAAGAAGAAGATACAGTTCGTAAAACATTCACAGTCAGCAGCACACTGGATTTCCTAGCAGATCGCAGTGATGATGGTGCAGTTGTAAGTTGCAGAGTAGATCATGAGTCCCTAAACTCTACACCTCAGATAGCAATGCAGGTTCTAGAAATACACTGTAAGTAATACACATTATACATGCTTGCTTTTTTTAGTTTTGTTTTGTTTCAGAGTGTCTGTTGGAGCAAAATTCCTGGTATTGTGCAGATAGATAACACCTTTCTTTTAGCCAACTTCTGTGGTTTGTATTTGGTTGGTTGGGTGTGGTTTTAATTTTAATTTCACAGGAGTGACTCAAAGAAGTTTAATGGAAACTTTACCATTGAGAGCACTGTCGAATTAAGTTCTTGGTTTTCTTTGAGAAGTAGTGGAGAGAAAATGCATTTGTCTTATTTGGTTATCATTGAAGCAACGTAAATGTGTTACTAAACATCAAGAGCATCCTAATTCACAGTTTTCCTTGAAAGTTTCTAGAAACTTAAAACAAGGGTATAAATAAGCAAAGCTTACAGCAGATTGCATCAATAATGCTGAATCCTGGTAATGAAATTCAGTAGTGTTAATAGCATAAACTCATGAAGAAAACCTCTGTAGGATTTATTTTTAGGTCTGGCCTACACAAGTTGTTAGTCTAGCTAATTCAAACTTCAGTTGTTTTTTATTTTTATATATTGGCTATTTTTTTTTCTTTCAAATAGCATTTCTGGACATGATGTTTACCATGGTGCATTGTTACACAGTTGAATGAATCTGGTTTTCTATCTGTGTGCCCTACTCTGAAGTCAGGCTGTCCTTTGAGTCAGTGGGTTTTTGTCACTTAGAAACTGTGAGACACACAAGAGAACACCTTTTCACCATCTGACATCCTCATACTCACTTGTATTATAGCCACCATTTTCCAGGGTCCAGCTCTTTGATTTTCTGGAGAACACTTCTACATCTCATTGCCTAGATAGCAACAACAGTCATCTGCAGAATGTCAGACCAGGGGAAGGGAAAAGACCTTGCATGAATCTCTTTCTAGACGGTGCAATCAAGCTGCTATAAACCAGACAAAGTTGTCCCTGAAGCAGGCAAGTATTCAGTGGCTGCAACAAGTTGTTGAGAAACCATGTCAAGGACTGCTGCCATATGTAACTTGTTTCTAAACAGGGGTATTTCTGTAAGCATCTAAGACTTGCAGCACATGTAAAATGCAGGAAAGGCAAAAGCACTCTGAGCACAGAAGCTGACAACTTTGCTAAAAATGCCATCTGCAAAAAAGTCTGAAAGTGAAGAGAATGTGGATTAGCATATGTGATGAAAATGTTTTCTGAAACATTCTAGCCATCATTTTACTGAGGGAGATCAGGGCCTTTCTTTACCAAATGGCTATTAAACACCTCTTCTAATATATTCAAATGCATCTGTGCTGGAGATACAAATCCTTAACAATTTTCTTTCCTTGCATTCTAAATTGCGCAGCCATCAGCCACTGAACTTGCCTGTGCTTTCACTTCCAAATCCTTTGCTCTTTCTTCAGTGCCTTGCTCAAATGTTGGCACCACAGGAGATGAACCAAATTGAATGGAACAGTAGATGCAGAAATTGGACAGTTAAAAAAGCTTTAAAGTGGCTGTAATGTGAGGTAATGGGATTGAAAGTAAAGGCAGGGCTCTGGTTTGCATGAGTATCATAAGACAAAAAAGCCTTTTTGTGGCTTCTTGTATATAGAACTTCCTGAATATTTGTGGTTTCCTTCAAGTTTGCACCCTTGTAGCAAAATAGCAAAATACCTTGCTAAATAGCAGTGATGTGCATCTTCCTCCATTCTTGTTTCTCCAAGTTTTGAACAAGACCCTTCTGCCTCTTCTCTGGCCTCACTGAAGTTCTCTAACAAGGTCAGACTGCACTGGGCATTTCCTTTACTGATGTGCTTTATGTTAGTGCCCCTCAGACTGCCAGATTATCAAAAGCCATAATGCAGAAGTAATTGTTCTCTCTCATTCCTGCTTGCTCCATTAATTTTCCACCAATCAATTTAATACTCTCCAGCACTGGTACAGAGTCGTTATACATAGAAAGAGAAGTAATAAATGTGCCAAAAGAAGCTGATGTTTAGGGCAGAGTGTGGAAGTACTGTTTAAAGCTATGGAGAAAGAAGTATTCTGTTATCTATAGACAAGAAGACTAAGAACAGTCTTTTGTTGTCCTTGTTCTTGCTACCTACATTTCCATGGTCAGCATACTCAGAAATCTTAATGCTGGTCAAATTTTGAAAGGAAACTTTTTAAAAAGAGAAGATTCAAGGAATGATGATATGGTTCATCAGAAAGCCTTGAAGGAAAAAGAGGAGTGAAATGATTCACTGGAGCAATCGCAAATATTCCAAATGGAGTACATTACACTGGAACTGGGCTCCTTGATTTTATTCTCCTTGTGTTGCTCACCATTGTTGTGGATATTACTGCAGTCACTGGAAACTGCCTTTTTTTCCCATTAATCCATAAGATTTCAAACATGTGAAAGACATCCTGTTTGTATTAACAAGAATCATGCTCACAGGACCCTGTGGAAGCTGATCCAACATATATCCTCAATGCCACCTTGCAGCAGGGCAAAAATAGTGCTGGCAAAATTGATGAATTATGGGACCTCAAAGTCAGGTGAATTTGTTATTCTGACAACCTGTAGGCTCCAACCAAGTTAGTGTGGCATTGCCACATGCTCTTAATGTCCCAGAGATCTATAAAATTAGCAGACAACTGTGAGAGAATGATAAGCAAGTCTTAAAATGGTCAAAAGAACAGCATGAGTGAGCATCAGTTTGGCAGAGAATGAATGTACAAAGATGAGGCATCACTCACCAGAACTGCACTTGAGTTTTAAATACCTTCTTAAAATCTGAAAAGTTTTTATCTGTGGTACATGGATGCTCCTCATGATTATCAGTGTATCATCACTAGTTAGAAGAAAAAGGCAATAAGTTAGAATAACTTGTCTAGTAATTTCTGCCCTCTATAATTATGCTTGAAAGTTGTAAAGCCTTCTTTGTTTCAAGTAACTGGCCCCTGACAATGGACAAAACATATGTGGCTCCACGAAAACAAACAAACAAACAAACCAAAAAGCAAAGAAAAGTAAAAGAGAACAGTAGGAATTGCAGGGTTGTGTTTGCATCCAGTGGATGATAGGTAGATAAAAAGGAAAGCAAAATAATGGAATGAAATTACAGGTTTTGATATATGCCTAGTGAAAGATAGAATAAAATTAAATCTTCCTTAGATACCAGGACTGTATGGAACAGATATTTGTAATTAGTCCATGGAGACATGTAGATAGAAGTGCTTATGAGTCCACACAGCTGCTTTTATCATCAACTTTAGTAGGAAGTAAACTTAACAAAATGAAAGCCATCAGATACAGAATATATTTATTCCCTCTTCTTCCCCTTACAAAAATCTTATGTTTTAGTATTGTAATAGAGAAATCAAATAGGTTTTCCCAGTAGTGCTACAGTGTATGAAATAAAGCTGAGGACTAAACTTTTATACTCAAAATATTTTTATTTTCTATTATTTGTATTGATGTCTATGTGATAGAAATAGTGCCTAAGTCTTTTTGCTGCTCTTTCCTTCTTATTGTTCAGTCAGGTAGTTGAGATTACCTATATTCTTATTATTTTGAGGGAGGCTGTGGTCAATCCTTGTTTTTACAGGCTTCACAGATTAACTTTGAAAACTTGAAATATTAAAATAATAGGGGAAACATACAAACATAGGCATAATATACCCCCACTCCAGACTACGGGATAATTAGCTCCTCCAATCTTTTGATTTATTTTTCTGTAATTTATGTCATGTCTCACTTGTGCTTAATCCTTCATCTGTATGTTGTGCTCTGTGCACTGCAGGGCAGCCCAATTGCCCAAGCCTTTCTGCTGTGCTGAAAGGTTTGTCTGTAATTTAGTTTCTGCTTGGCCAGCAGAGGTTTGTGGTAGCATGACACTGCTTGCTGAGTTTATTTTCCTCTGACCCCTACTGTCAATAGAAAACCCAAAATAGACTTGTATCCCCTCTGGCTTTGCTCTGAAGTTTGCTTGTCAGCCTAGCTGCCACTGATTATTAGGAAGTGCTTCTTGTAAGTGATAAATACAAATCTCAAAGGGATATTTAATGTCATTGTTTACTTCTGTGTTCAGACTAAACAAAGAATGCTTTCTTTGTTCCTGCATTAAAGAATCATGGGTACAGTGCTTCAATTTTGAAAGCTTCTCAGTACAATGTTCAAGGGATTGTGTAAGTCCTTATGCATGCTCCTGAAAAGACATTTTGAGGGCATGTACAACTTCTGGTCCACATCTGGGAAGTCAATGAATTCTTCTCATCCCTCCTCAGTGTTGCAGACATGTTGTGACTCCCAAAAGTAGCATCTCCTCTTCCTTCCAGGTCTTACCTGAGCAGAAACCAGCCAAGATGCTTCATACTGAATGGAGTGCCATAAAATTACCCAGTGGAAATTACCCTACCTTCGTGAAGATTCTCTGTCTACTGTAAATTACCCAGCAGACTTCAGTAAAAATTAATTGTGTAAATCTACCCGAGAGGCTGCTTTTGAAGCCTTAAAGTGAAATCAAATAATTTGAACTTCAAACCTAATCACTGTGCTTCTAAAATGGCAGCTGCAATTGGGATCTGTGCTAATGGACTCAGTGAGATTTTGCTCAAAAGCTGACCACACTCCCAAATGACAGCACTAATAAGCTAAATATGTGTTATGTAATGAAGTGTCTAGAGAGGCAATTTCGAGTAAATCCTATATTGGAAGACACAGATGTGCAGTGAATTGTCAACCTGACAAATCTATAGCTGTCAGCTAACTTGCTTCCACAGACTATTCCAACATGTTTGTTTGATAGGCACACTTTTTCTTTTGTGGGCTGTTATTAGACTCTTTTGCAATGAGCATCTGGATTTGACTTCAGAATTAGGCAGCTATTCCACGAGAATGTTGGAATCATTGTCCTGGAAATGAAGGCATTGATTTTGCATTAAGCAAACAAAGCCCTGAGAGTGCAGCAGGCTGCAGGTCAGATCAGCCACGCCGTGTAGAACACGGGGTGTCTGTGCGTGCACATGTGTCTGACAACTCTGTGCCCCTCTCACTCCTCATCTACCAACAAATGGAGGCTTCCCTGATCACCAGATGGGTCCAGAATTTCTGCTGGGGTAAGCAGAATTTCATCAAAGAGCTACGTTCCCTGATGCTCGCTAGGAGGGTTTAGCTCGTTTCTTCTGCTTGGCTGCTTTCAAGTTTTTGTTGGAACAGAGTTTCTAACATACATGTTCTGAACAAAAATTACTAAAAATGTGTGTGAACATATAAAAATATATTAAATATAGTATATAATGTACTAAAACCTTCATATAGCACTTAATGAAATTAGGCATTCTAAAGAAAAAGGCAAGAAAAGGGTCATGCATTGGGTGCTAGACTCTGTGTCTGTGATAAACATCTAAAAGACTCAGAGCTGCCCATCAGAACAGTATATAGACAAAACCCCTGTCTTCCTTAAGCCTTAATGTTCAATTCTAATGAATTAGTCACATGTTAAATATGTCAGTGGCTCTTCAAGGTGTCTGTCTCTACCTAGACTTGCTGACTTCTTGTACCTCAGAAAGGGCAGATGTGTGCCCATGCAAAAGCATATAAAATGGGACAATTCTTAGCTATGATTAAGTAGGAGAAGAAAGGAAAAATTTTCCCTGCTGCCTACATATGGTCCTTCTGTACTGTAAATGACTAAAATATGTGTCACACATTCATTTTCTTTAAGCTGTGTGGCCATTTGTCTTTTCGAAGCTGATTCTAATTTTCTCTTCATGTGCTCCTTTCTTTTTACTTACTTGTTTCCCCCAGTTTTGTGCTTAAAAAACATCTTTGCTTTTGCACTTTGGCATATCTCCTTTTCACATTTGCTTCGAAGTTATTTAGCTAAGTGGCACCTATGCTTTAGGAACAAGGGCACATCTCCCTTTTTTTGGAAGTAGCTTTTACTCTCTAGGCAGAGAATTCATTTTTCTGAAGCAAAGAAAATATGAGAGTTAAAAGAAATTTCCTTCACTGATGCTGATCTCTTTGGTTTCTGCTCAGTCAACAGAGTTGTTGGTCATTCTTGTTTGCTTGTGACCATCTTTTCATTACACTCTGTGACACCCTGACAGACACACTGGCTAGAAGTAAAATCTGGTAGCATTTGGTGTGATTACACACTGCCACAATCTTTGTACGGACAATCTGCCAAGAGGTATACATACCCAGAGTCAGAAAATGCTTTGTTAACAAGGATAATAAGGTGTCATAGCATAGCCTTCCAATTTTTCTTTGATTTTTTTTTTTTTTTTAGCAGGGCCCAAAATACTAGGTGAATTCAAAAAAATTGCCTGTGTGTTGAATCAGGAGTAAAAATAGTTGCAATTCTTGTGAGAATTGAAACTTGTTTTGATGTTGCCAAGAGAGAAAATGTCTGTGTAATAACTTCAATCAAAGAATTCAACCACACAATTCTCTTGTAACTTCTGATACGGTGAAAAGACCTGGATTTTCCAGGGACATAATTCCCTAGAGTCACAAAAAAAAAAAAAGAACTCACCTGAGATTTGCACATCCAGGGCTTTGTAGTTCTTTATTCCAAACTAGCACAATGTGCTCTCTTCCTATAACCATTTTATCATGGTATAATTTGAGTGGTTTGGAGCTGTGATGCCTCAGAGACCTTTGGAATTTGTGGAAGGATGCCAGTATTTGAAGCTTGGTCATATTGATTAAAGCCACTTTTTGTTCCAGCTTAAAAAGCAAGAGGGGGCTGGATTTTCTGTCTGATGTGCAGACAGGACCTTGGTCTCTCACAAAGGCTCTGCCTCTGATCACAGACAACTTCTGTAAGCCTAAGCAAGCAGGGATATCCTTAAGTTCAGTGAAAACCTGTGAGCTGTTCAGGTCCTGTAGAAGCTCTTGAGGAAAATCTGGATGTTTTCATAAATGGCTCCCTGACTCTGAAAGGGAGGCACTGTCTCTTTGACTGATGCTCCCATCCTGTAGAGATCAACTCTCTAAGCACTGCTCCTGTTTTCTCTTTCATTGAAGATGTTCTGTGGATTGCTGAGACCTTGAGAAAGAGAGAATTCCAGTGTCTTCCAGTTGACTCTCTCTTATATAATTTTATTCTTTTTACACAAGACTCACCCATGTTTTGATACTTAACCAACCCAAACAGTTTTGGGTTTTGTTTTTTGTTCCTGAATTCCCCCTGTGAATGTTAATATGGAAAATAAATATATCTGAGTACAATACTTTGAAGACCAGCTTTCCATTTTATTTCCCTTAAAGGAGGGATGTTTCTATACTTACCAGTGTAAGATACAGATAAAAAGAGTAATAATAGGAATGCAATTTAAAAGCTGCAGTTTCAGCTCCACATCTCTTCATATCGAAAAAAATTAAGTAAGAAGTTAATTATATAGCTCAATAATTATGTAAGCACTGAGTTAATTAGTACAGTTTTATTTTTTTAAGCTTTTAATATTGGTGAATACTTGAAACAAATGAAACTTAAAGGATAGTTAGTGTAAACAGTAATGGATGATATCTGTGAACAGGAAAGTTCACTGCTACAATTTGCATGTTTAAATGAGATCAATTAGGTTAATGATGGATGAAAATAAGAAATCCATTATTTAAATGCAAAATAATTCATAAACTTGTAAGCCCATTTAGTGCCAAACTTTCATCTTTCAAAGGGGATATCCAGTTCAAAGGGTTAATATACAATTCTGACCTTTACCATCTGGAGGCTTATGTTCAAATATGGTTTACAAGTGAAATATAACCTAATTTATTTCTCTGTAAAATCTTATGTAGAAAATCCACAGGGTGGCTTGTCTACTCTGAGTAAAAACTTTGAAATCTGGTGTGGGCAGGATATTCCATGTGCTTGTTGTGTGACTAAGAGAGGGCTCCAGAAGGTTTCAAAGGAAGTTTGGGAGGGAGGGTTCCATTATATTAAAAGTAGCAAAGACTAGCAAGCAGGTGAGGCAGTCTGGAGGAAAAGATTAAAAAAAATATATGTAGAGATCATTACCAGAACCTCCCAAGGAAGAGAAGTTTGCCATTCATGAGAGTGGGATGTATATTTTCAAGAAGCAAGTAAAGTTTTCATTTACTGATGCTACTGCTTAGTTGTTTCTATATACACTAAACTTTTATAGTGTCCAATATCTGATATGAATGTCAGAGAAAGGACCGAAGAGATATTTGGGAATGCTGAGCGTCCAGAGCTCTCATTTAACTCCTTCAACAGTTGTGGATGTGCTACATTTCTTAAGTCATATTCAAGATAATTTAAGTCAGATACAACAGAACAATGAAGGCTTTAAACAAAAGAATCTGAGAAAGCAGAAGATAAAGTTATACTGAAAGGTCGTGCACTCTCTCAAAGTTCAGCATTTCTTTATAGTGTGGTTTAGGCAGAAGATTTTTCTTTGTCTTTTTTTTTTTCCTTCTCTCAACAGCAAAAGTGAGATAAAACATAAATAAGTTGGAAAGAGCACAGTGTAAGGCAGTGGAGATGCTAAATGGAACAGATTGTTTACTCTGAAGAAGTGGCATGACAAGAATAATTAAGCAAGATGAAAGTTGTAAAACTAAGCTTCATCGCTTGCATTCACTGGATAAAACAGAACTGATTTGCAAAGAAAATATTGTTTCTACCATATAATTCATGTGGGTATGGGACTTAATGCATCATTCAGAAACCAGTGACCCGTTCTGCAGAGCCATGTAAAGGGGAGTGGCTGTTACCTGGTGCTGTCTCCATGGAGTGACACACACTCAGAACTGGGGTGACACTGCCACTCTGTCCTCCACTTAATCCAGCAGGGGCTGCTGATGTGCTCACATTTATCTCTGCCTGTTTTAAGGCCAAGCACAAAGTAGATAAGAATGATCACATTACATGACAAAGGCAGGGTAAGGTTGTAAACATTTGAAATGGAGCAGGGGGATCTGTGGAGCTTTGGTGGTGTACTTCCAGATTTTTTCACCCTCCAAAAACCCCAAGCCACATTTTATGTACTACCACACTTTAATTCCTTTGCTGGTTTTAGTAATTGTGGTGAAGGAGCCTGGCATGACCAGCAGGTGAGGTGCTGAAACAAGTCCAGTGGATATCTTTAACAAAGTGTACCACATAATCAATGCCCACAGAATTAGTAACCTTAAGTGGTTTCCTGCCAGGCTGGTGTTCAAATTCAGGCACTCATGTAATATGAGTGTCAGGAGGGAATATTTGACTAATCAATCTTTCTTTTCCCCCACATTGGCATTCACTTTCTTGTTTTGCATTCCAGGAGAGTATTTTTACACTCTTCTGTTACAAGCTGTTATTACTCTTTCCTACAACAAACACCATTTAAAAATAAACCAGATGAGACTGAGGATGACACAATAGTCATTGAAGAATCTCAGATAACAAAAGGACCATATGCTGTTTCTGGTCCTGCTCAACTGTAAAGCAGTTTTAAAGGAGTATAAAAAGAAGATATTGGAATATCCAGGTAGATATGGTACCAAGTATTCACTTCCATCAAACCTAAGAATTTAAGTACTATCATAAAGCTTAATGTCACAGTGTTGTTGAATACTTTTATTGAAATGAAACACCATTGTCATGGCACAATTGCTTGAACTAGATTGACTCACCCACAAATATTACTAATTAAATAATTGTTCAGATACATAATATTGATTTTTTTTTTCCTCTCATCCATTTAAGCAATGAGTTTTTCATTCTTTTCTGAAGCAGAGAATCAAATTTACAGTATCTGCCAGGCTACTTTGGTGAAGTTACCAAGGCAGACTTGCACCTAAATGCTTATTCAAGGCAATAGTGCACAGAGAGAAGCCATGCTGCTTTGCCATTTACAAAATAAGCCAAATTTGGGGAAATGCTGATTCACAGCTGTAGGATGCACAGCTGGTAAGTGTAAAAGCTATTAAAAATGGTGAGCACTTGCACAGAGCTGATTAAAGTGCTCCTCTCTCCTCTTTCTCGTCTCATTTGTGATATCCAATCTGATGTTTATTTTTGTGCATACTAGAGTGGTTTGTCCTTGGAATTTACTTGTAAAGTGTCTTCTTTCCTAAGATTATTTTCTTACTTTTTTAGAAATAGGGATAAAATTATGTAGGACTACACAATTTTCAATGAGCTTTGTAATTGCTATCCGTGTATGAAAATTATAATCTCATGGTTTCTGAAGAAAAAAAAAGTTCCTGAAACTGTCCTGTGCTTACTCCAGTGCTAATTAATTTAGAAAGTAGATACATCATCATTTTCAGAGGTATCTGCTTGTTTTATCTTTGCATCTGGAAATGATGGAAAGGTTCCAAGGAAATAAGACAAAGTGCAATGAAAAATGTAGAAGGCGGTGACATAAATAGATTTCACAAACATGCATTTTGAAAAAGCAGACAAAAATGGGTAGAAAATAAATAAATCAGTCTCTCAGGAAAAACTTTTAAAATCTTATCATCTGGCAGCCATTTATTACCAGGTAGCAATAATCTTTTATTATCAGACTGTTGGATTTTTATAACATTTTTTAAAATGATAGCGCCAGGACTGTTGTTGTTCACTGCCACACTAAAATATCTGAGAAATTTATGAAAGCTTTTCAGTATTCATAAGGTTTGTGGTCATAAAATAAAGCCATGAAGTAAAGACATGCTGTTGGTAGCTCATAATTTAGCTAAACCTGTAAGAAGAAAAATGTGTTTTAATGAAGCAGTTATAGTAATTTGCACTCTGGTACAAAAAGGAAATGGTGGTTTGTGTTCAAAGAAAAAAAAATACAAAACAAACAAGGTAAATATATTTATTAAAAATGGCAGATTAATAAATCTGAGTATTATAGATCCAGGCAGGAGGTGCTGCTGCACAAGATTAAGTGATTAATACAGAATTTGGAGTAGTCTGGAAACAGTCAGTGGGTAATGGCATGAAGGTGGGGGTTTTCCTTGCCAGATGATGTGGCAGCCATGACATGGATGTTACACCATAGGAAAGGTCTCTGTGTTTTATCTAGGCTGCCTGGAGCTCAACTGAGTATATTCTAAACTGGCAAGTAATTAATAAGATGTTCCCTGTGTTGCTTAGGGTCCAGGAAGGTAAAACCTGGCATCCATGGGATGCTCACTGATCACAGTGGGAAGAACTGCTCTGTCAGACAAGCACAGCTCTCTTCCTGAATGGATCCATTATCATATTCCATACTGTTGGATCCAATGCTCAGCTGGGGTGTTAAACAAAGCCTTTTCTTGCTAGCAGTACTTTTAGGGCTTTTGAAATCATTAAGTGTAGGAGAAAATTTCTAGTGACAAAGGTAATTAAAACTATCTACTCATCATCCTAAAAGATTAAATAAGGAGGTAGTATCAATGCTTTTAGCAGGAGGATTTTAAGTAACATTTGTAGCACATCCTGATGCACTGTGAGCATTTGCTTCCCCTGACAAAAGCAGCCAGGGAAGTGTTTGCCCCTCCCTGGATCTTCCCCGTGTCTTTCCTTTTACTGTTAACACAATTTACACTCAAACAGCAAGTCCAGCAAGGATCACAGGTTTCATTACAACAAACTCAGCTTCTTGCTGCAGCTGGAGAGATGCTCATAACATAAACTACAGAGAGAGAATCACTTTCAAAAGAAAGATGCATCAGAATCAAAGTATTCCAGCAGAGGCCTAGGTCAAATTACTTTAATCAGCTGCTTTCAATTATTTATAACACAATTAGGGACAGGATTGTTTCTGCCCTGGTTTTGAGATAGGCACCTGACCATTTGGCTGCATGGAAACTGATCAGTTAGGAGAGCCTTGTTTCAAAGGTTTAATATATTTGTTTTTGTGATGTATTGTGTAGAGCTGTAAGTTTTTGTTCATCACATGCAAATGTTTGACCAGCTGTGCCTCCTTTTTTTCTACCATTTTCACAAGGTTTAGCTCTTTTTACTGGTTTGAAGTTTCAAGACTAAGTAGGGCATTGTGGAAAAAAAAAAAAAGTACAGAATCCCTCGTGTTTTAAGAAAGAGAGATTTAGGGAGCATATATCACACTGATGTGTGTCATGCATGCAGCAAAGAACCTGACCAATGGATTTTTCCTTTTGAACCCCAAAGACTCATAAACTAAAATAATTCAAAAGATTTATCTTTCTCTATGCACCTTGTATATATTGAACATTATCTGTTACTGTCACCAAATGGGACATTTTTTCTGTGCCAGGTCTCTTAATATTCAACAAACCAGAAACAAAAATGCTTTCTTTGGTGAAGGAAAAACAGAGAAAGTCAGGAGAAATGTGATTTCTGCTTGACACTATCACTCATTTCCTTACAGTTATGTGAACCAACTTACCCAAAACTAAAAGTTGAGACCAATACGACTTTATGAATTATTACTCAAACAGTAAATAACCCATTTGTTTTAAAATATTAATTATTGGATTGCTTTGATCATGAGAAAATCATGCTAAACATGTACAAAGAGAAGATCCAAACATTTGGTAAAATTACTGTATAGCATATGAAACCTTAAATGGATAATACCACAGGAGATGTTAAATATGGTAGAACCCATGTCTTCTGTGATGCCATTTTACTTTGGGAGGTAGGAATCACAGACTTCATGCAATAAACAAGTTTAAAAAGCCAAAGACTTGAAGGTAAATTGCACTTTATATGAAATAATAATGTGGAAACATAATTGCCCTAGCTGAGTATATATTTGTTACCAGGTTGGACAAGTTTTTTCTGAAGTTTGTGTTGGTATTAGTAAAATATCTGCATATATTATACTAAATAGATGTATTAGTATAGTATCTAATATTAGTCTAAGACCTGATTATGACATTGTGTTTACTTTTTTTTTTTAATAATTATTTAAATATTCAAAAATATTGCAATCTTTGACATGCAAGAAGGCTACTCTGAGGTCACCAGCTCAAAAAGTACTTAAAAAAATTAAGTAAATTTTTTGCATATAAAGAATGGATGTACCAAAACTACTTGATGCTAAGGATTGACACATTCCTAGGAAATAGGTGGGGATTTTTGAAGTTTTATGAGTGTTTCTTTCTGTGAATATCTTCATCTGTCTCTAGAAAACTTTACTAAATGTAAAATGAAGGATATATTCAGTGTTATGTTGGGACTGAATGTAAATAGAGACAATTTGCACAGCAGTGAATTGCTTGAGGAATTCTAACTCAAGATGAGCATTGGGCTAAGAATTTTCTAATACCTGGGGGTGTTTTGGTGTATCAGAATACCCTGATTTATTCAAAGTAAAAAAAAAAAAGCCTTCTTAGATGCAAAGTGAAACCTTAGTTCAAAATCTGGCTGGAAGGGAGACCTGAGCATCCCTCTGCTATTGCAAGGGAGGTCCTTGCACTCTGAACCAGACCAAACCCTTAATCCCTGAACTCCATAGGCTGAATGTTCTAATCTCTGAGCTACTGCCACATAAGTATTTTACTGGATCTGATCAGCATAGTGTGAATATTTCAGTACTCAGTGGAGTAAGTAACCTCTTTTTCTCATAAATCACTGCATGGGGTCTAATAACTGATCTTGATGGATTGATTACCACTTCTCACATAAAATCAAATTATTTCTAAGTGAAGCAGTGTAGAAGTGCCTTCCTGAGACATGGAGGTAGAACAGGCCTCTAAAATGTAGACTGCTGAAGTACAGGACCCTTGGGATTAATAATTCTATCCTTGTAAGGGAAAAGAAGGAGGTGTCCTTGTTCTGTTCTGCTTTCTGAAGATTCAGCCACATGAAAAGATGTTCAGGGTGCTAAGTTTAAACTTCATAGTAAATTATTGCATTTATTTATTTTTTTAAAAAAATCTGTAATTCAGCAGAAAATTTGCAAATTAGGAGCCCTGACTTGGATCTGTACATCTGATACAATATTTCTATGTAAATTTCTGCAGAGGAGAACCACTAAGATTTTTTTCTGTTAATCCTCCTTTCACTGGGACACCTATGAAGGCTGAGATTTTCCTTTTAACAAAATGTGAAGAGAAATCTAGTGGCAAGAAGTTTATATTACAGCTAAAATAATACATATATCAAAATTACCTGGAGGAAAGACTGCTGCATGTTTTTTTGCATAGGTGCATTTTCAGCACTCCTGGAATTCTAATGACTACAAGACCATGAGTACTCCTACTCCTGAATAGTCTACTGCTTCCAACCATTATCTCTTAAAAGTGTCAATGAAATCTATGTGTTCCACCCACTCTAACATCTGCCCAAGAAGAAAGGTGGTCTTATTTTCTGTTTCTGGGACTGCAATTGCATTGGCTGAAGATAATTACATTAGGGAGGGGTTATTTGATAAGATAGTATGTTCCTATCATAGCCTCATGATAATGCTACTCCTTTGTCTCACAAAATGATTTTTCATGTGCTTATTCATACCACCTGTTGCTGATTAATGCTCTAGGATGAAAAGGGTTATACTTTGATTTAGTGACTCAGAGCTGTGAGTTCCATGAAAGGCATTACTTAGAATTGATGGGACCAAGGACTTCTGAAGATACATCTGAAAAATAGGCCAAATTACACTTTTACTATCTTGGCACTAAGAAACTAGTAGAGATTAATTGTCTGTTTCTGTTGCTGGTCTGTTTCATGATCTTAGCAAATTTGTTTGCTTTTATTAATTCATTTTTCCATTTTTACACTGTGTTTGTTGAGGGCTTGCACATGAAGTATAACATAACTTATCATGCAGAAATTTTCCAGCAGCTTTCATGTGATTACTTTTTGTGAGTAAATTTATGTGAAGGAATTTAATCCTGCATGTAACCTTATAAAGACTTGATGATAAAATAATATCAATATACCCTGAAGTCTGTTTTACTTCAAGTAATGTAAAAACAACAAGTACATTCTGAAAGCAAACACACTCACCTTTAAGCATAGAAGATCTGATTAAGAGCAAAGGTCTAGTGACTGATAAGAACCACCTTTATTCTGAAAATAGCTTCAAAGAGATTAAATCAATCAGTAATGCAGTTCCACAAGGTATGAATGATGCCATTAGTTGCTGCTGAAAGTACAACAAAAGTCAAGTATTGAAGTGTTGAATTTCTTCATGCATCAGATCAGATTTTTTACCAGTGTAAGCTGGTATCAATTTTCCACATATGTTTACTGATTTTGTGTGTTGCTGAAGATGACACAGACTGATCAAAAATAGATAAATCTTCCCAAATTTTTGGAAGTGGTTTCCCAGTCTTGTGTGATGAGATGAACCCAAATCCCAGAAAGATGGATGAAGCAGAATCACTCAGTGGAACTTTTGCCTTTTGTCTGCTGAATCACGAAAGGTTACATTAAAAAAAGCCCCGTGCCATAATTCTTACCTGTAGCTGGTATGTAGCTGGTATGTCCAGAAACAAAGGAGCAGATTCTGTGCTCGTAGAGGGTAGAAGTGAAAAGGCATGTTTGAACCTCAATTCAGGTTGGTGGTAGCAATCAGTTGTAGCTCTTAATTACCTCATTACTCAAACTGAAGACTGGAGGGCCAAAGAAGCTCTTGCTGCTGGAAATGGATGTGACTAAAAAGTCACTGGGTGCTGAAAGCAGTGTGTTTTACTGGGAAAACTTGCTGTGGTGCTTACATCCACATAAACCACCGGTTTTTAATAGAATTGGACTTCCCCAAAGCTTATTCTTTTTGGAATACTTGTCTCCTCCATAATATTCTTAGAATTCAGGATAAGGACATATTTGTAGATACTGTAAAGAAACTGTAGTCACCACTCCCTTGTTCAGAAGAATTTTGCTTTGAATACTGACCCATGATATTTTATTGTCATGAAATTTCTGGGCTGAATACTAAAAGAATATGTAAATTATTGACGTTCTGGTAAGTTCAACTGGTACACATTGGAATATTTCTACTGACTTTGGAGGAGGAGGAAAAGATCTGACCTACATTAAAACCATTGATTCTATTCCTTTTGTTTGTTTTGGTCATAGAAGGAGATTTTTTTTTTATGTATATATAATGCTTATAGCAAGTTGATAAATATATCTGTAAAGAAATCAACCACTTACTGTATTACAGTTCTTGATTTTCTTTCTTTAGGCTGCTCCCTAATTTTGGTGTTTGCTGGAGATCACGTGATGTTTCAGTTGTTACAATTAATACTTCTAAGTGTGACAGGTCACAACTCAAAGCATTAATAGAGTACATTTATACTTTTCAAATTCTAAAATAAGCAGTCACAGCAGGAGGTATTATTTTTTAACAGCATATTGTGTTCTGGAAACGTACCAGTCAGCAGGGTTCTATGATCTTTGTTTAAGTTAGATATTTGGGTTAGTTTTGATTCAATTCAATTATTCTGAGGATTTCTTCTCATTTAAATTATTGATGTGAATGTGAAAATAGAAGGCAGGTTTATCTTAAAAGTTTTCCCTTTTTAAGTGTTCACTTTAATTCTGGAGAGAAATCAAGCATGGCCTGAAAAGAAAAAATGAAAACAGTAATACTGAGAATAAAGCACTCCAAATAGAATATCTAGTTTTTGAAAAAGAATCATTAATAAAATGCAAAAATGTTCCATTGTTAGCTTCCCTAAAAATTATATATTTGAATTAAACCCTGTGTTTCCTGCTTTAGAGAAACAAGTAGTTACTGTTTAAGTCAATTAGCAGTGGAAACCACTAGGGAATATATTTCCTACACCACTTTGTTGTGCCTTAGAGAGTGAAACATAAATGTAAGACCTTTCTTATTCTGTGTTAGTAAGCTCTATATAGAAGTGCATGGACAATAGAGATCTGCCTGGTGCATTAAAGTGGGAATGGGAATTTCAAATTGGGGAAAATAGCACTGCATTGATCCATGCAAATGAAAGCTTGTCTGGAATCCTCTCTTCAATTTAATTTGGTTCATTTACAGTATTGCATAAAATGCTGATAATTTTTAAAAATATTTAAGCCAGGAATAATAGCTAGATGGACCTTTAATTTCTTCCTTCACCTGTGACTGTCAGGATTACTTCCATCAAAGTTTTGCTCCTTTTCATATTTCTCTGGAAACCTCTTGATCTCATTGCATTAGTTGTCTCCCTCCCTCAGTTAAATTCTTCATGTATTCCTATCTGATACTAATTTGCTCCTCTGGTTCAATGTATAGTCAAGAGAGTAATTTATTCATCTTCAACAGCACCACTGAAATCACAGAAGTACTTGATGCCCTGATTTATTAAGGCACTTGAGGTCAGTGCCTTAAGCATGTGCTAAAAATGAAGCAAATGCCAGCCTGGCCTCCAAAGGATTAGTCACCTGCATAATGGTTTGCAGGGTCCTTAAAAATATGAACTTGTGGAACAGATTTGCTACTGGTGTAAGGTTAGTACAGCTGTTCTGGAAAGCTGAAGGATGCTGAGAATATTTTCAGTGGAATTGCAGAGAGTCGGCACTAAGCCTTTCCCTCTTTTTTTCTTGTTCTATACCCTTACTCTGTGGTGTGTAAAAATAAAAAAATCAAAAGTTAGAAAAATGTTTGTGTAATTTTAATTGTTGAGATGCCATTTAGAGTTCAACAGGACTATTGGCATCTCAGTTAGAAACCATATTGTTGCAGCTTTTTTCTTTTTTTTCTTTTCTTTTTTTTTTATTTTGTGGGGTCATATTTTCATGTTCTTTCCCATTTAAATAACAGGGCATCTGTGGTGTCACTGCTTAGGAAAACAGCAACTGCAAATTGAATGAGACAAAACTTAGGTACCCTAGATTTGTGGGATGAAGTGGTTTGTATTAGGAAGATATAGAGAAAGAAACTATGAGGAAAAATACAATTTTTTTCCTACTCAATCTGATTTTTTTTTCACTGCGACAATGAAGTTTGTTTTTCCTCTTCCTAAGGAAAAATGTGCTATATTTCTTTCTTTATTATCTTTTTTTACTTCTTGTAAAGGTGCCCCCTAAGTCATATGTTGACTATGAAAATATATTCTTGCAAGCCAGGTGGCAAAATTTTTTAAAAGTTAAAGATCTGCTTCAAATGCTCCATTCGGCATGAATTCACAGTAGCTGTATTGCATATCTTTTTGCAATTAAAACTATAAAACTAATCCAATCACATTGGACAGATTGCAGATTCTTCTGTAGTGCTTTTTGCAGATACTTGAAACATTCTCTTTGCAAATTCTGCTTAAGATTGTTATGGTTTAGGGGCAGCTTTATTGCATTTCAGAAATAATATCCTGTAAAATGTCTGTAACAAGGTATTTTATCTGAAAGCCTATTGTAGCTTTCTTATTATGAGTTTCAAGCTTCTGCAACAACAAAAGGGTTCTTATTCAAATGTACACTATTGCATTCATTCCTCTAATAGCAGCATTCCATCATATCAGCCTAAAAATAGGCAAACAATTGCATGGAGTACTTGTTATTCATCCTCTAGGTTTTTGGGTTTTTTTAATTATTTTGTTGTTAGATATCAGACTTTCGGATAGTCATATGGAGTATTTGCATTGAATACAGAAATAAAAAATTGTTTTATCTTAGTATGCACATGCTTTCTATCTGTGTCTCCTAGGGATGTAAGGTGTTATTGCTTTAGGTACATTGGTCATTTTTATTGCCTTCCTGAAGACAATGGAAGTTGCACAAGGCTCCATATGAAACTGTCTCCAAGTGTAAATTAAATCTGTGGTTTAATCTGTTGTAAATAGAGAAGAATGTACTCTTAGATAATAAATCTTTCTTGTGTATATCAACAAGTTGTCTATTTTTTTCTTCCTAGATACACCTTTAGTTAAAATCATTTCTTCCAATTCATGGCCTGAAGAAGGACAATCTATAATTTTGACTTGTGAATCCAAAGGAAAACCAGTGTAAGTGATTTAACAAGTAATATGTTTTTTGTTATTTTACTTATTCTGCTGTGACTGCAATCCTCAGCTGCAGAAATCTACTGGCTCTGTCTCCTCCTGGGGTGTAAAATACTCTCTGGTATAGAAAACCCCTTGAAACCTGTCTTCATTAAGTGTCTATAGAAGACTAGTCTTTTACTTTGTCATTTATTTTAGTTTTCAGGAAGAATTCCAGCTGTGAGTTTTTCTTTTTTCCAGTCAGACATATCAACCTGAAAGGTGTGCAAGTTTAATCTATCTCTGTTTACATCATTGAATTGATGATAGAGGAGAAAACATCTCATGAAAATCTTCCTACACCAACCAGCCTCAGAAAAAATATATTGAACTTTGGCTGCCATTTACAAGGGAATTTGAAGTTTAATTATATGTGCAAATTGGCTGCCTGTTTCTACCAGGGTTTGGAAAGGTGTAGCCTGCTTTAAGAATATAAATTGTTTTCCTTGGGTATTAACATCTTTGCTATAAATATCTTTAAAGACAAATCTGGAGTGGTTAACCCTTGCACAGAATCTACTACTTAAATAGACTTGACTCTTGAAAACAGTAACTGCTCAGAGGAGCTGTTATATATTTACTCATAAATATATATATAAATAATCCAATTGCTTAAAATTAAGTTATTATGAATCGAGTTTCTTAAATATTGACCTTTTGCTCAAAAGATCAATATATAGTGTACATCCTGGAATTGCTTTATGTAGGAGCCTGAAGTCAGAATTAGGTCAAGTAAGGTATTTAAGTCCAAAATTTCTGTTTTGAAAAGCTCTCCTGAGTTATGTCCGGCATAATTTAAACTCCTTAGGTCCTTTTTTTATATTATGTGCCTGCATCATTTTAAAGCAACTCCTCCATCCAGTTCTTGACTGGGTGAGCATCTAGATAATGCTTCTTCCCTGCTTGAATCCAAAACACTGGAAGTCCATCTAGTTAGTCTGACCTGTGTACTTCTGATGTGTGTGTGTTTCTGAGAAAAATACTTCCGTAGGTGAGAGAAAAATCCATTGTCAGCCATCTCTTGCTTTTATAATGTACCTGAAGGAGAAGGAATTATCCTTTTATCTCATATCCCTTGAGCATTCTCCTGAGTATGAAGAGGTAGAGTCTGTTTCCCCTTTGTTTTCAAAATCTGCTGAAAATGTGCAAGTGCTTAATTTTAGGAGAGAGGTCAACACTGATTACCCTGAGTGCACCATTGGCTGGGTAATATTTAGCATTTTCCTTATTTCAGTGTTTTCCTCATCACTTAACAGGTGACAGTGACATGTGGAGTGCTCTCTGGCTAATACACTTGAGACATGCCAACCCCACTCAGCTCCTCACCAGCAGGATCAGGGAAAGAATCAGAGGAGTAAATGTGAGATACCTTGACATACACAATACTTTCTATTTGGTGCACATAATTTTCTGGACATACTTTATACCATTAGGAGGCACTAGTTAAAGCTTAGTAATTAAAGGAGAACTTAAATTAAGGTGTTAATTATTTATGTATTTTAAGTAAAGTTGTGTTCTGCTCTTAAAGGATTCAAACAAAACTTATATGTGGTTTTGACAGGGGAAAAAAAAATACACTACAGAATTATCAAGACAGGAGACCTGTATGTGGTAGCCTTTAGGGCACAAATATTTTGCCAATAAATGCTTCTCTAATTGTCCAAGCCACAGGCACTGCCAACATCAGCTGTTCTGTATTGCTTCATTAGGTCAGTCTTTCAGGGCACAGGGCCAGTAATAAATAGGCATCCTCCTGGGAGCAGTCTGCAGTGGCTTAGCATGAGAAACAGGAATATCATGCTCACAACCAGCATTGTGAGTACCTCTGGCTGGGAGAGAGAGAGGAATTGGAGAGGTCCACAGAGCACAGATATGTCAGTGTCACAAGGTAAGTGATGAACTGTGGGCTCCATGAGGAGCTCAGGGCCAGCCATGGTCTTTCACAGGTGTTTGCACACTATGGATTAATTTCTCTATGCTTTATATCACACATACAAGTCTCTCCTGGTTCCTGTAGGCAACAGTGAATGCACACTCACTTAGAGGTGCATTTCTCTTGCATCCCTGAGTAATTTTCACAAGCTTCAAACTGACATTTGAGATGAAAACTGAGAAAGGGTGAAGCTAAGTGGTGGCCTTGCTGATACTGATAGCTACTGCTGAGTAATTATTTCCCAACAGGGAAAAGCAGGATGAGGCTAAAGCTAGAATGTACTTACACCATCTTACAGCTCATCACCAGGTCCTTCCTGGGAGGGATTCTGTCCCTCAAACCATATGCATCATCCTTACCTGTGTTTCCAATCTAAAACACAGTCCTGAGGAAAAGCCCTTCCTAACTTACAGTCCTGTAGCAGGAAATGGGAGGGAAGACTTGCTGACACCAACACCTCTGGGAAATCAGCTGCACCCTGCATCTCCTGCTGAAAACAGCATCCTCCAGAGATATAGCAGGGGGACAAAGAACAACTGTACTAGGAGTAAAATCTAGGGCCCTGCTGAGGTTTCACAATTTAGGGTATAAGGCTTCTCTTGAGCAGTCATTAGCCATGACTTTAGACAGGAGAAAAAATGTCCTCACTGGACATTGGATGTGAGCAGCATCAGCTGTCACAGTGTGTGGCTTGGGCTGGGATTATCCCAGCCTCTGAGGTTTCCAGTTGCTGTGGATGGGTTCATGTCACCCCACATTTGTGGTCTTGGAACAGGGATGCTAAGAGAGTGGGGTAAGGGAGAGGAGTTGGGGACATGGGAGAAGGGGGGGAGAGGAAGATGGAAATGTGATTCAGGGAGGCAACATAAGAGGGTGTAAAACAGATTTCAATCATTCTGTAACTGTGCTGTTGTACCTCTCTGCTCATCTCTGGGAGGATGAGGATGACTCTGGCTCCAGTCAGACCCTGTGCTAATTTCTGTTACTTTGAGACAGGAGCTGAAAATGAGCCTCTTTTGGGTAACCACTGTGTTACTGCTGTGGAAGTGGAATGATACCAATGAAAAGAGCAGGCCAGGCTTTCTGCCTGCCACGAGGATTTGATGATGCTCTGACCCAATTGTGTAGCACTTCAGGCACCAGCTCTAAGAAGCAGCAGAAGAAGGCTGGTATTTGGAATACTGTATGAATAAATCTATGACATTTTCAATTAAAATTTTCTGTTTGTGCAAAGGAAAAAAGGAAATATATTCACCAGTTTATCACAGATAAATATGACTCACTCTAGGAATATACCCTATTATGTGTAATATTTTAAGGGAACTTGAGATATACCCTTTATGAGGATTTTGTCCAGTTGAAAGATGCCCAGTCGGTAGAACAAATTTAAGAGTTTTATTTTGGAAAACTCTGAATAGGTGTATTTGTGTTAGAGTGGCCTTTCCTTTGCAAGACTCAGTCACTGGTTTCTTCACCCTGTTGACAATTTTGATGATATAGATGTTCAGGGTTCTTGTGTTTTGTTGGGTTTTTTTTCTCCAAATTGCAGGTAAAAATGTATTTAACCAATTCTCTGCATAACTGAGGTCAGGACACTCTCTACTTGATATGACTATTCAACAACTTTCCTTTTTTGGAGGTATATTTGTGTAGTTTCAAACCAAATTGAATCTCTTCTCTTTCCAATTCTTAGCACTGTTTTCTTTTCCAGTGTTTTTGGCTGGATCCCTGGAGAATTGTCAGTCTTTACGATTTTAATCAGTGAGCTTGCCTAATATATCTGTAAAGTGTTGTTGAATCTTCTTATTTTATTTCTTCTTTTAGCATAATATAGTTTTACCAAGACTTTGTTTATTTTCCAAAGAAGAAAATGTAATTAAACTTCAGAAATCAGAGACATCCTTTTTATGTAATGTCTAGACTTTTCTGAAATCATATTGTCTGACAGTATTTTGAGTATTTTAAAATAAACATGAGGTAGCTGTAAAAAATATATATAAAGAACAAAATGATCATTTACAGTCATCTGTGCTTACAAAATCTTTTAAAAGCCAATGTTTTCTTATTGTAAGCTGTAACTTCTATACACTGTTGTCTTAACAATATAGTCTAGTGACTCAAAACTGCCCCAAAAGTAAATTCCAAAACTGACCCATAATGAAAGGTTCAATATTTAATATTCTTAGTCATCATTCTCATCAAAGCATGCATGAAATATGTGAGTTTTTTAAGCCAGTGTCATTTCAGGAGAAAAGATGTCAAAATATAATGGAATAATTAGGGCACAGGAAACAAAGAGAGAGCTAGCTGTCTCCTGTGTGCTTTAGAGAAATGTCTTTCCATTCCATGCAGCTCAGGGGAATCATAGTAGAGTTGGTTGACTAATATAAAGTGAGTATTTGGTCTTGTTTGAGATAAATAGGAAAGATTTTTATTTCAGAAAACTCACATAGCTATCCTTCATTAGAATAACATCCGTGAGCTCGTGAAAGTTATAGAGAAAACCACAACCAAAAAAAACCACTACTATATACAGAGTAGTATAAAGTATGGACAAATAAACATTTTAATGTAAGAAAAGGTGTTTTTAATAATGAGTACACACCAAAGAGCCAGGCTTCGGCTATAAAGTCATTGTTAATTATGTGTGTGGTATCTCCACACAGCATCCTGTCTTTTCTGGCATCTGTTTAAAGAAGACTCCCTTGAGTGAGACACTTTGCAAAGGCTGGTGGAAGCAAATACTAATGATAGCAGGAAACACACAGCAGCCAGGGAACCCAGAGAAAGAGTGGCTGATTCATTTGGGAAGGACCTGACAGGGCTCTAGGTGAGACAGAGGAAAGTGAAGGGAGTTCACTCAAATCCAGTCCCCTGAAAGCAGCAGAGCCTCCTATCAAGCTGGCTCTAGTTAAACCTGCTGTTAGCCACAGCTCCAGGTTCTTCTCAGCTTGGATGTTGGATTTTATATCCTTGCTGAAGCTCCTGCCTGCCATGAGCAGCCTGTTGGCCCATTCCTCCAGAATGTCCCTCTGAGCAGTGGCCTCCCCTCAAGATGTATCAGTACAGCCAGATTGATGAGCACATTCCAGCACCTCTGCCAGGTCTGGGGTATTAATGAGTTAAACAGGACCCAGGATAGACTCCTGAAGAAATCTGCTTTTAATCATCCCCTGAGTAGAGTGTTCCTTCAGCTCCATCAATGCTCCAGCCAGTTTTTCACCCGTGGCATGGTACAAACACCCAGGTGACAGTGACATGCCAGCCTAGGTGCGATGAATGTCATTGGAGACAGTCAGCAAAGACTTGCTAGAGTCAGAGTAGAAAACATGTACTGTCTTCTTCACCTACAGATCCTGCCACCTTTACAGAGTTTTCACATGTTTGGTAGTTGAAAAAATTATAGAAACATTTATCACATGAATCATTTTTGTCACAGGCTTAAGGATGAAAATTATTGTAAAGAAAAGTGCAGAAAATCTCTTCCTTCCTCTGAATATTTGCCTTAGTTCAAATTAATTCAAAGTGGAAAGACATCTGAACCTAAGGAAGGCATTTTGAGAAATACTGGGAGGGACACATTTGAATATCTTGATTTTCTTCTTATGATGAGAAATATGATAATGATTTTCTTCCTGAAAACTGTGGCAGGACATAACCTTTGAAGAGGATTCTTGACTCCTTCAGTGGAACAGTAATTATGAATGCTAGCTATGAATGATCTGCATGTCTTATTTGATGCATACCTCAGAAGAGAGAATTAGAGATCCTTCGTACTGTTCATATGTTTTGGTTGCTATTTTTATTTTTTTTTTAATTTTATTTTTATTTTTTTTTATTTTATTTCCCATAGTATCTGAGAACTTAGAAAATATTTCAAT
This sequence comes from Toxostoma redivivum, assembly GCA_013397375.1. Classification (NCBI taxonomy): domain Eukaryota; kingdom Metazoa; phylum Chordata; class Aves; order Passeriformes; family Mimidae; genus Toxostoma; species Toxostoma redivivum. Next base: position 298,447 of record VXBI01013931.1, read on the forward strand.
GTTTATTTTTACCACACCTTTGTACAATTACATGATTCACTTGCCTCAAATTTACAGCTGGGAAATGAAGCAGCAAAAACTCTTTAAGTTCAAAATTGACAAATAGGTGGTGTATATTTTATGTCTAACCTTGATCACAGTCCCTATTTTCCCAAGAGTATTTTGGAGTGACACAGGATGCTACTCAGGAGATAGCTCACCCTTGGTTTAAGTTGTAACAGTGAGTTCTTAGCACACCTACAAACCTGTGCTCAAGAGTGAAATCACAATCTAAGGCAGAAAATTGTGGAAACCTACTTGACATTCAGCCATTAAGGTTTTGGTGTTAGCAGTTTGCCAATATTGCTTTCACATTGCATCCTAATGGCAGGTTTAGCCTCTGAGTCACTAGACTAATGGTCAGCCTTTTGTCCATGGACAATTTTTTCTGTCCTGCTTTGTTATGATGCACTTCTCTGACAGGTGAGATGGAGGTTCTGTATGAAATGATCTCATTTTCTACATAGATTTTATTCACTGCTATCTGGGTTTGTGTCATGAATACCTAGCAGCCTAGAAAGGAACGCTGGTATCAGTTGTGCCTATATAAATTATCATAAAGAATCTGGAAAAGCATCCATGTTTCTGTGTTTATAAATTACCATGCAGAATGAATCCACAGCTCAAACTGGAAGCTCAGGCTGTATCAATAAATATTAATGATTTGGAAAATTGGATGGATTTGTCCTTATCCGTGATGAAATATTACTCTTGCAAAACATGAATGTGGAACAAAAATATTTTTCCTTTAAGCTTCATACATCCGTACAAAAGAAATCCTAAACTTTAAGAGTCTCTGATTTCTCTGGAAAGGCCATCTACAAGTGAAATTAAGCGAAAGAAAAACAAAAAAAAAAAAAAAAAAAAAGAAAAAGAAAGGGGGGTAACTTGTATTAGGTACTGGAGTTTCAGTGCTTTATGTTTAGATCTTTGTCTTAGCAGAAAGGTGGATGGTTTTAAACAAAACTGCTGTGTATTTAACTAACCAGGAGCCTCTCTGGTGTTCTTTGCCTTGATCCCAGAACTAGCATTAGCTGAAATATCTTTATCTGATTCATGCCTTCTGAATGTCTGAGCTTACAGTGAACTTTCCAGGGACACATGTCACACACAGCTTTGGGCAAGGTTCTGTAAATATATGCTTCAATAATTGCCTACATATATATGAGAGGGTGTTCTATCTGTGGATACAGACTTGGAGAAGGCTAAGAAACCCTCCTCACAGTTCTCAGCCCTGTGTTCCTTGTCACTGGGAACAGCTCTCAGGATAGCTCAGGCTCTCCTAATCCTGTCATTTGTCTTGCTCTCTGTCCGTTCCAAGTTGTCTTTCTTTGAATTTGGCTTGTTCAGCAGTTAGATAGAGCCTGTCTTCTGCAAATACTGCTGGTATCTCTGTCCCGCCTGTCTCTTCGCCCTTGTTGTAGTTTCTTGAAATGTTCTTACTCTGTCTTTTCTCTTTTTTAAACATTGCTTTTTCATCTCTGTGTCTTTATCCCATTTAGGCTGTCTGTAACTTTTTTTTTTTTTCTGTTTGGAGGAGTGTGAGCTTTTGTTTCTCCAAAAAGAACTTACTCTGAGTAGATGATTGTTAACTCAAGCCCAGCCTCCTGTAAATTTGATCTGTGATATACCCCATGTCAGCTCATGTTAATCACTCTGTTTCCTGTGATTATTGTCAACCACAGAGAAATGTTGACCAATTTTTTAATTATTATAATTTTGAAGGATTTCATTCTAATGATATCCCCTGCCTTGATTTAGTGTGCATCTATTATACATTATATTTAATGAGGGCTCATTTTCAGTAAAATGCTCTAAAATCTTATGAAGAATATCATATTAATTGTAGGGAAAAATCTGCCTGGTGAAGCTTTCCAAATAGGTAGTTTATCTTTGCAGGAAAAGCCAATTATTTTAAAGGATTGTGAAAATATTCAGCCTGAGACTCTACACCAATATTTCATTGATATTACACCTCCACTTTAGAATTATGCTGTGATACAGTAGATAACATATTATGAAGCAGGTAACATTTTTGCTGAGATACAGTATGTATATTGAATAGATTAAATTTCAGTTTGTATTAAACATCCTGTCCTTCTGCAAGCTTGTATCTTCTTTTCACAGCTGGGACATTCTACTCTTTTTTGTAATTTTTCTTTTCCCAAGTATTTTGCAGAAAGCAGGGAAATTGGTGTTATAAAAAGTGTGACACAGAAAGAAGCAGGTGGGAGCATTAGTGGCTGTCTGAAAATTACACTTTACAATAAAGCCTCCTGCAGTGCTTAAGAACTTCCCCTTTAGTGTTCTGTAAAATGATCATGTTGCCTAATAGGCTCAATTCAATAATTGCTTTTCCTCTTTTTTAAGCATCCCTTTTTTGCAGTGTTTACCCATAAAAGTACCGAAAGTACAGTATGAAAAACAACTGCACACAGCATTTTTAGTGCTCATTAAATCCATTTTGCATGTGTATGGCCTTTGAAATAATTCTTTTCCTTGCTCTCAGGTGGAAACACATGCTAAAATAAAAAAGACCTGTGGAATAGAATAATAGATAAAATTGAAATATGGAGCAGGTAATTCTAAGTACTAGACTGCAAGTTAAAACGTGAGAAAGAAGTTTTGGGAGAGGATGTGATGTTTGGCCTTTTAGATACTTAAGTTTCTATAGACAAGTGTTTGGCTACAGTTGCACCTCAAATTGTTGAGCTTTTGAATCAATTGCTAGCAGTAGAACACAAAAAGGCACATTAGTATAAATGAGATTTACACATCAGTGTGAATCATGCTGATTATACTGATGATGTTTCACAATTCAGGAATATGTGTAGCAGATGTTACGTGGAACCCCCAGTGCCATGGGGAGCACCAGCTCATTGAATATCTGCATTTTTACCCCACATTTGCACCAGCAGAGTAAACTGAGAGTATGTATGTGGTGTCAGCTAGCAGGGTAAAACCCCATCCTTCTAGAGGAGCTTAACACTGTTCTTTGATGAGTATAGCCTCAGAAATAAATGGAGATGACAAGGTAAATGGGGTTGTGGTTCTGAGAGGCATGGCAGTAAACAAGTAAGAGAAGTAATAGATTGTGTTAATTTATTATTAGTGTAACAAATTATTCGTTGTTTGGCTGAGGTAGTCTTGGACTCTGCATTACAAGGAAGATCTTGGAGATTTCTCAGACCTGAGTTTGGCTGGTTAAAAATGAAATTTCCATGTCCATACTATTCTAAGCACCACAGTAAACCATTTCCAAAACTTACATTATTTAAGAGAAAGACTGAGTCTGAGATTTGCAGTCCTGCACAGGAGAATCCTGCTCCAGAGCATTTTCCTCCAGGGGCTGCAAGACAACCCCTGCTCCTGCACCTGGATCACCTCTTCCCATTGTTTTGGTTTATTCCTGCTTAGGAACACTGGATTCGTCACTTTTAAGATGGAATTGTAAAGAATTACCAAGGGTTAAGAAGTGCTGGTGGGCTGGACTGTGTTATCCTTGTGGTAGGAGGTCTCTGGGGGTGGTAGAAGGGAGGTAACAGGGAGACAGATCAGTGTTTCTACTTACTATTGCTTTTTTATTATGATTTTTGTTGGGGTTTTTTTTGTTTGTTTGTTTGTTTGAGGTGGTGTATGTTATCTTTTTACTTTCTCTTGCTCTCCAATATCCCTAACCTACCTTTCTACACACAATTTCTGGAATCTTCCAAAGGGTGTCACAGACTGAGGGAGCTCTCAGCATCATCTTCATTCTGCTCACACTTTAAAAAGTATTTATTTGCTGTTTGCACCTAGAGGCAAAAAAATCAAGTCTGGGCAATTATGTGGTAATCAACATCAAAAAGGGAAACTACATAAAAATGAAGAATCCTGTTAAAAAAGGAGTTATAAGGGGAAACTAAGAGAATTAAATCTTTCCAGGCAGCCTGAGGACTATGTTAGAAATATAAAAAAAGAGAACCACAGGGTCAATACACATCACCTAGCAGAATCCCTTGAGAAGAAGTTGGTGAGGCTAAACAGAAGAAAAAAAATCAAAGTAATTAGAAGGGTAAAGGTATAATTTGAAAAGCTGGAGTTGTTTTCCAAAGGAAAGAGAAGATTCTTAGATCTTGGCAGATTAAATAGAAAAATTCAGTAAGCCAAACCAACAAAAATAACAGGAGGAAAAAGAAATATTTAAGGAATTGATAGAAAAGAAACTTGAAAATACAAGGGATTTTTAATTAAATAATGGAAAGTTTGTCAGTACATTTTTTTTTAAGATCAACTGAGAATCAAGGTTTAAAGGAAGCCAGATGAGTTTGCTACATCCATGTTTTCTGTTGCAGGGGAAACTGGGTACATTACAGACTGATTCCCTCTTTTCTCAGGTGCTCACCTGCAAGATTTAAATAGACTGAGGAGGTGGTTGTGGAACAAACAGGCAAAATGAGCAGTAGGAAGTCAGCAGGACCAGAAGGTTTTATTCCAGCATTCAAAGGGAAGTCAAGGATGAGATGAATGAATTATAAACTGTGACAGGAAATGCTTAACACCACCTGGCTAGGTCAAGACAAAAGAGCTTCAGGAGAGATCCCAGTATCTGTAGAACTGACATCTTCTCAAATACTAAAATTTATAAAAAAGGTCTAGAATTAGCAGACATCTGAATAAAGACAAAGTTTAGTGTGGTTGGAATTTATTTTGTGGGGGGAAAAGCCTATTTTATAAACAATTTTTAAACAATCCTTGAAGGACACAGAAAATACACCTTGGCCTATTTGGTATAGAAGGGAAACATTGGAGCTGTTTCCAAAATTGTAAATGGTACAGAGGTAGTTGTTAAGGACTGCTAGTTCATTCTCTGTACAAACAGAAATGTTTAACAGTAAGTTAAAATAATAAGAACCAGCTTTGTTGCCAAGCATGGACATAATTTTTCATAAAATGGCTGGTAAACTTTGGGAATTTGTTGTCAACGGATATGACAGATGGTGAAAATTCACAGTAATTCAAGGGAAAACTGCCTAAGTTTATGAAAAGGCAAGTCCTTAAGGTTTGCAGTATATTTTTAAACAGTGCTTGATGTTGGAAATGCCTGAGATTTGTGCTTGGCCTGTTCCCTAGACATCTGCTTATCCCTGGTGTTGGAGATAAGGGACTGGGCTAGCTGAACTTTTTGTCTGACTCAGTACAGCTGTTCCTTTGCTGCTAAGCATTGAACATAGGCTGTTGTGGATTGCTGGGACTAGATGCTAATGGAGCTGGATCCCATGGAGAGCTTGAGGATATCTCCTTTACAGTGCTAAAATTATTACCATGAAGGTACTAATGAATAATCTTCTGTGTGAGAGAAGTTTGTGGGAACTAAAGCACTCCCCTGTCTGGAGATAATAACACATTTGGGAAAAGAAAACAAACTTCTCTAAGTAAATAATGTTCGTCTCTTTTTCCCTTTATTGTATTACCATTTCAGAAGTTATTTTTAGGTGCAAAAGAAATTGGAAATTGACACAAACCATGGTATAGAACTTAGCTCTGAAATAAAAATACCTAAAAGTTCACAGTGTATTATTGTTAGGATATTGTTATATTATCTTGAAAGCATAAAACATTTTATTATTCATTACGATTCAATACAGTGTGCTTCAACTTGCTCAAAAAAGCAATCAGCTTTTTTTAACACTGATGAAAAAATAACTGAGGTACAAAAATTTTATGGTGTATTTTCATTCCCTTGGTGCTCCTATAGACTGTTGTATATAGCAACAAATATTTACTTGCTGAGAAGACAAAATTCAACAGAAGATCTTAGAAATGTCAGTTATTAATGGTTTCTTATCTGGTGAATGAGGATATTTTGCTTCGTCTCCCAAACTTCATGATTTCCTTACATGCATTGAAAGTCAAGAAGTGCATACCTTGGTTAATGAGGATTGGTACTGAAGTCCTTGCTTGTCATCAAGAGGCAGCACTGGTGCTTTCATCAGCTCTCTGGGTGTTGTCACTGCACCTCAAGTGCAGGAAGGAATTTTAGTTTAATGAGGCTTCTCCTTGACTGTGTCTTACATCAACAGCAAATGATTTCAAACAAGTAGTATTTGGACAAGCAAATAAACTGTGAATGAGATTTTCAACTATTTACTTAATGGAAGAAGTGGAAAGTAATCAGACAATGTTCATTTTCCTCTTTTATTCTCATGCCAGCAAGCATTTGACGTTAACTCAGAAAATGCAGCTGGCGTTTCTTAGCTGGGACAGACACAAAGTTTCTTTTGAATGTTTGGACACAGTGTAGGCAAGTTCGAAACAGTGCGAATTAGGCATGTGAACATCCATCAGTGTGGCAGCCTGAAATATCTAAGCAGTTCAAAATCAGGACTTGTCAAAGGGGAAAAAAACCCTTGTAATAATATTTGCTCATTAATTCCACAATATACCCTTCAGACATAAACTGGAATTGAGGATATGACCAAAAGACATAATGATAAAGGAACTGAAAATGTGGTGTGACAGCAGTTACTGCCTGCTTCTTGTTTTTTGCAGTCCCAACCATTATCTCTATGTGGCACTTCAGCATGTCCTACGTGTGTCCTAAGAAAATGTACCTTTCTTAATCCTGTAACATGAAAATCTAAAGCATTTAAAATCAGTGGTGCTGAAGGTCTTGCTGCTATTTTTCCTCTGTTATTTCTGATAAATCAGTATTTTCCTCAGTGCTTGCTCCCCTGGCTGGGGATGCAGCATGCTTGTAAACTGGTGTGAAGAAACAGGTTTGAAGATGTGCCAGATGAGATGTTATTTTCCTCTCTTCTATGACATGCATAGTAACTAAGGTGTGTTCATCCTATCATTATGCTTTGCTGCAGCTTTCCTATCCCCAGCAGTAGTTCATTAACATTAAGAACATAGTTCCTGGTTAATCCCAGTAATTTTCAGCAGCCATTCTGATGCAACCACTTGAGCACCATATTATCTTAATACTGCTGACATTTTCATGTCTTTGAAATGCATTTTTTACAGATATTGTCCATTTACTCCATGGCAGTTTCCATCATCGTTTGTTCTTATAGTCATGCTTTACTTACAACTGATGAAAAAGAATAATATACTAATTTCTCAATAGCTCTTAAAGGTTAAGAAGGAATCAACAAGGTGTAAACAGCAGCATAGGCAGCCCAATGATTTAGCTGTTTGAATACTGACTTCATAATTAGAAACATATGGAGCTAGAATTATTGTGAAACCAGGCCATTAAGATTTCAATATTTAATCAACAATTTTTCATGTGAGTGAAATTGTTACATGCCATTTATCATTTCAGCTGTACTCTGACAGGAAAGAAAAAGCCTTTAGGAACAGCAGTAAAATACTTAAGGAAGGTGTGACAATTATTCTTTAATATTCACTTATCTGTATATAGTTTCTCCTCTCTTCCTGTCCCTGCCCTTATCTGAGAGTGTAGGTCTTAGTTTATGAGACTGAAAGGAAAGGGATTTGTCTTTGGACCTTGCACATCAATAATGGCATCAAACCCAGGCAGAACAGGGGAAGGGCATATATTATTGACGTGCTCCAGTGCTGATCCAAAGGACTTTGAGCTCCAGAATCCCAAAGAAGCTTTCAAGGCATCATTGCTTCTCTATCAGTGGACCTCACTTCTTTCCCTGTGTGAGATTGCCTGGCCATCAGTTTGGTACTTGGCTCTGCTGGATTTCCAATCCCTGGAGGAGAGGGCAGCTTCACAGTGCTGCTGCTGCCTTCCCCTACTGCAGCAGTAAGGGACACACACTTCCTAGAGGTCTCTATCCCCTTGCTTTCTTGCACAGCCTCCTAAAAAAAAGGCTGTCACTTTTCTTTGATTACTGATATGTCATTAGGTGTGTCTTACCCATTGACTGTGAAAGCTGCTGCAGGACTGCAGGGCAGATAATGCATTGTGCATCCCCCTGAACAGGTGCACTATTGTGCAATGTGCCCATATCAGGCCTTCAGTACAAGAATTCTGATACAAAGCCAGCGTCCTTGCTACTTTATAGGAATTGGAAAACACCTTATCTAATCTGTGGCCAACCTGCAGATGTTTCCTGTGAAGTGTTGCCTACTGCTTTGTCCTTGAGCTATTCCAATTAGCTCACAGTGGCACTCACTCTTGTGAAGTCTCTGTTCCCCAGCAAGTGAGGCAGGATTTATGACATAAGATTGTTTAATGTGGTTTGGATTTTTTGTTTGCTTTTTTTGTTTTGTTTTGTGTTTTGTTTTATTTTTTCTCTTTCCTGCTGCTGTATAGGCTTGCACCTCTCCTCTTGCCTTTTTAGCCTCAGGAATCCTTTTGAAAGCCATGTTATACTTTCTTTTTTTCCTGGTTAAAATTTAAAAGGAATATAAATTATTTATAAACTGGTGACATGAAATGAACAGTATAGCCATCTATACCATTGTTTTTTAAAGACAAGGTTTTAAAGCAGGCTTCTGTTCATAAACTGTAGAGGTTACAGTGTTTCCTCTGAACTTAAGATGTTTTGAGCCTAAGACTTTAAAATATATATGAAAAAGTGTGGTTATTTGCTGGCCACTAAAAGTGTTCCAAAATACTTAGCATTTTGATTTGAACTACTAAAAATGCATTAAAATGTCCAGGTTTTTTCCAGATTTATTGTATTAAAAAATAAAATTAATTCAGTGGCTATTCCCTGACCTGATGGTGTATTTAAAAGAGGTTTACCTGTCTTCTTTATGACATACATAAGATTAACAGTATTCTTCAGTTCTATTTGCTCCTAAGTGGTGGCCTGGCCTTGAAAATTTGGAAATATGGCAACCTCTTTCTCCTCTGTTTTTTGCTTCTAAATTCATAAGTGATGAGAGGCATAAGTGAATTAGTTCAGCAAATTTTCCCTTTGATGCATACAACTGCTTGCCTAGTGTAGATATGTCTGGAGAAATAATAAAGGAGTAGAAATGCCCAATCTGTTGTCTGGGAAGCTGGTCATTCAGAGAAAGCAGGAAAAAAAATGGAGAGGGGAAGAAATGGGACACCAGATGTTGGAAAGCAGGTGTAGGTTGTGACAAATGTGGGAGAGATAGGACAGGTTAGAGAATGGCAACTCCTCCCTATGGCATCTCCCTCACAAACTTTTGTTTGGTTTGTTGTTTTTTTTCTTTTTAGACAATCTTTTTGTCCATTTCTAGCCTCCCTGCTGCTTACAATAGTAGAATACAAGGGATATTTCTGATGCAATTCACTGATAAGTTGTCTTCTGATTTCACATAAATTCTCTGGTTGATCTGTCTCGTGACTATGAGAAAGCCATTCCCCAAAATGTTATTCACAGCAGGGTTTTTATACTTCTCTGAGAAGATTGTGAATGATACTGGAATTAGGTAAGAAACTTCACATACATATATATGTATACACATATATATGTGGATTAGGCACTTTTCAGAATATTAGTCTGATATTGCCTTGCCTTCTTGAAAATGACTAACAAAGGAAATGGGTTTTTTTTTGGGGGGGAGGGGGTACATGATATGCACAAAGGGGAAAACTAGATGTAAGTAGTTTCAAAGAAGTTACATTTATAATGGCTTGATGATCAAGATGATCAATTGGGAAAATCTCTCCAGACAGAGCAGCAGCATTGTACAGCTGTGTAAAGGTGGAAAGTCTTAGGTCAAAGGGTCTCCTAGACTCTCAGGGTACTAAAGGATAAAAGGAAATGGATTATCAGCCTGATGAGAGGAAATTAAGAAAAAAAAAAAAAAAAAAGGAAAATTAGTGCAGAAACAGAGCAGTCAACTTCTTCCCACAGGCAAAGGTTTTAGACCTGAAAGGAACCTTAATACCAGTTGGAAGGAAATATTAGAGTGTGGAGAGGAGGAAATATGAATATGAAAAATTACTCTTTTCCCCTCTAACAAGATATACTTTGTATCTTTGGGTAGAAGAATAAATATCTTTGCTTTGAAAAGACTCTTGGTTCATTTTAATCAGTTGCTGTCACAGTCTGCTGAGGGATAAGGACTTTCAGCTGTAAATTTAGCCTGTCATATCAGCATGGTTAGCACCTGTAATCCAGCCAGGGTGAGAGCACTGCCTGATTTATCCAAGACAAGATACAGGCAGGGAGGTCTGTCACCTAAGTATAGTTGTGATGAACAAAGAAAAGGCTTTATAAAAGGTAAGGAATGAAGGATGTTTGGTTTTTAGCTGGTTTAGTTTCTTTCTTTGCTTGCTTCCTTTCCTTTTCTGACATCTTTTTCTTTTTTTCTAAGTGTTCTCTTTTTTTCCCTGTAAATGATGAATATTGGCACCATTTGAGGTTTATTTACCTCTTTGTTTATTATTTATGCACCTTTGTCAAAGACATAGTACACTGCAGCTCTCTTCAACACTTTTTGTGGTTCCTGTTGTCTTTATAGCTGTAAATTCTTGTCAAATTTTTATGATATAAAAAGTTGAAATCTATATTTAGTAGACACCTCATTTTTCAACATATTTTGGTAATTTAATTCTTGATAATTTAAAAAGCATTAGTATAGAACATTATAAATATTTTTAGGCTACATTATGTCTGCTGAGATGTTTAAAAGAGAGAAGTAGAGGCAAATGTAATAATAGGCAACTCAGATGTTCAAAGTTTCTTCCTTAAAAAATAAGACAAAAAATAAAACTTAGTGAAAGCTACTTTGGATATTCTTTACTAATTCTTTTGGGGAGAAAAAGACTGTGAAGGTTACTCAGGTTTTGCAGAACTAGAAAATCAGACAGAGTTCTTATCTCATAAAATAAAATCCATCTATCCAAGCCTTTTATGAAAGACTAGAGACTGTGGATATTGATGTTTTTGATAGATGGAATGCTCCCAAACCAGCTCATCCCAATATGACTCCTCAGACTGAGACTTTATATAAACAAGAGGTTCCCCCAGGGTTTAGACTTTCAAGTGGATGATTAACTGATAAAGCTAAAAATCCAGTTTCTTGATACAAGGGAACTATAAGTTTCAAATTAATGAAGCAATCATTCCCTTAGATGAGTTTTAACATTGCACCAGGTCTTCAACAAGAAACACTCTGACAAATCTTGTGATGCCTTTTCCATTACTCATTTGAGCATGTCCACTAGATGATGTTTTTTATGGACTTCAGAGAATACTGTTTGGAGAAGTAAAAGGTGATCTTGGAGAGGGCCCTAATCAAAATAATGAATTTATTTTTATCTTGTTAGTGTTCCTCAAATTCTTATTCTTCTTCCGTCTTTATTTTTACCTGCGTTGGTTACAAAACTTTGAAAGGATGCTTAGATACCCAGTTGGTTGATAATATTCCCAGTGATACTGGACATGTAAAAAGGAGGCTTTGGGGGTTTTTGTTGTTGCTGTTTTTCCATTGGTCAGGGGTTTCTTTTTGAGTGTAATGTTATGGAAATTAAAAGGTTATTCTGTGCTGTTATAATGGGTCAGTAAGTTGTTTGGGTGTTGTTTACTAAGGGCTCAGTGAAGAACACTTTGCACATGACCTTTCTGTACACAAAAATTAGAAAAGGGCAATGAAAATGCATAGAGCCAAGAAGTTTTAAGTTAAAATGTATTGCATTGCCTAAATTAACTTTGTTCAGAAGGAAAACATAATGCAATAGATATATGTATGATTTTTAAATGAAGGGTAAGTTAACTATTATAGTTGAAGATATCACTAGAGAGGAGGATTATAAGAAAGCACTGAAACATTACTGTCTTTGGGTTAAGGGTGGAGAAAGGGACATAAATTTTCCAGTCTTGTCTTAAAATACTCTTGTGTAATTTCAAAGGCCTCAGCTAAAAAAAAAATAAATTAATGTAGACAAATATAACTGTTGACTTTCATGTTATGTAAACACTTGTTGAAAAGCTAAGGCAGTGCCTAGGTGTTTTTTTCTAATCAAGCATGTGGTTTTTAATTTATTTCTTTTCCAACATATTTTAGCTTGCCTTTATCTTTCTTTCTGACTTGTTTTGAAAGAAAAGTTTTTCTACTCTCAAGACCAGAAAATAGTTTTGCTGTGTCTACCATTTCTTTGTTCATTTACTTGTAAGAAAAGTACCACAATATAAAACATGAATCATTGTGGAACTTCACACTTGTGTTTCATACCTTCATTTCAATCCCATGTCATTCTGACTGGAAAAGAACCATAAATTTTGTTGATTCTATGTCAGGTTTTGAGGCTAACATGAAGACAGTTAACAAAATCAGATTTCTATATTAAAAAACATTTCCTTTTTTTAAGTCTTTCACTGAATGCACAAATGGAAGGTGCAGTTTGTACAAACATCCCTGTTTTTTCTGGTTCATGTAAGAATCAACAGCATTATGGCAACTCTTTAGTATTTAAAAAAAAAGCTTAAATTTTGCAATGTTAGAGACATATGCAAGGGAGAAAAATGTGCAATATTAGGCGTGTACATATCTGTCAGGTGTTTTAGCATGTCCAACTTAAGTATCTCTTTCAAAATATTGGGTAAGAGGAAGAACCTCTGTCTGCACTTGTGGACAGATTTCAGTAGGATAAACTGTGGGGAATTCACATTTTTCTGTGCCTTGTGAAGGGAAGGAAAGCTGTTTCAGTGTTTCATTTTGGACAATGAAGGTACTAAGGCAATTGTGAAAGAATACTCAATATGCTCATAAGCTAAGATTTCTTTGCCCCTATTTTTGTGTATTTTTTTCCCTGCTGATCATCTCAGAAGGTATCAAATTCTAACAAAAAGAGGAAAAAGGGAGAGAGACAGGCCTGCTAAGTACTAGGCTGTCATAACTTACAGTAAGGTTATAATAGGAAAGAGTGTTACTTACCATGTCCTGCAATATGCATTGCCAGTTCTAGGAGTGCAATGAAAAACAGCTAAAAGTAAATACCAAAAAAAAAACAAAACCAAAAAAAAAACCAACCACACACACACACAAACCCAAAAAACCAAAACCCTCCATTTAATCCCATACTTATTACTATATTCGAAAACCCTAAATTCCAAACTCTTTGCCATATCAAATTACACACTTCTAACCAAACTGCACACCAATAATCCTAACTCTATTACTCAAATTTAAAAGCCTTCTCCAAAACCTCAAGTCAGAAACAATACTATTTTAAAAGTCAATATCAAAAACCACAAAAAATTCAAAATTCCAGCACATGGCAGGGTAGGGAGAAACTTCCAGAATTAATTGCTACAGGAGGTTGAGTTGATGGACATCGTAAGCAGATTCCAAAGGCTATTAGAGACATTCTTAGGTGTAAATAATAAGTGGCTATAAAAGAGAATAAAAGATGTGGCCTGCAGCACCCCTGTCAGGATGAGTGTGGTTGCTGGCAGAGTGCAGGAGGGATGGGCAGCAGAAAATGGATGTACTCCCATGTTTGTCTAAAGCAGCCACAGCAGCGTGATGGGTGCACGAGCACGTCTCCTCTCCTCAGCTCACTACTGCCTAACCAGTGAATTGTTTTGACCAAGTGTCTCAAAGCTTCCCAGCAGTGCAGGCAGAATTTAATTCTGTGGCTGTGACAGAATTGCAGCTTTAGGCACCACCGTGCCCCAGAGCAGTGAGGTGGAGGGAGAGCTGTGCCCGGCCACCAGGATGTGCTGGCAGTGAATGGCCCTGCTGCCTCTGCTGCTGCCAAAATACAGCTCAGGATGGCTGAATATCCACTCTGGATTAGCAGCTTCCCCAACACCCAGAGAATGCAGATCTGCCTCTCTCTGGCTTTTTTTCTGCCACACATCATTTTGCAACCACAGCTAAGTGCTCTGTATAAGTTTAGAGTTGGTGTATTACAATGTGACAGAGCTCCCTGAATAATTTATATCTACGGCTCCATTTCATACTTATTTGTTATCCTATAGGTTTTCCCCTAGGATATGCCATCTAGTTTCAATTTAAAACCTAAGTTCCATAAATTACCACTGCACAGAAGTTGCTTTAACACACCATTTATGCAGGTAATGGTGCACATTGTAGCAGAAGTGTTTCAGAGACCCCACTCCTGGGATTACAGATCCACAGTAAGCTGGTAAGTGGCAAACAATGCAGAGTTGGCCGGAAAATTGAACAAATCCACCTTAACATATCAAGCAAATCACACCTTAATGCTGGGAACTCTGTAGGGCAATGTTTCCACAGCAGCATGGACATCTGGATTCCCTGCTTGCATTAAACAGAAAAGGAAGTGTGAATATTGTGCAGCATGTGTGCATGGATGCCAGTTCATGAAAATGAACTTAGGAAGAGCATTAAGGCATATTTATGGTAAGGCATAAATAAGGCCCATCACACCATCAGTTCTTAATCCTTGCTTTTATTCTCTGAGCATATGATTTTCTGGAAAAAATCAAAACTTTGGAGAATATCCAGTCTAAGAACTAAGTAGTTCGGCAACATTTTAACATTTACTAAAATGTGTATAAATCTATTATATTTCAGAATAAATATTTTTCTTTAAAGACTAATTTGAATTTTATAGAAGTGCATTTCAGAAAAATTCCCTCTGTTTACATGTGTTGCCTAACTCAAAAGAAAACCATGTAATTACAACCATTACAACTATTTTTCTGTTTATGAGGCCACATTTTGGCTTAATGTTTTTTCCTTAAGTATTTAGGTTTAATTCTTTTTATTAGCACTTATTAGAGCTAATAGGCTTTAAACACCTGCTTCAAATTAGTGAAATTAAGTGTTTCTTAAATATAACTAGTGACTAACCTGGCAACTGCTAATTTTATAACAGTGTATTATATTTTGGTTTATTACTGAGTTGTACAAGTAATAAACTCAGTTGTACAGGTTTGGATAGAGATTGGTTTGTGGCTTATACTGCACAAAGCTACAAGCAAGGCAGCACTGAACCCCCAGGCTATGAATATCCTGCTGAAGTGAGTGATGTAAAAGGGCCTGAGATGCTCTGGCTGCTCGTTACATAGACAAGATTCAGTAAAACCTTTCATCCCCAGTTACAGGCCTGTCTTTTTGGTGATTTTCTTCATGTAAAGTTGAAAGTATGTCTTGTTACACACAAATAAGGGCTGCATGCCAGTAATAACTACAGTAATAATACAGTAATAAATAGAGTAATAATAATCCTGCTGTCTGTCAGGCAGGTCTCCTGGACTGTAGAGCTCCTTGAGAGTCTCTAGGATGGAGCTGGGTGTGTCTTGCCAGTGGGAAGATGTGTGTGAACCTTGAGGACTTCCAGTTCCCTTCCCTGTGGTGCCCTTACCTTGCCTAGGGGGTTATCACTGCCAGGGCATTGCCTCTGTCCTGTTTGACGTGAGTGCATCGGGCAAAAGAGGAAAGGTTTCACAAAGAGAAGAAAATCCAGGATTTCAAGTTAAATCTTACATTGCTTGTGGTAACATGTGAAGCAAAGAATTATTTAAGGGAAGGATGAAGAAAAGGTGGGAAAAGGGATGGGCTGTGACACAATGCAGCAAGAGAAATAAGGCATGCTACTTTGGGACTGATATGCCTGGTTCAGGAAAAATACTCAGTGCATTCAAGTTCACTTGTGAAAATGAATGGCTTAAGTAATTTAAGAATCCATTTGCAAACCACTTACACCCACATCATCCTATTAGCACTCAGCTTCCCAAGCATCTGTGGGCCCTGAAACCTCAGGGGAGCTTTTTTTTTTTTTTTTTTTAAATTTAGGAAAGATCTTGGCCTATTGCAGTAGCATTCTGCTTCCTTTTTTATTTATATTCTTTCTTATTTTTTCTGCTTGTTCTTTCACTTTCTTTAGCAGTTCACATCCAGGATGGTACAGTTGTAACAGAGAGTTCATTAGATGCAGTAATTCAAATATTCTTGGGATGGTAGGTGATTTATAAGTTGCTGATGCTGCTATTTCTGATGTACATGTTACAGATACGTGTTTCACCTGTCTAAATAAATGCCTTACTTTGACCCAACAGGCCAGAACCAGTACTGTGGACAAAGGATGGTGGAGAACTACCAGATCCAGAGAGAATGGTTGTCAATGGCAGGGTTCTAAGCATCAGCTTCCTAAACAAAACAGACAATGGCACGTACCGATGTGAAGCAAAAAATCCCATTGGCCGGAACAGCACAGAATATGTCCTGATAGTACATGGTGAGTGTGCTCTCCTTGGTGCATTCTATGCATATTTAACTTTTCTGGCTTGATACAATCAGATGCTTGTGATCATTATGGAAAGAACAGCAAGAAAATTTGGAAGTCTAAATGGCACTTGTATTGATGCTGTTGTCTAGCTGTGGGGAGTGTCTTTCTTTTTTATTGTCTTTTTATTGGCATGCCTCTCTTCTTACATTTTAAACAAAATATATTCACTTATATTGTGAACTTTTTGCTAAGTAAGCACCTGTGAAAATGTTTTGCAGTGTGTGGGTTTCATAAATACTTGCCTCAGGCCCAGCTGTTCAGAAAATGCTGGTTACAAAAGGATATATGAAGAGAAATATCAGACAGATGTGTACTTGAGGTTTTCTGCTGAGCTTTTTATAGACCACCAAAGACAAGACATCGGATACTTCACACAAGTTACAGCCTGCTACTGAGAAAATTCAGTTCATATAAGTTAGCTGATATCACCAGGCCCATCATTACAGTCAGACCTCAAAACTGCATCCTAAATGCATTATACTACTTCCAATAAAATGGAAAAATAGGAAGGCTCACATTAAATTACAGTTATTGGGTTTTTTCCCCGTAATAAATTAGGCAACAATATGTGTCATGTGAAAAAACCAGCTGAGTTCTACATTGATCATGTATAGGGGAAGCTATAATATAAAATTAGCATTTTCCTTTAATACAGCCTGGCAATTTGGATCTAGGAGTTTCAAAACATGATGTACCTGTGATGTTATCACAGGAAATTCCTGGAAGGTTATGATTTCCATAATATGAATTCTAATAGAATATAGAGGCAGAACCTCCACTTTAATTCATGATGGTGCTTTTTTCCCTCTATTTTTTTAATGCAATTTCTTATAAGTATGACAGAATAAAATAAAAAAAAATCTAATGGAAATTTTAGTCTTTAAATAGACAAGAGAATTATGTAGATTTTATTTGCTCATGATGAACTCAGTTACAACAAATATACGTTTCCTCGGTGGTTGTAAGGTATCAGAAACAATTTTCACTTCAGGTTTACCTGCCTCTAGGTATTTGGCATAAAACTTCCAGTAAGAGCTGCTTTCAGTAATGAGATATTTATTGGCACTGTTGATGAAATGTCATTTTTCAAAAGAAACACTTAGGTTACTTTTCATTTTTCTTCAAGTTCACCATTAGTTTATGTAGGATTAGTGACACAAATAAGGAGGAGATCTCTGCATGAGGAACACAGAGCCTGTACTGCTGCATGAGTATTTCTGTATTAAAGGCAAACAGAAAAACTAAACCCTCTAACCTCTATTTACATTGGCTGCTACAAGAGGAGGAAATGAAAATATGTCTTTTGCCTCCCAGAGGCAGTGGTGTGGTGGTTGTTGGCTGCAGGCACAAAGTGCTCTGCCTTTGATGAGGTAACAGCTTCTGCACTTTCCGTATGTTGAAACTTCTGTCATTTGTGTTTTCTGCCCAATTTATTTGTGTGATTATTTCTGAAAATATGGCCTTTTATAATGGAGGATCTTTCTCCATCAGCAGTGACTTTGCAATAGAACTCCATCAAACAATATTTCACCATTCCCACTCTTGCACAGTGGTGTGTCCCGTGTTGATCTGATTATCTTGCATCAACTTCCTGGCAGTCTGTAAAACCACTCATTATCAGGCAGGCATTCTGTTATATTTGGCAACACATTAGGCATGTTATCAACTTTAGCTAGCTCATTGCTGACCTTTCCTGTTATGAGTACCCGAGTTTTCCTAATTACATTTCTGCGATTCCAGGGCTGGAGCTAGGGAAGGTAAATGTCAGGAGCTTCCCAGGTTTCTGAAACAATCAGAGTTCTGTGACAGAGCATGAGATGATGTTTAATACTTAACAACTTACTGGGGTTCAGAGTTGTGAGGTTTATTTTAAGTACAAAAGAGACTGACACAATTATTTTATCAAGTGTAGCACGATCAGTTGTATAGATAAATTTAAGCAGTCTTACCCCTTCTTTAGCTCATTACATTCATGAATGTCTCTAGTGAACAGTAATCCTCCTAAAATTATACAGTATTTTTTTTCTCTCTCTCTCTGGGGGCTAGAAAACCTACTTTTTTATCATTTTCTGAGATGCATCCTTCTATTTAATAGAGGTGTATATTGTTTTTATCTTCCTAAATATATCTGGAAGCATCCTATGATTTCTCATCCCTTCCCCTGTGCTCAACATGTTGATGTGATATTTTTGCCCTATTCCTTTGTTAGAGCTCATTAATCATATGACTTCTTACCTTGAAAATCAGGTTTCTAAGACAAGGTACATGCCAGATTTCCCATACCAGCTTGTGTGAGGAAACAGGGGACATCAGAGGAAGGCATCCTCTGCAGAGGCAGGGAAGGGCAACATGATTCACAGCTTTCCTTTTCTAATATGCACTGTGACTTCCATACATTTTATTCCTTTCTTTTTTTTCACTTCAACAGATTTTTCTCTCTATCTATGTTATTGGTGTAAGATCTCTTCTGCTTATCTCCTTTTTTCTTTTTTCCCCCTAAGAATTCCCTCTCTGAGTGATACTGAATCTACTAATTCTCTCAATTTTTAAGTTATCTTTCTAACTCAGAGAAGATTCAGGTAGCTTTAGTGTAGAGAACATTGGCTAAAAATGGAAAATATTTTTTATCATAATTAGAGATTAGGTGTAAGCAAAGTATTTGTACATATTAATTATACAAACCAAGCAAAGAGTGTCTCATGCCTTTAACTGGACCAACCTAAACACAAAATTATACAGAAAAGTAGTATTTTTTTCTACTGAGAGTGGTGATGATGAGGTAATACTGTTTTGATGTTAAGTAATGGCAGAAAAAATAAATATTGCTGTAAGCAGATGAATGGAAATCTGTCCAATACAGTTAGTATCTGACAACATAAAAATTATTTTTAGATTTTTTTTTTTT